>CM065664.1:5119845-5363263 GCA_033220385.1 Triplophysa yarkandensis | reverse complement strand
TCTCTCTCTCTCTCGCTGTCTCTCTCTCTCTCTCTCTCTCTCTCTCTCTCTCTCTCTCTCTTAAAGTCTCTCTCTCTCTCTCTCTCTCTCTCTCTCTCTCTCTCTCTCTCTCTCAAAGTCTCCCTCTCAATTTCAATGCTTATTGCATTCTTATAAACAATTGGAAATACGGTTAATAAAAAAGTAAAAATACAAAACAAAAAATAAATATATAATTAAATGTAATAAAATTAAAGTGGGTTGGTGATAATATGTGTTCAAATATAAATAAAGTCCTGTTTACACAAAAGCAAATATAGGAATTGGAGAATAAAGTAACATACAGAGATACAGTTTGATGTACATTTATTTACATTTATTTACATTTATCAGTGTATGCGTTTATTTTATAATGTTCAAGAAAAACATGCTTCAAGTGGCTTTACTGAAGCTTTAACCAATGAGAAAGGATAATTTTTCTACGTCCACCGTATGTGACCAATCAGGGCTGTCCTTGTTGTGTAGACGCAACCTACCGTCGATCGCTCGGTGCTGTAAGGTTAGGCTGACCCATCATCAGGAGAAGAGGTATGAGCTTTTCCCGAAACTTCACTAACTTAGTGAAATAAACATAGAATAGAATGTTATCATACTTACAAGCTCTTAAACAAGTCGTGTACACGTTTTAGTGTGGATTACCTCAACTGTTCCGACCGGAAGTGTCACTGAAACTATGTAGCAACTGTATGCTAGCATCAGTGATGATGCTGGTGAATGAAACGTGTTTGTCCATTTTGACAAGTGACACATAGTGCAGATTATTTATATAACTTTTGATCATTGCATCAGGGAATTTCACAAGATAAACACACTTCATCATCCATGTTTTTATTGTACTTATAATATTTATTACAGTGTATATGATATTTGATGGGTTGTTAACAAATAAATCATTTTCACAGTGTTACAACAAGTAACACATAAATAACAATATTGAATAAACTGATGATGGTTCAGGACACACATATATAATGTTTATTTAAAAACATAACTCAAGTCAATGAAAACAATTATAAAGTGCCATCAATTAATAAAGTCAATTATATTCTGTAGTGACCTGCTTTCTAATATACATGTCATTTCTTTTAGGTGAAAAGCAAGGATATTATTGCTCTGATCAAGGCAACACGAACAGTTTCTCTGTTCTGTAGCAGGGTCTTAACTCGCCCCGTTCCCTTGAACTCCAGTGTTAAAGCATTGCTGAAGATGCCCCAGACAAACAAGTTTAAGTGTGCCGCTGCCAGCGGGTCTGCACAATCTGCTGCTCCAGACCGAGGGGAACCATCGCAGGCAATCAGAGACCCCAATGAACCTCCTGGAGACAGTGGGGGAGATGACAACCAAGGAGACTCCCACGTTATCAAATCCCCAAGCGATCCCAAGCAGTACCGGTAAAGTCAACACAAACTGATACCCGCTATAACACTTTAGTAAAAGTATCAAGTGATATCAATATCATATGTTGATACTGGATGAAGGGGAATTAACAGAAATATGAGATCACACATGCAAGCTATTCTTTCATTTGTGAGTGGGAAAACGTTACACTACAGGTGTTTTACACCAGATCGAGTAACACGAGGTTTCGCTTTCTTTTCTGTCTCGCAGATACATTGAGCTGAGCAACGGGCTGAGGGCTCTTCTCATTTCGGATCTAAGTGGATTAGATGGGAAAGCAGGAGATGAGGAGGACGAGGACTCGGAGGACTCGGAGGAGGAAGAGGGGGCTGAGGGAGGGGGAGGGGGAGAGGAAGAGGAAGAGGAGGGAGACTCTGGAGAGGGAACTGATGAAGAGTCCGAGGAGGAGGGGGAAAGTCAGGACAGCGACTTTGAGGAGTTTGATGAGGAGAATGAAAGGAAAAGGAAAAAGGGATCAGAAAAACAGGTGTGTGCGAGCATGCATGCGTGCGTGTGTGTGTGTATAATTCGACAATCTTCTATACACTTCATTATGCTCCTATGTTTATTTCCCCCTAAATCTATACTGTTTTCCTTTGTTTCTTCTGTTAAAATAAGTCACATTTATTGGAAAAAAATAAAACAAGGTAATTTATGTCTTGGAAAAATCTAAATTGTCTCCGTAATATGAACAGGTCCCCCAGGTTTTTCTTTTGCATGTTTTAAACATGTTAATATTTTATTGCCTCTGTTTAACCTAAATTTTTCAGTCAGCTATTCATCAATGGAAAGTTAAAACATTGACATTCATTTTAGAAAGATATTTTTGCAATTAATACAATGCCCAAGTACAGAGTGATCATGAAGAGGTCAAAGGGATAGTTCACCCATAAACGAAAATTCTGTTTTCATTTACTCACCCTTAAGTTGTTCCAAATCTATTTCCAATTCTTTGAGACGTATATTCGAATGAGTACGTGAAACTAAACAGTTCATGGACCTCATAGATTTTTTACATTCTGTTGTATATGAAATTAGATATATCAAAGAATGTAGGATAGCAAAAAGTTATTGGTCAGTTTTGACTATCAATTTTTTTCCTCCTATGGTAATGATGGGGTCCAAGAACTATTTGGTTACAAGCATTCTTCCAAACACCTTTCTCTGTGTTCAACTCAACAAAGAAATGTATACAGATTTAAAACCTCTAAAGAGTTATTGTGACAGAATTTGTCTTTTTTGGGTAAACTAACACTTTAGTTAATTATCTATTTTAAATATGTTGACATTGAACATAATGGAATTTTGTTTAGATGTTATAAGAAAAAACATACCATACTCATGCAAAAAATCCATGCAAATGTTAGAAGTTGTAATTAAATTCTAGTCCCTGTCTTTATTATTCAGTCTGCAGCAGCCCTTTGTATCGGCGTGGGGAGTTTCAGTGATCCGAATGACCTCCCTGGCCTTGCACACTTTCTAGAGCACAGTAAGTAACACCTGCAGGTGTTCACACTTTCAGGCCATTCATACATTCTGTAGTGTCTCTTTCTCAAACCTGTGTCCTCTATCTTTATCACTCACTATCTTTATCATCCTAGTGGTGTTCATGGGCAGTGAGAAGTACCCGGCTGAAAACGGCTTTGATGCCTTCCTGAAAAAGCATGGTGGCAGTGATAATGCCTCGACGGACTGTGAGAGAACCGTTTTCCAATTTGATGTGCAGAATAAGCGATTCAAAGAGGCTCTTGACAGGTGAAGTAGCTGGAAAGATGTGATCGGCACATCACCTCTTGTCTTGATAGCTGTTTTGTTTCATGTTGAGTAGGAGCAAGGATAGTTGAACAATTCACGTGACTTCTCCTCAGATTATTTCGACAATGCTCTCAAACGTTATGAAATAAAACCAATATTTAAATCTTTAAGGTAATAATTCAGCTAGGACGGTTTTTCACGTTGTGTTTTAACCCCATATGATTTTTACGTTTTTTCTGTTGCAAAAGAGGTGACATTTTAAGAATGTTCTTTGCTACTTTTAATTCTGCATGTATTTTTTTCCATACAGTAAAATTGCATAGTGACTAAAACTGTTACTGGTTATTTATAAACTTTTGATGCCTTTATGTTGGTTTTCTAAAAAAGGAAAAAGGAGTCATATTTGTCTGAAACATCTTGGAGACATACCTTTATCTGAATGTGATGTCATTTGTGTCTCAGATGGGCTCAGTTTTTCATCTGTCCTCTTATGATTGAAGACGCTGTTGACCGAGAAGTTGAGGCTGTGGACAGTGGTAAGCAAAATATCAGTTCTAGAATTTAGGGATGCTCAGATCAGGATTTTTACTAAGAAAGGATTTTTTTGGCATGGGGATCGGCTCTGATCCTTTAATACTCTCTGCTCGACTTTAACCTTTTTTCAAATAAAGGAATACTATAGATGTTACCTTTGTAAAAATTTGACAAAATTATTAAAGAAATTTCAGTGATCAAGTAAAAAATGTAATGTTGCTGTTAACAGAGTACTAAATAATTCAAAAAAGTATCATTATGTACTTCCTCATGTATTGCGATTATCCTTTAAGATCGTTTGGGAAAATTGGCATAATTTTATAAAATCTGATAAGTGTCCGATACCGATCTCCAGCCGATTGATCAGAGCATCCCTAATAGAATTCAAAAGGCACCATTTCAGATTTCTAAGAAACCGATTTTTCATTGATTACACAAAACCTTGAAAAACTTAACCTTTACAATGAGAAGAGAGTATCAGAATAATTTTTTTTTATTTCAGAATATCAGCTAGCTAAGCCTTCAGACTCTCATCGCAAGGAAATGCTCTTTGGCAGCCTAGCGAAGCCCGACCACCCCATGAGCAAGTTCTGCTGGGGTAAGTCACACTTCACAGTCTCAAAGCTGTTTTAGATTTATTCACCCATCCTCTTTGATTTGTTTCAGAACATCAGTTACTTCTTACTGACAGGTCCAAGATTTATTTCAGCTTTTTAAGTGCTCTCGTGATTGTATTTCAGGAAATGCACAGACGCTGAAGACAGAGCCTAAAGAAAAAAACATCAATGTTTACAATAGGCTTCGTGAGTTTTGGAAGCGGTACTACTCTGCCCACTATATGACCTTAGCCGTACAGTCTAAAGGTACGTAATGAATGCATCGCTGGATGTAGATTGTTAGAAAAATGATGTTGAGGTCACCTCTGCTCTCATTTTTTATAGAAAAACTTGACACACTTGAGGAATGGGTTCGAGAAATCTTCAGCCAGATACCCAACAAGTAAGTTGAACCAAGTTGCTGCTTCTAACTCTGCTTAGAATTTTGTGTAATAAAATCAAATGTTTTTCATTCGTATTTTTTCAGTGGTCAGCCAAAGCCTGATTTTTCAGAACAGCAGGACCCCTTTGACACACCTGCCTATAACAAACTTTACAGAGGTATTTAAATCTAACATTCACAATGATGTGCCGGAAACAATTCTTTTGTTGACATGTTGGAGCTAAATGCTGCTTTAGGATGCTGTTAAAGAAATACTGAATTGTTCTGAACATAAACCCTGGGTGTCAATGAGCTTCATTTGATGAGTTCATTTCTCGCTCAAGGTCAAAGACGTGAATCAATGCCGCCTGACTCACGTCAATCACATAGCCTGCCATGCGTTCGCATCTATTCTCATCTGTACAATGATTTTGTATGTAATTACTTATGGATTCGCCTGATTCGAGAACTCGAGCATTGTTAAACATATTGGACCGATTTGTAAATAAAACTAAAATATTTTCATAAAAATCAGACTTGCACAAAAAAATATCAATTTTTTTTTTATTTTGATAAAATTTCAATGTATCATCGAATTTCAAAAGTGGTTGAAAATGTTAGTGTACAATAATGGTTCTGTTTGTTTCAGTGGTGCCTGTCCGTAAAGTTCATGCTCTCACCATCACATGGGCTCTTCCCCCACAAGTGAAGCTCTACAGGTATATTTATTTTCATCTCAACTTTTTAAATACTGGGACATCATAATGATGTTGGCAAATAACTGAAAATCAGCATGCAGAGAAAACAAAGCAGTTGCATTGATCTAGTCCAAGTTAGGATTCAATATTTTGTCAATGTTTTTCAGAGTAAAACCTCTTCATTACATTGCCTGGCTGATCGGTCACGAGGGAGCCGGTAGCATCTTGTCAGTGCTCAGGAGGAAGTAAGTGACTTCTCTAATGCTTTATTTTAATCAGTTTCACTTCCCTTACAAAGAGTGTAAACCCCTGAATCTTTTCGTCTAGATGCTGGGCTTTTGCGTTGTACGGTGGAAACAGTGAAACTGGTTTTGATCAAAACACCACCTACTCAATTTTCAGTATCTCCATCACATTGACGGATGAAGGCTATCAGAACTTCCACGAGGTCTGCAGAATTCCTCTTTTAACCTTTGAATGTTTCTTTCTTCGATACTAGCGGTGGGAAACTCTAGGCACATCATGATATCATGCAAATTCGATTCCAATTCAGAGGCCTGGGATGCAATTCTAAAGGATTCTCAAAGCATATTTTTATTAACCTGACCTGTGCGAATTTCCTTTTCTTACTGTGTATCTATTTAAAAAAAAATTTAATAACATAGAACAATTTAACAGATTTAAATTAAAAAAATGTTTTAGCTTATTTTAATAATAAAACAAATGGAAGTGATTTAATAAGTCAGCTGGAAAGTTAAATTTGCCAACATTGCAGAGAACCAACAGGAAAATAGAGACAGTCCGTGCTAGGACTATGCGATATTTAAGAAAAATGTGATAAAATGCAAAACTATGATACAATATCTAGTTTTCTTAAACCTAATTAATTCTAATGTAAATATATTTAAAGAAATTATTGACATCTCTACATCCAAAAACTTATATAAATACAACTTTATACATATGGTATTTCTTCACGACTTTTTGAGGAATAAGCTCATTAATGATCCATTTTGAAATATATATAATGATATGCACTTTTTTTCAATATATTTATGCTAAAACAAGCTTACATGTCAAAATAGAAAACTTGTTTCCAAAATATTTTACGTAGCATGCCATAAACTGTCGGGGCTACAGAGGTCCACTTCGCTTTTTTTTTAACCGCCAAATTTGACATCTAGAAAATCGTTTTTTGATCATTTATGAATTAATTCATGTTCGTTTAAACCTGGATCTCGATGCATCGTTTTTTTCCCACAGCCCTATGAGATACTGATGCTCAACATCAAGAAAAAATCAACTACAGTCAGCAGTGTCCTAAAGACATGATATGCTTTCACACTTAATGTCATTAGAGAAATACAGGGTGAAGGCTTAGAAATGAACAGCTTTAGTGGGTGTGTGTAAAATAGGATTACAAAGTCTTATATTATAACAGACACAATGGCTTTAATGTATGGTGACTCTGAGAATGAATGTATCCTTGATGATAAGGCTGTTTTTTTTATTCAGGTTGCTCATCTGGTCTTCCAGTACTTAAAAATGCTTCAGACTCTCGGGCCCCAACAGAGGTAGGACTCTCACTTATTTTGTATTAAACAGTTTACATTCACTAAATTGAACATTTTGTCTTGAACAACCTTTAGAAAAACTTAAGGTCATTTCTTTTGTAGAATTTATGAGGAAATTCAAAAGATAGAGGCCAATGAGTTTCACTATCAGGAACAGGTAAGGATTACAATCCTATTGTTTTTACACATTCATATATTTTTTGTGTGTTTCAATAGTTTTAGTATTTACAATATTTTTCAGGTTTTCTTATAATTAGCCTGTTTTTATTTCTGCCTATTCTGCTTTTTTCAATTTAAGTCTATTTCCAACTATATTAAAACACTGCACAATATGAAAAGTGCTAGAGAAGTAATTTGAATGCAGCACTTTACACAATTTTTAGTCTTTGAGGTATTTGTTTAGAGCCACAAAACAATGTGTATTAAAAAACAATTTAAAGAAGCGTTGGTAATAAGTTATTGTGTATACAGTTAAGTACATTGTTTTTTTACAGACTGACCCAATTGAATATGTGGAGAATATTTGTGAAAACATGCAGCTCTTCCCGAAAGAGGACTTCTTAACAGGAGACCAGCTTATGTTTGAGTACAAACCAGAGGTCAGTCCCATTAATTTACTATATTTTCTTCTATATATAGATTTTATATTATTCTTTGCATGTTTAATGTGTTGTTCACTACAGAACGAAAAAAGGAATTCTTTATTTGGTTGTTCTCAGGCGCTTGATATTGAATTTTTTTGACTAAAAGTCTATTGTGTGTTCTATCCCAGGTGATCTCCTCTGCATTGAACCTCCTCACACCAGAGAAGGCCAACTTGCTCCTCTTGTCTCCAGAGCATGAAGGACAATGCCCACTCAGGGAAAAGTGGTTCGGGACACAATACAGTGTTGAGGGTTTGTGCATCTTTTCTATCGATGTTTTACACAAATTCAGTAGGATTTATCAGGATTTAAAAACGTGTTTGGTGTTTTGATATTGATCAATGCCCTGCGTATACAACCACTTAAAAAATTAAGAGATCATTTGAAAGACCATTTACACTTTTTTCAAAATATACTCTTTCTAAGTATGTGTTTAGGTAAAATTATTGTTTTCGTTTTATACAGCTAACAATATTTGTTCCATAATTTGGAAAAAATATTGTATTTATTTGCAGAAAATAAAAAATTGAGAAACACTAGAGAGAACTAGAAAAGTCGGACCTCAAATACTGCAAAGAACAAAGTACACATTTTAAGCAATAGAAACACAAACAAACGCAAACAATCGGGTACAACATCCTTTATTACTCGCAGGAATGTCTGTTATCTTAGGGTGAGTGATGCTAAAAACATCGCGCTACGGGGAGTGTCTTCATGCGTCTGTACTCTTCAATTCCGGGCGTCTCAAAATCATACTGGTTTGGGGCTGTTTCTGTCTAACAACTCATAGGAAGGCCGTTTTAACATTGAAAAATTGCTACGTATACCTAAAAGATAATACAAAATAATCAAATTAAAGCTTTTTTGCTTTGGGTTCCAAGTCACATCACCTTCAGCAAGTCCCATCTATTTGATTCTTTGACTTATCGTTTGTCAAAGTTGTGTATAGTCTGAATTGTAGTTGTTGAGTTAGTACAAGTGTGTGCTGTATTAGATGTGAAGAGACAAACAGCTGTTTAAAGAAAATCTTTTTTTGCCCTACAGACATACAGCAGCCCTGGAAAGAGCTCTGGGCTGGAGATTTTGATTTAAACCCAAGCCTTCACCTACCTGCTGAGAACAAATTCATCGGTGCGTATCTCTGAAAGCAGCGTTTGCCAAACGGGATTCATGGATCCCTAGAGACCTTTGAGGAAACATGAGAAATGCTGAATTCAAACTGCAATCCATAACTTTTGCCTCTCTTATTGCCACCTTTCTATAAAGGTGCAATGTGGATATTAAGCAGTATCTATGAATAAATAAGAAAAAAAAGAAAGAAATGCAATATAAAATACGTTACTGTCTCCAGAAGTGTATAAAGATCGTTCACAAGGAAAAGTAATGTTTTGTTATGTTAGAATTAGATATTTCTATCTACGAACACTGCAGGTCCTCCTTCATGGAAATCACTGCCATGTTTCTACAGGAAATTGTCCAAAATTAACAAATGGCGTTATTTGTATCGGTTTATAAATTATTATTATTATTATTATTATTAAGCTTGTAAATTATTAAAATCTTCTATGAACTTATTCTTTTTCTCTTCACCTTCAGCTACTGATTTTGCCCTCAAAACAGCTGACTGTCCAGACACCGAGTACCCCGTTAGAATAGTGAACAATGACCGAGGCTGTCTGTGGTACAAGAGAGACAACAAGTTCAAGATCCCCAAGGGTATATCATATTTACACCTGAATACATTCAGTGATAAGTGCTCAAGTTTATTATGTGTCGGACCGGCCTTTCTGTGTTTAATTTCACATCTCACATTTCATTTTTCTCTCTTTTTTTTCAGCGTATGTGCGGTTCCACCTCATCTCACCTGTGGTTCAGAAGTCTCCCAAAAAGTAAGCAAAAGGGTAAAATGCAAGCGTTCAGTTATATGTGAGCGGATATTGTAAATGCTGAATCCATGGCAACCCCATCCAGTCATTAATGTGTCTGCACAGGCCTTTAGAAATCATTTAATGTCTGGTTTCTATTCTCGCTCATCCGTTTATTCTGCTTTCTGTTCTCTTTGCTTAGCCTGGTGCTTTTTGACATCTTCGTGAATATCCTGGTCCACAACCTGGCAGAACCGGCTTATGAGGCAGACGTGGCTCAGCTGGAATATAAACTAGTGGCAGGGGAGCATGGCCTGGTCATCAAGGTCAAGGGCTTTAACCATAAACTCCCTGTAAGTAACATGAGGATTATCAAGTTATAAAAAATCATTCCAGTAATTCTTTATCACTTGATTTTTGTCTTTCCAGTTGCTATTCAACCTGATCGTAGATTACCTCGCAAATTTCTCAGCGGCTTCTGACGTGTTCAGCATGTTTGCAGAGCAGCTGAAGAAAACCTACTTTAATATCCTGATCAAGCCTGAGAAGCTCGGAAAGTGTGTGGGATTTGCATTCCTTAATACCGCACTGATTCCTCATATCGTCACGCTGTAAATTCCTTATTTTTGTGTTCTTTTCAGGGATGTGAGGCTTTTGATACTGGAACACTCGCGCTGGTCGATCATTCAGAAGTATCAGGCAGTGGTTGATGGTCTCACTGTAGATGAGCTGATGGAGTTTGTGAGCAGCTTTAAGTCTGAGCTGTATGCTGAAGGACTGGTGCAGGGAAACTTCACTAGTGTTGTGAGTTTAATCATGAACTCTCAGTTTTTTAATGCACATTTTTTCCTTTAATAACACAAAATTCCTCTATATATACAGAAGATCTAGTAATGCTACATCCTCCTTATCACTATATGACTTAACAGTGCACTTTTATGTTTAAAATAATTGTATAGTGTTATTTTCACTTGCCCTGTGGTCCATCATCTCAAATTTGCCCCGCCTACACTACATCACATTCAGCACTGTACAGATTTTATCAGAAATGCATAGCTGTGTTTTGTTTTAATGTTTACAATTGGTTTTGATGTACTTGCCCAACAACAGATTGTATTTCAATACATTATGGTTTTTAGCTTTAACATTGTTAAAGAAACAAATTAATCTGTATTTGTTTTATTTTTTATTGCCTGCAGGAATCCATGGAGTTTTTGCGCTACGTCACAGAGTAAGTCTCCTTTTAACTGAAAGTTTGTTTTAAATTTGTCATTGATGTATAAGGATTTTTGATAGGCCAATTTGAAAATATTAAAGAAGAAATAACCATTTCAAATAAATGACTTTAATCTAGATGATCATGATTAACACTCCAAAAACGATCTCTATATTTAAAGTGTTTGGAAACAAAGAAGTTTTGGAAAGTAAAAAAAATTTGTCTTAAATTATCAATTATTATTCTTAAAATTGCATACAACAGAACAAATTTTAAAAAAGCATTCACTTTAGCATACTTTTTTTCATTCCTGTCATGTCATTTATATTTCAGACGCATACATTTGATGAACAGTAGTGTGAAAAAGCATTTTCGCCCAAAGCAATGTTTTCAGCAGTTATATATGTCATTTAGAGTAGTGGGTCATAAGAAAACATGAGTTTACATTTGTAAACATTAATTATATCATTATTTATAATAATCCAGTGTGACAATAGCCTGTGCTCCATCTATTTCATCTATTATTTCATGATAAATAGAATAAAAATTCGGAAGATCTGTGTTTATGTCTTCAAGATGCTTCAAGACACTTACCTGCAAAGCTAAACTACTATGAAAAGTCTCGTTACAGTGCTGTATAAAAATATTCTCACTGGATGATTACAAATAATGAAAGATAAATGCTGCATATAATGTTAATACTTTACCAAAGTACTGTATATCTGTTTTAAAGTTATTGCTTTTATTATACCACATGATAGTTGGTCAATATACATCAATGACCCAAGTAGCAGTAACAGATTCTTAACAAATGATTAAACAATTACTGACATTCTCTTTTAGTAAATTGCGATTCAAGAAGTTGTCAGTAGAGGTCCCTGTACTCTTCCGTGTCGTAGAGCTCCCTCGGAAACATATTCTCTGCAAAGTCAAGTCTCTCAACAAAGGAGATGCCAACTCTGAGGTCACTGTCTATTACCAGGTAACACCAGTTAAATCCCCGTTTCTTTACATTGTATCTACTATCCTGTTTCATTAACTTAGCCTTCTTATATGTGACCATCCCAAAAGAGCAAATTTTTATTGACTTGTTTCATTTCTGCCTAATGCTATCCATCTTACATCACATGTCTGTTTTTTTTTGTCAGTCTGGACCCAAGAACCTGCGTGAACACACTCTGATGGAGCTGCTGGTTGTAAGTAGGAATCACATTATCTGTTTAAGCAGAACGTGTCGTAACTATATGAGTGCAAACTATATACTGTTGGAACAGATCCCCCAGACTTAGAAAGAAGTTCTCAGTTATTACACTCCAGGGTGCTGAGCACACACATCTTCGTGGCCAAAAGCTCAACTCATCTTCTTTACTTTACACCAGGGGTCTAAAATACAAACTGGCTTGGGTTCGTTGCTTTCACTAACATGTCATAAGATGGCCATTTTACATTGAAACACAAGAGGCACAGACGTTGGTTGTTAAATACAAATAATACTACAAATAATAATAAGATTTTAGGGGGCCTGATTGAGTTATATTTTTTAAGCTAGTTAGGGGCCAGAAGGAGGGGGCAGGCAGTTTGAGACCCCAGCTTTACACCAAAAGCCAACTTTGGACGCCGTCCAGTTCTCTTTGTTCCTCAGCAGTAACCTTAAATCCTCATGAAAAGTTGAGCTGGCCTTCACTGTGCGACTCATTATAAAACCTTTCGGCCCGTGACTGGCGCTGGTACATTAGCATTGCTTTAATTCACTGTGGCTGTCGTGTTGCAGATGCACATGGAGGAACCGTGCTTCGACTTCCTCAGAACCAAAGAGACACTCGGGTGAGTCTTGAGCTTGTTCTTAAGACCTTATCTTGCTGCACTTGCTGGTTTTAATTACTGCTACTCCATCTGTTTTCGCAGATACCATGTCTATCCCACCTATAGGAACACTTCAGGCGTGCTTGGCTTCTCGGTCACGGTGGAGACTCAAGCCACGAAGTTCAAGTGAGCTGTCGCCCGTGCACGTTGTTTGCGGTTGGCTGCGGCATCAGAATGATGTGATTTGAGCTGTGAAGTTTGCAGCTGTAGTCTCTTGACTCTCAAATCCTAATTAACCTTTAGCACCTTCTCCGTCTCGGATAAATTGTAGTGTTGCTTTGCTTGGATTGGATCTTATAATTTTTGAAGTTTGAAGGGACGGATAAGACGAGATGATAAATATAAATATCATAATTTACATATACATATATACACACTGTACTATATTATTGTGTAGTACTTATTTGAAACATAAATTTTTTAATTTAAGTTACGAGTTTTAACATTTTGTCAGCTCTTTTACTCATGCTCTGTCTATTCTTTACGCGTTTCAGCACTGAGCTGGTGGAGACCAAGATCGAGGAGTTCCTGGTAAGCTTCGGAGTAAAGATGAACAACCTGAGCGACGAGGCTTTTAAGACACAGGTGACCGCCCTTGTCAAACTGAAGAGTTGTGAAGACACTCATCTCGGCGAGGAGGTGGACCGGAACTGGAACGAGGTGGTCACGCAGCAATACATCTTCGACAGACTCGGCCGAGAGGTGAGGATTCTTGTCATACTTAAGTCAAATCTGAAAAGGTTTGTAACGTGTTAATGATGAATTGTGGAAAGATGCTCAGAGGTTCTCATTTTGCGCTTGCAACAGATTGATGCACTGAAGCTCATGACCAAAGCGGAACTGGTTAACTGGTTTATGGAACACAGAGGTGACGGAAGCAGAAAGCTCAGTGTGCATGTGAGTTCTCCAGCTGTTTTTTCGCATGACAAAATCAGTGAATCTAGATACACGGCTTACATAACAGGGCACTGTCAATTTTGTTTCCTTCTCAATAATTTTCTTAATTGAATTAAAATGTCCAAATGGGAAGTTCTCTCATAATTTACTCACCCTTATGCATTTGTAGATGTATGACTTTGTTTTTCCAGTATAGGTTCTTCACAAAGTCATCTTTTTATTAAAACCTCGAGACATCTTTTATAACTCAAAAATGGCACAACTCCAAAGTGCACATGCATTCATGTAAAATCCAAGCGACTCAGTTAGGACAACAAATGTTATTGTCATATACAATATATATTGTGTGCAAAAGAATGATTATTTTTAGCTTATTTTACAATAGAGAACAATGTCCAGGGATTAATTCCAACACTATTTTTGTGATTCATCTTCATATCTGTATCATATCTTACCTACAGGACAGGTTAGCCAGGTTTTTGTAAAAATAAAGCAGCTCAATGGCTTGCTACTAATGACCAGATCTCTCTTGTACATAAAACATATTTCACTTGTTATAATCAAATTAATTCTAGGCATAATTTAGAATTAAGGTTATTTTACTCTTAAAACCCCAAATAAAGAAATATTTATTTCAATCTTTAACATACAGAATTAAAAACAAACAGAAACAGTATAAAAGTAGCCACATCTATGGGAATTCATGGGCATGACTACCCTACACAAGGGTGATTAAATTAAGGTACAGTTTTCATTTGAGTTTGAACTGGTCTTCGAGTTCCATCCTAAAATATTCTAATAGATCTTTCAAACAAAGTTGATAAATACATTACAAAGTAAATTCTCATCCCACATTTAGAATATCAGGGTTGTATAAATACCAGTTGTAAGAACAGGTGTTGTCTCTTCAGGTGGTTGGTTACGGGGTTGAAGAAAATGACCTTCCGACTGAGGAACAGCCCGCTGGAGAGGATGAGGAGAGCAGTAAGATGTCATTGTATGGGGAAGTGTCCAAACTCACCTTCCTCCCGGCTTCTTCTCTGCTGGCCTCAGCCACAACCATAACAGATATCCTGGCTTTCACTTCCCCTCTCAACCTCTTCCCTTACCACAAGATTCTCAAATAAAGGCTCAGCATGGACTCGCACCCCCCACCTCCATTTTTCTCCGGCTACTTTTCCCTCTGTCATGCCTGAGCCAGGTTGAGTGGGAGGGGCATATCTTGATGCGAGTTCATATCCTGATCCCTGCTGTTCGAATGTTGATGCTGCGAATGGTGTGTGCGTGTGTGTGTGCGCGTGCGTGTGTGCGTGCGTGCGCGCGTGTGTGAATTTCTGCGGGCATGGATGGGGTTCAGTCCTGGTGGTCTTGTCAACATGATCAAGATGAAGGCTTGTTATATCCCTGCCTGCCTGTAGCGGACCTTTAGAACAGAAACATGACTTTGAAACATGTGTATTTTATCAATAGGACTGCAGTGTTTGTGTTAATAAATTCATAAGGAAATATTTGAATGAAAGTAAAAGAGACTGTTGGACTGCTTTTTATATGGCCAGCTGATGTTTGATCATGAGGATCTCTGGTGGTGGCATTAGAATGAAGTACACATGAGAAGAGTGAAATGATGATGTGTCTCTTTCTGCTAGAGCTTCATTCTGCATTTAACACAAACTCGACTTGTGATCTGAGAGATCATCTTTGCATGACTTGAGTGTTTGCAAATATATATTTATTAAAAGCACTGCTAAAAACTGCTGGGTTTTCATTTTCATCCAGTACAGTCTTATGCAAGCCTCTGGTATTCATTGAAGCACATTTTGCTATTTCTTGCAATGTTATATCATTGAAATGTTATTTCAGCCATTTTCCTCTAACCGCATAGCTTTCATATTTGTAGAGTCCGTTAGCTCAACGACATAAAACAAGTGTTACCTCTTTTGCAAACAAGCAAGAGAAATCACACTAATGGACAAGATAAAAGTATGTTTGGTCAGCATTGTTTCCGGTTACCAGAACTTTTACTTGGAAAAAAGTTAAATTCAACAAGATTACATGACTTTTTAACATGTAGTTATTTAACATATTTTAAACGATATATACTAAAATAGATATAAATTAAATACAATGTAACTGTTTTATTACTAGCCAGAGATGTAAGCAAGCACAGACCATAAGTTAAAGTGATGCACACAAAATCAAAACAGAAGAAGATATTTTATAGAATGTTGGTTTATAAAAAACATTGTTAACCAGTTGTTTGGACACTGGTTGTTGGTCAACATGGACCAACAATTTCTTTTTTACCATCAATCTACAATGACAGAATTTTAATTTCAGGGTTAATTATTACGTTTAACTTCAGGCCTGAGATCATCAATCCTTGATGTGAGTTATCATTCTTCAAACTGCAGCTCCAACACCTATGTGAGATTATCAAACAACCCTGAACCATTGATTAGATGGGGCTTAAAGCTGAAATCTTTAGGATGATAGCTCAACTAAAAGGAATCACTAAATCCCACTGTGAATAAAAGTACTGTGACGCCCCCTACTGATAAAGAGGTTTTACTACTACCCACACAAATATTAAAATGCCATACAGAATATGATATTCTAGTTTATTGTGTGCTTTTAAATTCATATCTTTGCTGAAACCAAGATGGAAAATTGTTTTTTATTTTGGCATTCTATAGTTTAGCCCAAATATTTGGTTTGACTGGAAATACTAGAACAGATGAGGTTTCTTACAGTAGACATCATTTGACTTAATTTAATAAAATAGATAATATTGTGATTTATTGTGTTTATTAGAATAAATTGCAAAAAAAAATTGAATCAAACTTGATTTTTGGACAAATCTAAACTCCGAGTTGTGTTCGCAAAATAACTTTAAGAGATTGATTTGTTTTGTTGGAGACTTTAAAAAAGAAAGGCACTGAATAGTTCAGAAAAACACCATTTAATAATAGATAGTGATGTCTTAAAAGCATCCCATATAATAAAAAGTACATTTCTGCGCTGTAAAAAAAAAGAAAATTACCAATGCATTTTCTGTTTTATAAACATTTTGGTTAATCCTAAAATGTAATTTGATGTAATTCAAAATGTAACTTAAACAACTTTATAACTACAGAATAAATAATATTCCTAGTGTAAGACAAAAGAGGGCTATGAACTATGAGAGAATGAGATGAATCCATTAATTTGGAGTGGTCATTCCATTTATGAGATGACCTTGATATTTTAAATAAATGTTCTATTCTCGGGATGACATTAGTTTCAGCTGAACACTTACTGAGACCCACATGGAGTTGTCATTGTGTCTCCTTGTTCATGCAGGTGGCACACAGCAACACAATGAGGACGTGTGGGTGTGGTGTACCTTAAAGGATACTGTAAAATAATGTATAGAGAGAAGACATTATAGATATTAGCTTTCTTAAGCCATCTCTGTGGCTCGGTGCTCTATTTGGTGAATAGTGTTTAATGTAAGAGCATGAGTTATTTGTCTCCAAGGCACAGCAGAGGGAATGAAACAAGCACTTCATTTCAACAGGTTAATTGGGTCTGATCTTTCCAATGTTACACTCGGTTCCTGTAATTTGGTTCATTTAATAACCAATTCATATTTGTAATTACAACTCATGATTTCCTTTGCAATACTACCCATTTATGAGTAAAAGACAAGCCTTGTTTATTCTTCAGTATCTGTGATGCAAGGAATGCAGCATAAATTCCAATTCGGTTCATCCATCTGGAAAATGATGCAGAATCTGAATCCACATGCTTGTTAAGACGGCTTTTTAATTTAATCGCTTCATCTTTGTGATGGCAATCCGGAAAGGATGAACGGCATTCCCATGTCATGCATAATGTTTAATTAGGCATATGTCACGTGACACGTGTGCTTGGCTAGCACTTGTGCATTTTCACTGTAAAGACATTGATACAGATGAGTTGAGCAGGCTTTTTAATGTCCTTCATTTAGCTTTGATATAGATCCCCTCTGCTGCTGTTTTAATTTATGCAACAATACCCTGCCGGGATTCACATCTGTCAATGATGTGGCACCTTGCTGTGTGTGAACATACTGTACATGTGTATGCATGCAAATGCAAGCATTTGTCTGCAATGGCATGATTCTCCCTGGTTGTTCACTGTGTTGCTTTAGCCTTTTGAAATATCATTTAAGAGCTTCGGCCTTACAGTTTTACTTTATGCCAGATCTTGCTAGACAGCGTGGCTAGCAAGATCTGGAAAAAATCTAAAAGCTACATCTGGCAAAAAACAAGATTATAAAGTTGAGCAAATGCAGACTACACATATTTTTGCTTCAAGACCCAACAAATCCCACACTTTAACCAGTTGAAATTTTTTTAAACAGAAAGTCATCAGTCAGAGAATTATTTACATTTACATTTATTCATTTGGCAGACACTCTTATCCAAAGTGCCTAACAGTATTATGGAGTTGCCAACTATCACACCAGAGTAAACAGGAGTAAGATGTCTTACTCAAGGACACTTCAGTCATTATCTGCTGACACTGAGATTCAAACCTGCAACCTTCTGCTTACAAGTCCAACTCTCAAACCACCAGACCACAACTGACCCCGCAATCTATAATATATCAAATAATTGTAAATTCTAAGAGCTCTTTTCCAAAACACTACAAAGTTATTTTAATAGTTGTCATGAAAATGTCAATCTAGAACCATAGATTTTGATAATATTACATTTATCCTTTTAAAGTGGTCTGTTGGCTCAGTCGGAACATATTAAACAATGATTATTAAATGAACAATATTATTGATTACACATGACAAAGTTCATTTCTTTTTCATCGAAATGCTAGAAACCAATCAAAACTGTTGGTTTATGTCTTAAAACACAATAGAAAAAAAAACAAGAAAGCATGCAAATATATGACATCTTTGTATATGATTTATATTTACTGTATTTGCTCTATTAGATTTACATTCTTCTTTTCTATCTTTGTGTTTTGTGTATTTTTGTGGTTTTAAGCGCCCTTATAACCACAATAACTTCCTTGTGTGTGTGAGCACACATGGCCAAGAAACCTGATTCTGACTCTTATGATAATTCAAATAAAATAAAATAAATGCAAATGTCCAGTATGTGTTTTCTGACCTCACCGGCTCATCCAGGCCAACAAAAGTGTCAAAGCACTCATTTTGAAGCAAACACTTTGCATTGTCATGTTGGATTGCATTGAAGAAATCCTGATTGGTGAAGATGAAATATCACATTTAGGCTTAATGAGGGTTTATGATTTCATCAATAGCACTGATGAAAGAAACTGCATCTTGTAGTGCATTTTAAACAAGAAAATATAGAAATATGACATAAAACATTGATGGAGCAGAAAAAAAGCTTCACTACAAAACAAAATGTCATGACAAACATTTATATTTTTCTTTTATCATGAACTCTTAATACACTGCACACACTCCAGACAGACTTATATAAAACAGATACAAAGTGTTCACAATGGTTTCCACATAATATACAATAAAAAATATACATTTGACCACATAAAGACAAGTGAAAATCAGAATAAAGGGGTTGAGGATACATTTACAACATGACCTCTGAGATGCATCCTGTCAATCCCATTTGTCTCGGATCATCCTTTCACTTGTAATGAGAGTAAACCTGCTTGTAGTGAGACTGTAGTGACTGTGTGGTACCTGCCGCGCAGCATCATCTGGGAAGCGGTGACGTCAGCACATCCGCGTCTCGGGGAGATGCGGCTCCAGCATCACTCTGGCTGTTGCATCCTCTCCAGGGACCATCGGCTCTCCTCCCAACCCTCGGACTTGAGCATCTGCAATCCCGCTAATGCCACTCATTCACATCGGGTTTGACAGCACTGAGGGATGCCACAGGACATGATGATGATGATGATGATGAAGATGATGAAGATGATGATGTGACAGATCACATCACGTCAGCTCGCTTTGCGTGGCCAACGAGGCACAAGGCTTTCTTCTGCAGAACAGATTCACTTGCATGCATCCTGCTTTACAACCATTGGAGAGGGGGAAGACACGCTTTTCAGGTGATGTATATGCTTTTGCCTTTATAGGAATGCACTTGACATCTTGAGTCTAATGGAAGTGTTTCAATAAAATAGATGAGGAAAGGATGTGTCAGGGACCATGCTCCTATACGCACACCTAGGGAAATGTGTCCATTTGTCTGTATCTCACACACACTAAAGCAAGCATGAAAGAGCCATGGACACTAGGATGCCAACCATGTGGAATATAAGGATGCACACAAGTTGTGCACTTGTTCATTTTTGGAAGCGGACGACGCAACTGTTTGGGACACATGTCTGGTTTTCCACAGGGAAAAGCACAGGATGACACACACACGCACGCACACACGCACTCACACACACACACACACACACACACACACACACACACACACACACACACACACACACACACACACACACACACACAGGGATGCTGTTTTAGTCAAGACATGGTTCTGAGGCCAGGGATGCTGTATCTGACAGCAGGGCCGGTCTTGTTCGGAGCTGTTTGTTGTGCTGGATTTACATGGTAAATTTTCCAGCAGCGTCCTCATGGCAGATGTTCTGCTCGAGGAAGTGGGACAACCTGAAGTTTAGTTGCTTGGACGGGAAATATCCCAACAAGGGCTTTCCTGAGAGGTTGTGTGTTGTACATGGAAATAGTGTATTATTCATTCTTCTTTCGGTCTTTTGTAGCCTGTATGACTTTCAGTCTACTGCAAAACACATGACATAATCACTTTTGAATATTTATTCGGTTAAACAATCTCAGGGGATAAGGGGTTTTTCTCTCTTTTACTTTTATCATATATTTTTACTTTACTGAGGAACAGAGTGGACTGTAACACAGTTGATATGTTTGGAACATTTCGCAAAGCCAAAATCGCATGCAGCTTTTCAACATTTTCAACAAAATTTCTTTAATCTTGACATGTTTTCTTTTTTAACCAATATTTGAGACTTCTATGACACCATAATATGCAAATTATCT
This sequence comes from Triplophysa yarkandensis, assembly GCA_033220385.1. Lineage (NCBI taxonomy): Eukaryota > Metazoa > Chordata > Actinopteri > Cypriniformes > Nemacheilidae > Triplophysa > Triplophysa yarkandensis. The sequence continues at coordinate 5,342,745 of CM065664.1, read as the reverse complement.
GAGATTGGGACAGTCCAATCCTTTCTGAGAGTGGTTGGGTAAAATATCGAACTGAATGCGAAATTATGAAATTAAGTTTCAGTTTTATGATGTTTATACACTCTTAAAGCAAATTTATGTAGTATTAAATATCACAAAATATTAATGTTTAAACAACGTTGAATGGAATTTTTTTGTGGGTCAAATTTAAAGATTGATAAATATACAACAGACAATTGGGGTGTACTATAAAGAGAATATTGGATAAACATTATTATACACGGTTCTTTCTGGTTCTCGAAACTGATTGGCTTAAAGCCAAGCAATATTGGACCAGAGACATCACAGGAACCGCTTTACTGTTCGTGTTATTGACAAGGTGACGGTTTAGAATTAGTAACTGAGGCTTTTTTAACAGTACTCCTCTGGAATTTAGCCAGAAGAAAGTAGTCCACAAGTTCCTTAAAAAATCAGCTGGTTTAAAGACACTCTGATGTTGTCTGTGATTTATCTACACAATTGTATCGGTAAACTGGTCTATAAATGAAATATGGCACTCGTAGTCGTGTGATAGTGCTCTTTATCAGCGGCTATGATTATCTCAGGCATTCAGGCCTAGTGCCTCCGACCTGATCACGGCCATGCTGATATAGAACACCATCACTCCTACAAGTGCCATATAGCATTGATTACCATTTACATTTCTTCATTTAGCAGACGCTTTTATGCAAAGGTTCACAGAAGAAGCTTTTAGTGCAAGAGGTAACAAAGCAAACATAAGTGAAATATTGCCAGTCTTTATTAGAGAAACACAACATATAAACCAAGTCCCTAATATAATAATTTGTTTTGGTAGAAAGAGTGAGGATGTCGGGAAAGAAGTTTATAAGTGGGTCAGGTGCAAGCGGAAAAGATGGAGGATTTAAAGATGGAAGCAGAGTCTGCTCATTAATATAGCAGTTGTTCAATCAAACAATGGTCAGACCTTCAAGATTCCAGTCATATCTGAAACTATCAAACACTAAAATGTGATGTGCTTTCTTACTATAACCCTGTCCTTGAGTATTTTCAACAGAAACATTAATGATGATATCATTATCTTAGAATATTAAGGTCCCTATGCACCGGAATTAAATAAATAATAAAAACAAAAAGAGAAGGAGGATTGTCTCCTGCATTTATTTTTCTGAGAATCCGACTGTCCCAGATTCAGACATAAATATATTCTCTCCGAACACAGCTGAGATGAGTGCTTTTTGAAGAGAATGGCGGTAAACTCCTACCCTCACTACCTGGCTAAATGGCCTGGTGATGGAAAAATATTGTTACAGGAATGATATTTGAATAATTGAAAAGGGCTGACTTTGAAATTGCAGGCTCGCCTTGATTTCAAGCGCAAACTTAGAGGCTCCCATCGCCAAAATGTTCAGGCCATTATTAACTTTGATATATAAAGACAGGGGATTCATTCAAAAATCATCAGTGCTCGTGCCTCTCTGTTTCACGAGTGCACAGGAGAGATTCATTTGAATAATGAAGAAGGACATTCATCATACTATCTGCCTGCAGTGTTGTTATATGTGACATCACAGATCAGCACAACTAGTTTCAGCAGAAACCTCTTGACAGTGTCATTGTATGTGTTTCTGTTTGATGCTGACTGATGTTACACAAATGAAGAACAAATAATGATGCGTTTGTGAGTGAACAGAGCACATAGAATCTGAGTCATGTGCTCTATGTGGCTTGAACTGTGTGAAGTGTAAGACTCACTGCTGAGTTGGATATTTGCAGAAATTTATTGCATTGGCATTTGCACCGTGTAAACAAAGATGAATGAAATCGATTTTTTTACAGGCCGAGTCTATTAGCATGGCATGACAGCGGTTCGGGCGGTAGTAACAGATTGCGTTATGATAAAGCTATGTGGCTTAATTTTTTATTTTCTTTATGCCAGTGCTGTGTGTTTCTGAGATATGAATCCATATATTCATATACTAGTTTTCTTTTGAATGAAGTTAGTTTGAAACAGGAACATCAAAAGTAGACACATACAGTATTGCAGTGTTTGACAAAAAATGGCAATCTTATTTATTTCTAGAGTTACTTTTATGTATAGGGTGAACAACTAGTTTTAAAAGAAAATGATTTAATTGCATGTTCTTCTGTATGTGTAACATAAAATATAATGTTTTTGCAGCGATTTGTTATAGATTATTTCTTTAGCATCACCGTTTTGCTTTGTGCTGACCAAATTTGCATTTTTGCAGGTAACTGAAACACGAGTATGGTTTACTTGGCGTGCCAATGTACCTGGTCTGAAAAGGTAGGCTGGAGAACGATTCAGTTTGGTAAGAGAGTACTGTGAGCACAAACCATTTATCTTGTCTAGAATTCAGGTAGTGACATTTAATCATTTTGCCATCCTAAGTATTGTTGGCTCTCTGTTTGTGGCTTTATCAATATCAAAATGAACCACGAGTCTCATGTCCATCAGAATGATAAAAACACATCCCATATCATTTGATCACCTCACTTTGTGCTTTAAATAAACACTGGTGAATTAAGAGGGGCAGTGGCAATTGCTGAATAAGAACCCAGTCAGCAGCTGCTTCACAGCCTGACATCTGAAGCTGTCTCTTGATTTGTCCTTGGGGCGGGATGTGCATGCTGGCCGTCCATAAATCCAACAACAGAGACCCGCTGGCATTTGCGGCCCAGCTGAAGAGAGAAGCTGTGGCTAGGGCTGCGGAATATATTGAAGAGAATGCATTGAATTTTTATTATTCAAAAAAAATATCTGCACTGCTGTTCCCAAATATAGTGATAAAGATAATAATAGTTGTATTCTTTAACTTTACAAAAATGCCATTAAATCTTCAAAAAACGCATTTTTGAATAACAATACCATTTAGTTCTTTACTCTTTAAGCTCCGCGTCCCAGTGTACTCTGATATAGTGAACTGTCACGGAAGTATTGGATGACTACAATCCTCTCTTTTGCACACACAAAGAGACAAAGGAAATTTTGAAAAGAGTTTTAGAATCTCAGAGGCACTTTAATGTCAGATTGGTTATTACATTTCAAAGTAAAATGTGTGATATCAAGCAGATCTATTGACTGAAATTTAATATAATGTACATAACTATGTCTTCAGAGGTGTATAATGATTTTACACAATGAACCAGCATACTTTTGTTACATTAGAATTAGATATTTCTTCCATACAAACCTCTCAGGTCCTTCTCATCCACCACCATGTTTCCAAAGTATCCACAATCGGCCGAATTTTTCCACAGAACCGGTTTCGCAAATACATTATGTTATCTTCTTAAGCAAAGACGTGAAAACGTGACGACAACAAAGGACTTTGTCCTGTGTCAGCCACCGTAGTACTTTGACAGGTGAGCGGTTTACTGAGTCGCTGGTTGAACTTCATATCTCTACCACTAGATTCCACTAGATTTTACACACTGGCCTTTAAAATCATCCTGGGTCAGATAACTAATATTAGGAAGATTTAAAGAGATTTACGTTTTGTTTCAACCTCGATCAAGCCACCGGAGAGGAATCTTTAACAATTGAAGTCAATGATGGCAGAATGGGATAAAAGAGAGACTGGGATCTAAAGGGGTTGCGTCTCATCATCTAAAATCTTGAAAACCACAGACTCACAGTCTCAGCAAGTCACTTACTTAATCCTCTGTTGATATCTCTCGGTAATAGTGTTGGAGCTGAGCTTACTCATTCTGGGCATTAGAGAGTATTTAATATTGTATATGTATGTACTTAACTTACAGCAGTCAGATGATACATGACACACTCACTAAAGCAGCCATTTCAGGAGCAGTCGCTTATCCGATGTGCCATTGATCGTGAGGTTAAGTCAATATAACGAATGGCTTTGTAGGGACACACTTAAAAAGGGACGTGTAAAATCTTTTTGTGTTACTATATTTATCACATTTCGTGTCATTTTTGGTAATGTTGTACTCTTCATTTGGCCCTCGTTTGGTGTACTAAGGGGGCAATTCCTGGCGGGACAGGGGGGACATGCCTACTCACTTTTTTCCGCTTCATTCTTATGCTTTATTACTTATTAATCATTCCCTTATATTAATCAGATTTATTGTTACAGCATTAAGAAGCTTGATTTTGTAGTTATATTGAACAGCACTGCGGATGTCATAGGGTCAGTTCCTTGGGAACCCACATACTGGTATCTTAAACTTAACCTTCTCAAGCTTTTTGATCAATTTGGATGACAGCAATGTAATGCATCAACATGGTTATCCGCAGTACACAACCGTCTCTGAGCTGGGCTTATATATTCTTTTGAATTATTTTGGAAGCTCGTGTTATTACAGCAGCAGGGACTCGTCATCAGATCAATGCATTAGTAATGAACCCTTTTCTTTCAATCCAGTTCTCTTCTGAACATGATCTCTCCAGAGCCAGAGAATTCTCCTCCACACTTAAGGATTATGAGACATTTCATGCTGAATGGGATTTGATTTCCTTCTCTTTTCTTTCTTTATTAGACTCTGTGGTTTAAGTGTACGTTATAAAGACTGGAAGTGCAATTAGAGTAAATGAAAGCTCAAAGTCTTCTAGTAAACCTCTGTAGAGCTTAATATATGCAATCTCAGCTGTCTCCAAACTGTTTGCTGTTCCAACACTGTGGTTATGTTGGTTTGTTTTTTGAAAAGCTACTGTTATCATATGAGAAGAAAAGGAATATTTAGAAAAATGTGTTATTTGATGGACACAGTGTTTAAAATACAATAATTTGATTTTTTTAGTTGTGTCATTTACACAACTTACGTGACTTATTCGATTTTTTGTATTTACATTGTTGCTAAGATTATTTACAGACACATGTTAATACTAGGGCTGTCAGACAATTCATTTCGATTAATCGCATACAGAATACAATTCTGTGTTTACATTAAATATATCTTTCTACTGTGCATATTAAGTTTGTTTTTATGCACACGTATACATGCATGTCTTTATGTTAATAAATTAAAATGAACACACACAGCACACAGACATTTATTATGTAAACACAAATTTTGCATGAATTACGATTAATCATTGTCAGCACTTATTAATACAGTACCTTTATGTGTCTGGCATATAGTTATTTCCAACATAACATACAGTGCCTTCAAGGCATACATTTGTCTTAGGATGTGTTTTCCATGGAATTCAAATCCATGACCTGTTTGCCATAAAAGTAGTATAGAAATAAAAAAGAAAGAACTAATAGAAAGTAGGAAAATTAAGATATTTATAACATATAATTTATGCCATTTATTATTTTACACAATATATATATATATGAGTGAAATTAAAGTTGAGTACACATTATATACTAAATTTAAAATTGGTAAAATTAATCTTTTTTAACAAACAATAAAACAAAAAATGCAACAAATTATGCTTTATATTTTCTCCAAATCTGACCTCAAAGTTTGAATGCTGTCTCTCGTGTCCTGGATGTAAAGCCTCATTTTTGCTCATACTTATATAAGCGTTATAATATCCCCACTGCTACAGTCTTTAATTCGGACATGACAGTATTTTTTTTGTTCATCAGCTAAAAGAAGACAATGAGAATTTAATATATTTATGTATATCATTTACATAGTGTTGTATGTACAATCCCTGGCATAGAACTCTTGACTCCGGTGTTCCTACCACCATGCGACAAACACTACAATTTCCAGCAGCGCATAATTACATCATACCTCTTCATTTTAGTTGTCAAGCAGTTGTTGGGCTTTTCCTGTTTGGAAGATCACTCTGAAGACTCAAAGCGTTCATTAACAGACTTCTTGCTAACAGCAGTTTCATGACAGCTTCTGTTTGGAGACATGAATGTGATTTGGTTTGAACTAGATCCTTCATTAAATTTAATGATGTTTGTGCTGCTCGTGTTTGATCTAGTATGACTTTCACTCTTCTGACTTGTTGCGTCACGCTGAGCCCAACAGCTACTTGGTCGAGTGCTGTAAGACAGATAAGCGGTCAGATAGAAGCGTTAGAGTCCATCACTGTGCTGGAGGAAAGACGGACCAACAGACTCTTCCAGAACACTGAAGAGATGTGTCATCATTAGACTTCTTTGAAAGCAGACAGGGGAGGACAGACTGGTCAGGAAGTGAGACGAAAAGTAGGGAGACAAGAAGAAAGAAAAGGAAAGTGGATAAAGAAAACTAGGAGAAGTGGATAAAGATTGATGAAGTATACTGTGATTTGTGCCTATAAAAACACAGTAAAATTTCAAACAAAATATGAAACATCTGATCAGATTTGTCAGTGGTTGTCTGAAACAAAAGAAATAAATAAAACCAAAAGGTAGATTAAGGCAGAAAAAGGATGGGATGGACTGGACAGAGGAGAGGGATGCGGGGTAATTTGGGAGAAGTGGGTCAGCTGCTTTGGAAACCATGGCAACGGAGATATACGAGCATCTGCCTATCGATCTGCAGACTCTTCGGAGTAATAAAGTGAGCTAGGTGATAAATGACTACACTGACAAGGCCTGAGCCTGGTCACACCTTCTTCTGCTCCTGATCTTAAAGGAGGGGTATCCCGCTGCTTCATGCATTAGAAGGGCTTTAGACTGTGGTTGAGTCATGTTCAACATGAAATATTTGTTAACAATCGACTCAGATGCATGACATAATATTTCTGTGCTCAGTACAGCCAAAGTTTTCAGATAGGATCTTATAATTTTTGTAAACTCAACACTATAGCAAGGTTATTTTACGTATGGCAAAGGACTTACATTCTTGGAGAGGTATACATCAAGTTACGGTATAGGGGATGGCGTAGGATGCACATCTCTGTGTAGACTACGGTGCAGGATAAACCTTAAAGAATCCAAACATTAAAATTCTACACTTTAACTTCATAAGAAAAAAATCATGAATATGTAAATGAACCCCGCCTCCACACAATCACACTCAGCATGTCCAGATGCTGCTGAAACTCAAAGTGAAACTGAGAGCTATCACAGTCTGAACAGTAATGACTTATCAGAGGACACTGGAGCTTAAAATATCAGGAACTAAATGTGAGTGATTTCAGACACGAGGAACACGAAGCAATAAGGTCAATAATAAAACCAGCAATGTATTCTTTCAAGATATAACAACATTTTGGTATAGTTGAGGACTCACACAATATAATTAAATTATACTTATACACAATACACATTATTATTCTAAATAATAGTCCTGTTTTTTTTTATTTAAATGGTTCTTCTAATGTCACCTTCTCAAGATTTTTCAATAAAATAATTCTTTTAATTAAGGTTACCTGATGTATTATCATAATGGCTTCACTTAAACACAATCAAATAAACTCAAATCTTTTTTTCAAGTTCAAATTCAAATTTGATCCAACTTTAAAGTTCACCAATTTAGTATACCACAAATACAACCGTTTTTATGAAGTATATAAGAGACATGTAAATAGATTTGCATGAAATAAATGTTTTTCAAAAATGTTTCAGAATATTTATTGTTTGACTAGACTTAAAACATTTCTAAGAAGTTGTATAAGTGATATAATAATGTAATAAACACAGCTAAATCTTTGACCATTTTTAGCATTGATTAATTGATTAGTAGCCAAATATTGTTTTATTGGTTATAACATAACCTGATCCTTTTTTCTTGAATGTATATTTGATTTATTTCATTCATCCTTAAATAATAACTAAGTAGCCTTATTCAAGCCAAAAGAAGCAAAATACATTTTGATACCGTTTTTGTCCCTTTTTGACTTATAGTGCTAAGCGCACACTTGGCACAAGCTGTGAGTATTTCAGCCATTCCCTGGCAAGGTACAAAGAAGCTGTGCTTGCATTATTTCAAAATATATATTGGGTGTCACCAAGAAGGTCATTGAGTCAACCGACATTCCTCAAAATCATGTTGGTGTGGTATGCAGAAATGACGATATTAGGCTCCAAATCCAGTAGACCCACAAATTAGAAGAACAAGTGCTCAATGTTCTTACTGTGACCTTAATGTCCAAGCCATCAGCTATGTCTAATTGTCCAAACATGGCGTATCAGCGGTCTGTTGCTGTCACTTCTGTCATGATAGAGTGATTTGACCTCAAACAGGCCGCCACATCTACAGCAGTTCCCAGATCAGTGCTGTTTCAGAGTCTAAGCGCTGACAAGGAGTGAAAAGGACAGGCACGGTGCTTGGACACGTTCCACAGAGAATAGATGGCACATTGCTTTTAACTGCATTAGCATTTCACCAATCCTGTGTATAATTTAGTGCTTTTTCTCAGAAAAAGGAAGAGGATGTGTGGCACAAAAGCCCTGATGGCTGAAATACAGTGTGCTGGGACACTGGGATGGAAGTGAAGGGGATTCACAGATTTGTAAATTCCATTTGGTTAAATAGCAATCTCTCTGTTTACTGCATGTTTGTCATCGATTTTATTGTACTTATGATGGTGGGGATGTAAGGATGTTTTTTGATACTGAAAAATGAGACAGGCATAAAATTTAAAATGTGATAAATACATGTCGTAACATTTTTGTTTAAATACTGAACGTCCATATTTGAAGTTGTTTGAATAAGATAAATACCATAATGGCACTTAAAAAATGAACTGCCTTACATTATTAATTACATCACAAGCCATTTTAATTTACTATTTGAACCTTTACACAATCCCCATTTGTTTTTCTGAGATCAAGCAAAATAAATAAAAAGTAAAGGACATTATCTAGCAAATTTACAGTTGTGGTGCGGTGGTTAGAGAGTTTGACTTGTAAGCCGAAGGTTGCGGGTACAAATCCCAGTGTCAGCAGACAAAAACTGAAGTGTCCTTGAGCAAGAGATCTTACCCCTGTTTGCTCTGCAGTGATGATTGCATAATACTGTAAGTCGCTTTGGATAAAAGCGACAGCTGAATGAAAAATTGTTATCGTAATTGTAAACGTATGTCACGCCTGAATTATTTGGGGTTTCTAGTAGAAGCTGGATTACCCAGAGTTACCTATCAGTGGGTCTCGCGATGTTGTCGACTGAATGGGGCTGAACTTGAAAACCTGTTTGCCAATTGAAATGGCCAATTCATTTATTAAATCGTGGTACAGTGGTGGCGCCCGGAGTGAAAATCGCCGCACCCGCACAGAACCATTGGTTGTGACCCCGCTTGCTGGCGGGATGGACCAAGGCTCCCTTCCAAGATGTGCAGATTCTTCTCATCACTCGTTGCGAGGGTCTTATGCCAAAGCATTAGAGGAGCTAGACGAGGATAGGTCTGACCCAGCCATAATACATGAGCATTACCTATGTGTGACTAAGTTTACGACGAAGTCCATTTGTTGGGCGACGTCAAACAAAGTGCTGCCCTTGGAGTCGGCACCCCCACCCCAGCTGGCATCCTACAGGAAGCGGCCCTGATGAGTAAACGTCCACAGAACCACGCTCTGCATGTAATATGGACAGATCCGTCATTTAGTGCCGCTGGCGGGCAGGTTGCAAGCTTGGGAACAGCTGTGCAATCCGTCACGCGGGCTGGAGAGACCGATCCATCTTGGCTATGTGATCTAATTTACCAGGCGCACACCTAAGTACCGTCACAGGTTATCGTTCCAAATGCTGACGCTGAGTTGCACCCTGATATCAGTCAGCCATCAAGATTGCTTGGAGAATGTGTTCTTACATGTCTCTTCCTACGTCTTCACAATGGGGTGGATGATCATGAGTCCGTTTCAGCGCTGGCTACAGAGTCAAGCTAGCTTGTGTAGCCTTTGATCATCAGGGACCTTCTGATGGGCAGGTCTCGAGGCATTTAGTGGCCACTACAGATGCCTTCCTGCACAGCTGGGGTGCACACATATTGTAGCACACATATTCTTTAATAAAAATTAATCTATGCCTACCACTAGCTTAAAGACAAACCAGTTATCAATTAAACCCTCTTCAGTAGACACAACGTCTCTGTTTATGCCCAATACCCTCCTTATAACTTCCTATTAATTCCTATTAATAAACTAAGATCTGTAACATGACAAAAATGATGCCATCATTTACTAACCCTTTCAACATTTCACACCTGTTTGACTTGTTTATTCAGCGAAACACAACTGAAGATGTTTTAAAGAATGTTGGTTACCAAAAAACACTGACTTCTACAAAATAAGTCAATGGGGACCCATGGTTTTTGTTCGCCAGCATTCTTTAAAATATTTTCTTTTGTGCCACTCCGAAGAAAGTCATAAACAAGGTCATAAGATAAGGCTGAGTTTATGATCAAAGAATTTTACTTTTCGGGTACACTATCCTTTTAAAATTCAACATTGCAGACATATTTTGCCACGATGTCCATAGCAACGATATGTAAATGACACTTCTTGTATGCAGTAGCAGTATTAAAGCATACATTTACGGATTCTGCTATTCAGAGTGATTTGGATCCATACCTTTTTGTATATTTGTGTGTTCTCTGGGGATGAAACACATGACCTTTGCTCTGCTACATCAATAGAGCTAAAGGAAAACTGGTTCTTTAGCTTATTTTATACTGCCTCCATGTGGATGAAAATGCTATTGTGTTTGTTTTGCAATCCATTGAGTTCTGATAACAGGTTTCTATGTTATTTCGTAGAATCCTAAAGCTGTATTTGAGTTCAGCTGAATGTCTGCGACCCATGATCTGCCCATCAGAAGCAGCAGAAGTCCAAACTCTCGGTGGTGTCGCTTCTCCTCTGATCTCTTGTAATGTAAACATGATCCACAATTCATACAGACCAAGCTTTGTCATTCATGTGGTCTTGTTAATGGAAGGTATCTGTCTTATTTACATATTAAAATGAAGTTTCACCCTCTCTCTCTCTGTATTTCTGTCTTGAAGGGTTTGATGGAGATCTGGTCGGATGACAGCTGGAACTGTTGTCATAACCGGAGGAATTCTTGCAACAGTGATACTGCTTTGTATCATTGCAGTGCTTTGTTACTGTAGACTCCAGGTGAATACTGTGTGTTAACAGTGTGTGTTCCGCAAGTTTGTGTGCGTTTACTGTGATGAGTTGTTGACTGTCCATTTAAGGACTGAACTCAGAACTATAGGCCTTACATGAACACAATTATTGTGCTCCTTTAGAATGCAAATGAGATTTTTTTTGTGACATTATAAAAATATTTGCCTGATCTTTTAGGTATTTTTGGTATGATTGCAGGTATTAACAGAATCTTTATATTTCTAAAATATACATTTGGAATTCTTAACAAGCATTTTATCTTGTTTTATTTTTGTAAAATAACAATAAGGAAACACACAAAAAATTCAAAGGGAAACATTTTTATGTGATATAATCTTTATAATATAAATTTAAAGATTTAAATAAATGTAAGTGAAAAGCTTGCCAATAGGCCAATGTTCAACCTTATCTTAAGGATCTGTTTCTTAAGCCGGATTATTTGCTTTTTTTAGATTATGATCTTCATTATTATCTGTCATTTAAATACAAGTAACTTTCCTTGCCAAGTAAATTTTTTTTAGATATTTTACTAGAAAATAAGACCAAAAATTAAAAAAATTATCAATATGTATTGTTTAAATTAATTTAATATTTATTATTGTTTGAAGTTATTTGCCCTTTGGGTTGTTTAAACTGTGTATTTCTTACAATATTTATTGAAAGAAAAAGGCAAGAAAAAGAAAACACATGAAATATTTTTTCTTCATTTCTATGCATTATTTTTTGTTAGTAATGTCAGGTAACTCTAAATTCCCCAATAATATTCTTAATACTTTGTCAATGACCAATCAAAATGATGAATTTTATGATAAAAAATGCAAAGCTGTCAAAGGTTTTATAAAAAAATAACACTTGTTTTTTCATAGTTTCATAATTCATAAAATCTAAATAGTGTCATAATATTTTCATTTCATCAGAAAATGTGCTCAAGTGATTGATGATGTATTTTTATTCTATACAGTATTATTGCTGTAAGAGGAATGATTCTGAAGGGGAGGCGGGTTCAGTCGGAGATCCTCAGCCGCAGTTTGCCTGCAACGCATGCAGCGCCCCTGGGGTGGACGGGGCGGCCATCACCCCTCTTTCCCTCCCCTATGACCCGGCTACACCGCATAACTACTGCCCCACCTGTTCGCCCTACTTCCTCCGTGGCATCGATGAAATGCGCAATGGCGGAGAACGATTGTCATACATGCCCACTCATTACGAGAATCACGGTGCCACCGCCCTCGGTCTGGCTGCCATGTATGGCCCCATGCTGAGCAATCGGGCTACGCCAGACTTTTATACCAACACACGAGCCATTAGCACTGATGTCTGAACCTCACAGACATGGAGGTAGACACAGGGACAGGTTTCCACCGTGGACCAGGCCTCAACCGGCCATCAGTAAAACACCCGGGGATTCGCCGTGCCTCTGGAGCAGAAAGGGCCAAACGCCTATGGGATAGCATTTTAGACTAATCTACACATATGACATCACTTCCTTTTGATTTTCTGCTGTTTACATGGTGTGTCCTATATATCATGTCTCATGTAGTTGTTTGTTAAAAAAAAATTTTTTGAGGGCTATTTGTTTTTGAGGGCTAAGTGTTTTGCATTTTCAATTGAAGACTTAAGAACATATTTTAACTTGCAGAAAACATAAATGAGATTTTTAGATGAAACTAAACAAACTGAGAAGGCATTTCTGTTGCTGTCATCTACAGGCAAGCATTCTCCTATAACTTCTGACTTTAAAGTTATAGGAAAAGACTGAATATCATGTTTTAATCTTTATATCCACTATAAAATTAAGCTATCACATTTGATTCTGAATTGTCCTTTAAGTGCTGAGTATTACTGTAGTCTTTTGTAATCTAAACATATGTGTCACTATTAACAAAAATTCACAGAATGAGATCTTGAGCTGCTAATTTAAAAATAAAAAAGTAAGATAAATGATGATGTTTGTTTTTTATACCATACCATGCTTGTATCTGTTATTTTCTGCAGTGTCATGTATACTTTACAGTGCAATCCCATATGCAATGATTTTGATTTTAATTTTATTTTTTTATTTTTTTTCCCTCTTCCTGTACATATCATACTATGGCGAACAAGTATAGAATGTATTATAATTTGTTTGTATTTGTCCTTGCAAATGTATTTATTTTATGTTTTGCTTTAATAATATATTTATTAACTGTGATGGCTTCCCACTGTCTAAAGCACTCTTTGTTAAAGTTATAAATCGCTGGCACATGCTACACATGCTATATTTTGGCAAAAGTGATGAAATGAGTCTGTGGTTTAATACATTGAGAAATAAAGAATAGTCCACTTATTTCACAGAATAATAAGTCAAGCATTTCTTAATGCCTGTAGATTTTTAAATTGGTCAATTGTGATCAGAATAATAAAAAACATTTCACCTCTATACAAATACATGTACAGTATATAAAGAGGATTTCAATGATTGACCGGTTCCTTTCTTGTGTTTTTTGAGTCATTTGTTTACATGTCTTTGTTGTCATTATTATGTACATGAACAATAGCACAACAGGATTATTTTGACCTAACAGATTAATATTTCTTAAAGCATCCATAAGTGCTTCTGGGAGACATCATGTGACTTTTAAAGTAAAACGCATAGCACTCAAATTCACAAACACCAACCCTAAAGCCATTTTCTGCTTCAAAATAAGTATTGATAACATCAATTAAAAAATCTCTAGATTGTCTCATTGTTACCTAAGCTTTGTTTTTTGATTGACAGGATCTGGTGTGTCCTTGTGATGAAATGAATATGTGCATGACTTTAAGAAAGGGTGTTTCAAGAAAGCTTGTTATGTCTTTGTGTAATGACTTCTTGAAAAACTTGTTTGAGTTCTTGTTAAACAGCTGCTTCAAACATCTCTGCAGGTTTGAGAAGAATGTCCCTCTCAGCATGATGTAGCTTTTCAATGATGCACATGTGAATCAATGTAATTGTATGTATATATATATATATATATATATATATATATATATATCTACACTATATGTCCAAAAGCATTGCCTTCCATATGAACTCAGTGACATCCAAATCCTAATCCAAAGGTTTCAATTTGATGTTGGTCCACCCTTATAAAAGCTTCAACTCTTCTGAGAAGGCTGTCCACAAGGTTCAGGAGTGTGTTTATGGGAATTTTTTTCCATTCTTCCAGAAGAGCAGTTGTGAGGTCACACACAGATGTTGGACGAGAAGGTCTGACTCTCAGTCTCCGCTCCAATTCATCCCAAAGGAGTTCTATCGGGTTAAAGTCAGGACTCTGTGCAAGCCTGTCTGCAGAGTTTTCAGCCCAAGATAATACAGCCACGGAGAGATGAAGAGACCCTTCATGGTTTATTCATTTATTCATCATTTCTGGATGTATTGTGGTCATTTCAGTCCAGTGTTTGTTGAATTTCAACAAAATTAAACCTCAAAAATGACACAAAGTCGACATCAATGTGAACGACTCACAGCATGAAATGACAAAATTCAAATATTTAATATATAATACACAAAAATTTATGTATTTCTTAAACATGAATATAAGCTTGTTTTCTTGCTGTTATTGACATCTAAAACGTCTAAAATTCTATTATTTTAACCCATTTTCTGCCAACACAAACAGATTAAGTCATCTTTAATTTGGGAACCATTTTTAATGGTAACAGAATAAAGCAAAAATAAACATTTGAACCAAACAAACACCTAGACATAGAAATTTAGGAAAACTAAACATGTTTTTTTCAAACAGTATGCTTCCTTTTTTCAATCATATAAAATAATATTTTAGATTTTGAACATTGTTCTTCGCTTCATGTTGCATTTTGTATCTTGTATCCAGGTTGAATTGAGGTGTCCAGCCATAATAAGAGCCACACTTAACATAAAGGCGTGATACGCCGCTCACACCTCCGCGTTTGTATGTTTGTTTGTTTGGCAGGTTCACGATGAAACTGAAAGACTTAGAACGACCCTCCTCCAACAGGAACCTTTAAACACACTTTACTGTCTTCCTTCTCCCTTCATTCAATCACAAAAAAACCCTCTTCCCCACCCGGCTTCATTACACCTCCTCCAACTCTCTTTTATCTTTTAACTTCTGAACCTAACTCTGTTCAACCAAAGCAGAAATACTCTGCATTAAAGAAATGAGTTTAGAAGTGTCTGTGTCAAAAACTATAATATATTTTCTTATCCTATTCATTTTAAAATCTAAAATTCTAAATCTCTTAGGAGAACACAACTGCATATGTAAGCCGCTTAAGGCATGGAGGAATGTTCTGGCACCTGCTTGTCTAAGACAGACTGCGGTGCTTTTGTGTGAGCGGTGACCTGAAGGATTATACCAAATAAGAATTTCAATTTCAAAGACTAAGCTCGCACTAATAATATTTTTTTTAAACTTTTGCTTGCTTGATATCCTTCACTATTCTTGTTTGGCCTTTTGCATAGTAAGACTACTTTGTTTTTATCTTGCTATAAAGAAGTACAGAATAAAGGTGCATAAGCACCTCCCACAGTGTTATGTTAGGGCAGGGCTGGCCTTGAGACACATATAGAGCGCTGCCTGTCAAACCTGTTGTCAGTTCTCCAGACAGGTTCAGTTACATCCTTTTCATTTAGAGACCTCTCTGCAAACCAACTGCCAAAATGATGGAAGAAGTGTCTATTGCTGTGGCCTACGATGCTTATATCATTGACCAAATGTCAGAGGAAGAAATCTTGGCGAGACTGGTGGCCGAGTCCTTACCCAAACAAATGGTGAGTTCGGTGAACTTTGAACTTATTTTCATCACATGCTTATTCAATGGTGGAATGGAATGGTAGAAAGGTTGCATGTGTGCGCTTTTACAAGCCATGAACATGAAGATCATTTATGCATTTCATTTATTGTTTATATACATTTGTGGTAAAAAATAATTAGAGGCCATTTCAGAGATCATTCTTCTGATTTTAAAATGTATTACTATGTGATTTAAAATTATTTTTGTTTCATTCTTTGAACTTTTATAATTTTCATCAAATGTCAAATAAAAATATTGTTTGGATTTGGTGTTAGTTGCAGAAAATTCACACTAGAGAACCAGGTAAAAAAAAATTGAAAAAGAACTGTATTTATCAAATCTCAACTACTGCAAATCTAACATTCAACTTTAAGCAACACAACTGTAATTTCTACTTGTGTTTATTTTTATGTGAGAACCTCAACTTCTTTTTTTATGTGTATTGTCAGACTGTCAGTTCTAAACATTGCTGTTGGATATCTTATGCACACAATACATTTAGAAACCATGACTTGAAATGAAAATTTGCAAAGATCTCTTCGTTTTGTATATGGCTGTAATGCAACAATTAAGTAACAAAAACGTGTGTGTGTGCGTGCGTGCGTGTGTGTGTGTGTGTGTGTGCGTGTGTTTATAATGTATGCGTATGCTATGATATATGTTTCATGCTTTATTTTTTTACCAGATCTGCAAAATCTTTATTTTAGTCTTGTGTCTTTTCTCTTCAGATGCTGTCTATTAAACCAAATTTAGTCGATAACCAAGATCTTGCAGAAGATCCACTAGAAAGATGTCAAGTAAGAGTCCTCTAAA
Source organism: Triplophysa yarkandensis (assembly GCA_033220385.1). Classification (NCBI taxonomy): domain Eukaryota; kingdom Metazoa; phylum Chordata; class Actinopteri; order Cypriniformes; family Nemacheilidae; genus Triplophysa; species Triplophysa yarkandensis. The sequence continues at coordinate 5,326,126 of CM065664.1, read as the reverse complement.
AACACATTTTTAACTTTTAAAACCAGTTGACTTTAAAACCATGTGCTCAGTCATGTTCCTGAAGACCTCTCTGCCATTTTAAAGTAAGCTTCTGGTGTGTTTTATTCAGGTCTCCGGGATCAAGCCGTGTCACATGTCTAACATAATAATTGTGTTTTTATCCCAGAGAGAAAACCGCAAGCTTCAGGAAGCCAGTTTACGTCTGGAGCAGGAGAACGATGACCTGGCACAAAAACTCGTCACCAGCAAGATTGCACTGAGAAAAGCACTTGACCAGGTCTGACAAAAACATCCCAAGTTGTGTCGTTGCAACCTCCTAGTTGGATTTAAAGTGATAGTCCAACCCAAAACCAATCACCTTTTTATTTCAAACCTTTAGGGCCTACTTTCTTCTGCAGGACACAAAAGAATATGTTTTGAAGAATGCTGGCAACTGGCATGCATTCACTTTCATTGGCTCAGTGTGTATAGGTGCCAGTCACTAAGATTCTACAAAATATCCTGTTTTGTGCCTTGCAGAAGAGAGTCATATAGGTTGCAAATAATAAGATGAGTAAATGTTGACAGAATCGTCAGTTTTGGATAGACTCTCACTTTAACATTTTAATATAAAACTACTCCTGATTTTTCGACTCCTAGATTCAGTAAATAAGAAATTGTGGTGTTTATTTCAGACTGAAGACCAGGTGGATGAGTTAACCAAAGAGCTGCTAAAAACCAAAGAACAGCTGAGGATGACAGAAGAAGAGAAACAGGGGAAGGAAGAGGAGGCTTTACAGGTGCGTTGTAGCATCACAGATCAACACAATGACATGTTCGAACAATGACCGTGAAGCTCAACTCCCTGGTGTATTTCACAGCTGAAGGAGATGTTTAGGAAAGAGTTGGAAAAAGCAGAATCGGACATAAAGAGATCAAACAACATCATCGCTGACTACAAACAGGTAAACATTCAACTCCCAATATATGATGCGTGTGACATATACAGTGTGTAATAGACATTTCTTTTTTTGGCATTCTTCAGATTTGCTCTCAACTGAATGATAAACTCGAAAAGATGAAAAGTCAAACGGATGCAGAACTTGCTGTTATCAAGGTAAGGAATAGATTTTGGATTTATTATTTCTTGTGGGTTAGCATGTTAATGATCTTAAATGTGCATTTCAGAGCAAGATGCAGGAGTGTCCGCAGTGCAGTCTCATCTTCGGAGAAGATGGATCGGTTCAGTTGTTTGTTAAAAGTGAGGAGAGCTCAGCTCAGAAAGACATCCAGGCTTCTCTCAGGCTGCAGGTTCAGGGTTTGGAGAGAGAGTTAGCGCAGACCAAACTGCAGATGGTCGAGTCTGAATGCAAGATCCAGGTATAAAGACCGCTAAACATAATGCTTATCAATGCCGTTCACCCTAATACTGTTCTCTCTAACTTGTTTTTGCATTACTTTCTGTTTCCTAAATGATTTAAGGAGCTGGAGCACCAGAATGCAGTTCTTGTTGGTGAACTTCAGGCTGCTAAAAACACATGGCTCAAGAAGACTCTGGGCTCCATCAGGACGGTCACCAGCAGCCATCCGAGCACTTCTCAAACAGACCCTGCATGGTGCTACACACATAACCCTCAATCCAGCTGGGTGAGCAGAAGATTCTCCTGGGCCCAACCAGAAGCAAGAGCTGCTAAAGTATGAAACACATGAATGCAGGAGAAGAAACTATTTCATGAGCCTCGTAAATGATGAAACGACTTTTCTCTCAATGAGGATAACAGACCCATTTGGACTGAGAATGAAGGTTTCTCGTGATGGGTGCGTGACAGTTATATCTGCTCTTCTGTGGATTATTGGGCAGATTTGGTGCGTTCAAGGTTCTCTGCTTTGGCCATACATCTGTATCCTTTGCATTGCCAAACACCATTACAATAAGATACACAGTGAGCATCTGTAGGATAGAAGAGGGTGATGAGTTAAGACACTGTCCTGGAAGACTAGAAGAAGGGTTTTTTTATTTTAACATCTGTGACCCTACCTAGGGTCTACACAATGTAAAGAACAGTCTGCGAGAATATGACACTGATATCACTGATATCAGCAATAATGAGAAAGAATGATAACATAGAGATATTAATCAAATCTCTATTCTAAACATATAAAAAAATGTATTGTGTAACTTGAAATAAACAAATTAACTGCCAGTTGACTGTGAATGTATTTCTTTTAATTTTATTAACAAATAACTTTCTGCGAAGTATCATTCTTTTTATAGCAACATTTCGATTTTAAAAGATAGCAGAACAATTATAATCCCAGTTAAAGTCGAACTCTTATCTTATTTGTTATTTATGACGGACTGTAGGATACACGCATGCAAGAAGGTCTGCGAACCGTCAAACTTGCAATTAAAGATGACAGATTCACATAGGATTTCAAGAATCGTTTGGGATGTCCAAAATTTGTCTGAGACTCAATGCATTCACATGCAAGGCATTTTTAAAAATACCACTATTAGAACAGATTTAAATCCCCAAAGCAGATTCCTCCTCATTGTAAAGATCATCGAAGTATCCCTCAGCGGTTCTGAGCATCTGTACAACAGCGTTCAGAAGCAGGATGTCGGTTTGAGGATCTATTTCCAGCTCTTTGCTGTAGTTCTTCACTGGGACCACAGCGGACAGCGAAACTCCAAGCTGAGCGCTCACCTCCTGCATCTGCACACAAGATATGAACATGTATGAAGACGCATGTGAAAGACACTTTATACATCGTAAGATCAAATCACATCATACCATCCTGTTGATGTAATGACTCTGATAGACCTTCTTCAAGTCTTCTGCCACTATGGGACAGGCTTCATCCACCTTGGTCATTAGGACCAGTTGAGGAACACCTGAAACGCAGAAGCACAATTCAGATGCCATTTGAACCTAAGCCCAAGGGAGGAATCAGTTGAGTTAGTCAATCCAGTGCAAACTAGTCACAACTCACTCAGCTGGTTGGCTTTCCTTCGGAAAACCGCAAACTTGTCAATCATTTTCTCAGAGAGGAGCTTGACTTTGCATGTGTCCATCACATACACCACACAGTGGATCTTATCCTTCAGGCTTGGAGAGTTGTTGAAATGAGATGTGCCAGGCTGGATGGACATCGATGAGTTGAACTGAACACATCCGTAAGACACGTGACAAACAGAAATGAAATATTACTATCATAAACATCTACATTCTTGAACAATAGGACAGTAACTAAACACTTTATTTAAAATATAAATTGTATGGAATATAATTTCACTCATATTTTAACTTAGCAAACCTATTGTGCCCCAAAAGTAAATCGTTTCCCCTTAAAAAACATTTTTGACAGAAATTACTGTACAACAAAGTACAGTTTTATTATGCATACATAAATGGGCTATAATAAAAAAATCGTTTAGCCATAGGACTCATTTCACTGTAGCTGATCAAAAAAATTACCATTTAAAATATTCTGCCATGACATCAGGCCGTGAGGTTTCAGAGACGATTATCATACAAACACCGAACACACATATGGGTTTAGTCGTAATGCTCTCACCTGATACCTGTCTTTAATGTGACCCTTCAAAATACTGAAAAAATCATCCACATCCAGTCCAGCGTTCAAGCCCTCTTCCAGACCCATCGTGTCACACAGCATGAATGGAACATGGCTCATGCCGTTGCTTGGCTTTACGCAGTAGGTCCGAAACTACACAACACAACGTAGATTTGAAGATTGTTATGCTTGTATAACAAATTACATGACACAACATTTATGTACAGTCGTAACCATATCTACCTGAGTGGTGAGACTGGATCCAGCAGTGCCGGTGTTGGCCTGACTGATCACATAACCTTTAAACACAGAGTTGATGGAGTTAAAGAAGCTTGATTTTCCAGCTCCAACAGATCCCACCAGAAGAATCCTGGCCTGTTTCACTGACTTCACTGATGGCTTCCACTCTGAAATGCTATTCAGGAGTGCTTTCTTTCTCCTTATAAAAAGCATCAATAAAAAGAAGTGCATAAGGAACCCAAATAATAAAATTTGATTGAATGATGATTGACTCACTCGTCGTTCCACTGGATATTTCTCCACGGTTTCTCCATAAGTCCTCCACAGTCTGGTGAGTATAAAGACAAGATCACAGTCACGACAACTAAAACTAAAACTCATAAAACCTGTCGCGGTCTCCCGCTCACCTTCCACTCTGTACACCTCACACTCCACCAGTTGTAAGTCATTTCCATGCATCTGCTGTGGATCAAACTGATATTGTCCAGATGCAGGATTATTGTACACAGTGGCTGTGTTGTTATACAGAAACACCAAAGAACCAAAGTTTGGACCTGCATCAGTCCAAGAATACTGAGGATTTCCACTGAGCACACGCAGAGGATCTTCTCTAATGTTTCTGTCATTAAAGCTGAAGAGAAAGGCTTTCTCGTCCACGATGATCTGACCTGTCTGAGCGTAATCTTTGCTAGTGTACGCTCCGAAAACATAACCCGAGTTATTGTAAGCCACGACAACAGTCGGGCCCTGTTTGTTACACTTCTGGTGAAAGGCAGTGACATTGAAGCCATGTACGCTGGCTTTGAACAGCAGACTCAGGTTGGCATGGTTGAGCAATGGGCACAGCTTGTTCTTCTGCAATTCAGACAACCTGGACGTGATGCTGCTCATGATGATGATCTGAAAACATCCAAACCACATTTTCAAAACAAAGTGTAATAGGAATGGAATATATACATGAGTGACACATTTCCCACCCTTATTCATATGATGTAAACATTAAAAGCAATGGATAAAACATTCAAGATGCAACATGCTATGACGTCAAAGTCCAGAAACTGGGAATGGAATAAGTTTGCAATGTGGTAAGTCAGAAAACTTGCTTGCCTTGATCTTGGGTGTAGTGTCCCTCGGTGTCAATGTTTAGTTAGTGTACGCGGGAGCGCGCATTACGTCACTTTCGCTTCTGAAGAAATGAAACTTAACATCAACCCACCTGACCTGTAAACAAATAATTAACACCGAGAATTAACATACAAGAGCTGGTTCTTAAATAACATATATAAAAGGGGTTTACATTACTTAATAAAAAAACAGATTGTATTATATCTGAAAAAAATATGAAAACGAGAATATATTGTATTATTTCACTTACACAAACATGCAGTCTACAAGAAGGAAGAGAAAAGAGAGAATTCTCTAGTGTTACATTTATAAAAACACACCATTTTGTGTTTATATTTAAGTTATTTTTTTTGTTTATGTAATATTTTTTTCATTCATGAAACTGCAGTTCATAGAAAACTGTTAAATGCCTTTATGTAACTATACTAGGTGATAAACCCCAGAGGGAGAGAGAGAGTCATTATCTTCCTCCCTCTATCTCCCTCCATGTCCCTCTCTCCCTCCCTCCCTCTCTCCCTCTCTCTCCCTCTCTCTCTGTCTCTCTCTCCCTCTCTCTCTCTCTCTCTCTCTCTCTCTCTCTCTCTCTCTCTCTCTCTCTCTCTCTCTCTCTCTCTCTCTCCCTCCCTCCCTCCCTCCCTCCCTCCCTCCCTCCCTCTCTCTCTCTCTCTCTCTCTCTCTCTCTCTCTCTCTCTCTCTCTCTCTCTCTCTCTCTCTCTCTCTCTCTCTCTCTCTCTGTCACTTTGACCCTGCTTGTGAAGAAAAAGAGTCATTCTTTGTAACATTATGTAAGAATGAAACATTGATATCTTTATCATTGACTAAGATCATTGACCAATGCTTGTTTAAGCGCACAAGTGACTTTTGCTACAGGAACATCACAAAAGAAGGAGTTGGGTAAGACAAAGGGCTAAGTGTTAAGGTTATACTGTCAACCATGAGAGGTTGTGAGCGATGACATGTGATTATACAGCGAAAGTGATGTACAGTGCAAAGATGATTTGCTGTTCTACCATCATAAATATACATCCATAAAATACATCCATATGCTAATCGGACAGTGTCTGTCTCTTTACACAATTTGAGATGTCGCTGAGAAACATGTGTGGAATCTTCACACTTTTCGAGGAGGATTGAGAAGAAACTGAAGTGAGCTGGAACATCACAGCTGTCTTATAAACTTGAGGTGCTGAATTAAAGCTTTATTTTCCTCTGACTTCTGACCAGAAGATAATCTGTCCTTTTATTCTTTATGATTGTTTTTCGCCTTTAAGTGTAGTGTTTTGAAGTATTTTAATAACATATCAGGTTTTTTATTAACTGTCTGTGCTTTTGTTCTCAGCAGCTTTAACAAACTTCAATTCCTCTCAGTGGTCCACCAGTGACTCACATAGATATAAATGATGTTTTGTGATGGGACTCTCATAGATATAAATGATCACAAAAAATATTTGTCATGTTTTCCTGTGGTCATTTATTAGAGATAAACTGCTTTATCAATAAAATGTTTTGTGTATTTATAGATCTTTATCTGAAGTCTAGCTGGGATCTGCACATTGGTGTGGACATCACCTGTCATTGTTTTATACCTTCGTTAATGATGGAACGAAAGGGTTGTCTGGGGTAAGAACACTAGTGATAAGTTCTTCTTGATATGATTGGATGTGCAAGTTGTGTCCACAATATAATTTAGGGTTAATTGATAACTGATAATTCTTGCAGGAGACCTGACCTTTGAAAAAGCTTGAAAGGTAGTATAAATAGTTAGTAAATTAGACAAATTTAATATATATTTATAGAGTAATGTATTTAATGGAGTTATTTGGTTTAATAGCTGCTTTTGGGCTGAGTTTAGATTGAGGTACATAAGGGATAGGTTTAGGCATTTAGCTATGGGTTTGTATTAATCTATAACAATTAAGTAAAACATTTGGTTTACATTGCGATATTATAACATTTTTTGTTTATTTTTATTTTACAATGTTTAAACTTTTAAATAATTTAAAAAAACAAATGACCATAATATTTCACAGAAAATATTATAATGATTATTTTGTGCCTTCCTCTAGTGGACACACTGAATATAACTGCATTTATAGATCCAACTCTTGGTTTTCTAAAGATAAAATTAATATACATTATTTTCTGATTGTGTCTTATTTCAGCTGGTTACACTTTTCTCTGATTGATAATATATAGCAGTTTAACATATATAAACAGATATATATGTATAGAACACATCTTACTAGCTTATGTTTGCCCCCTTTGACCCACTTAATCATATTTTTATTCCTGAGAAAACTACATGTATTTCTAGCAAAGACTCATTTCTGTGCTGTATCAGTAAGTGTTTCTTTACTTGAGGGTTGGTTTTAAGACTGTGTCCTCAACCAGACACAGCATCTTCAGCCCGATCATCACAGTAGCCCTCTGTCGCTTTGTTGAGAATATGATTCAAGGCATTAAGGAGCAGGATGTCCATATCAGGATCTAGTTCTAGCTCCTGGCTGTAGTTCACTGAGTTCACTGGGATCATGACATTCAGAGAAACTCCAATGCTACTCCAAACCTCCTGCACTGAAGACTTCAGATGTCAGAGAATCAATCTCACCATTCTGTTGGTGTAGTTTCTCTTATAAAAAATTCTTCAGATCAGTTTCCACTAAAGGACAGGCCTCATCCACCCTGGTCAGAAGCACCAGCTGAGGGATACCTGAAGACCAAATAAACAAGAATTTTAAAAACCACTTTAAATCATTTGATACTGCTCTATTTAGAATACGGTTATATTCACATTTTTTCTAAATAACAGTTTAAACATTTTTAGAAAAACAGATAATACGCATTTTTAAAAGACGTTTTCCTCCCTGCAGTTCACTTTCTAACACAATGGTTAACTTCCCTGAATCACACTTAAGTGTGAGCTAACCACCCTGAATGTAATTGTCATAAAACACACACAAGACCGTTAGACGATGTCACACAGGAGGTGATGGACCGTTGAGAACGGATTGAAGGAATTTTCTTGAAGTCAGAGATACAAAAACATGATTTTTATGGAATTTATTTTTAATATAGAATTTAGTTTCTTTAAAAAAAAAAGTTTTATTCACATTATTGCTTACGTATTTCTTATTAAGCTAAATAGTCAAATAGGCCGTGCCTTTTTGTTTTTAAGGTTAGATCTCTGAGGTTAGTTGTAGATTTATATTTAGATATTTGTGCTCTGTAAAGCAAAAAACATTTACTGTAATATAGAGTGTTGAAGTGTGGAGTCAGAGGTTGTGTTTCAGAAGGCTCTGATTTAAAACTTTAATTCCAAGCAAGTTTTGAACTAGTTTCACTGCAGTAACCCATTTCCATTCATAACAGTCATCATTTACTCGCCCTCCTGTCATTTAAAACCAGTATTTCTTTTTTCGTCAGAACACAGAAGATATTTTGAAAAAGGCTGGTAAAAGAAAACCATTCGTCCCCATTGATTTGCAGGGAGTTGTTGCCCACATAATAGTCAATGATTCAAAATTTTTGTTTGGAACGTTCATTAGAATATCATTTCTTTTACAGAAAGAAGTCAGTGAAATATTCTTTTGTGCTCACATCATTTAAAAATGAACCAACAAAGTAACAACATTTCAATACTTTATTTTACATAATTTAAGATACATAAATGTGTTATTTTTCAAACCTTTGCTTCTGTGTAAAGCAGCATCACATGAGATAAAAACCTTTCCTTTACACAGAATGTCGGATTGGATTGTGGGGTAGAAAATTAAGAAGTCATGTCTAAAAAACCAAAGCATGTTTGCACTACAGCAAATGATGGTTTATAGTAGGCACACAAATCAGAGGATCTGCACTTCATAGCCCACATTTTGCACATCTACCCCCTTATACAGCAAGAGTAGGGATTATGTCCAACAATTTATGAAATAAAATTGAAACTGTGCATGCAATACAATTTCAACAGATTTCTTAATGGCAACAGGGACAGTACATTCATGTAATATTTGTGTGGGTTAGCAGATTGTTTGTAGTGTAAATACCATATGTTAAGAATAAAGCCAAAGAGAAAGTCAATCTTAGTCTATTTAAAAGTATAAAAATATCTATATTATAATAATGGATTAATTGTCATCTGTGTGGACATATGGGGCATTCTCACCGTATTGGCACTTATCAATGGTTTAATTCTTTCATTGTCGTCATGCATAGTCTAAATTGAAAACAACCCGATGCAATTATATTTCCATTATGTTCAGGCACATTTTCTCCCTTCTGTCCAAACGTTTTTTTGGTCACACATATAAATCACAACGAAACATCCTTTATTTCCAAAGAGGTGCCTGCTTCAAGAAACGATTTCATCTCTCTGGGTTACAATATAATTTGTATAATTTAACTATGAATATCTAGCTCATATTGTGAATCTAGCATATACTATGTCAGCCAGAAATATACAGCCACAATAAACCAGTTCTACAGTGCCATTTAACTACTGTGCAGTCCGCATTGTTGCTGTCACAAACACGATTTGTGTTATGTATTATGTATGTTCATTGAAACATGCTCATCAGAACATAGATGTACACAACAATCAGTGGTGTGTGTTGATACGTCCTGTTGCTTTAGGCTTTACAGAAACCATCTCTTTCCATCTACCAGAACTCGATTTTACATGCAGGGAACGTCTCCTCCTGCATAGCCACAGTGCTGTTGCTGCCCAGGACGGTAATTCCAAGTTGCTGTTGTTTTTCTTGAGTCTCCCGATACCATTCGTGCATCATCAGTGATTCAAACGTTGGAATCAAGGTCACCTTGAAAATAACACAGATGTATTACAGCCTAAAATTGTTGTCTTGTTACAAGCTTTAGAATGCAAACAAGGGACTTGTGTTTTCGCTGAGAACTTACTTAAAACATTATACACATATTTAGACATGCATAATTTGTGTATATTTATATGACATGTGATAATAAACAGACAATTGGTTACCAACCGGCACATCCTCAGACCATACAGATTTACCCTCCAATAACGCATCCAGAATGGACCTCATCAAGCCTTCTTTGTAAGAGTCATCACCACTTATTATGTAACAGGATGATCGCAGACGGCTGAAAAACTCAACGTCAACAGTTGAAGCTGCATGGCCCGATGGAAGATAAGCCAGGTCCAAATATACCGAAGCTCCAACCTTGCTACCTGTTGATTGATCAAGAGAACAGTCATTGGGAAATCAATATATGTACATACTGAACAATATTAGCAGTACAATTGAATAATATACTACAAGATTGCATAAATGTCAAAACCTGCTGTGCTGGGTCTTTTTGAAGGATTTGAGTTGCTTCGTGAGCTGCTAACAGAAGAACCTTGACTCCCAGCCCTGGTTTTTGTGCCTTGTGTGGTGCTGATAGGTGATATTAACCTTGGGGGAACTCCTGTTGATTTTCTGCCCTTCGTTGCACCTGCCTTCACACTGCTTACAGGATCAGGCATACAGGCACCCGGCTGCGGTGGAAGGGGAGGTAAATCTTTCACGGGTGCAGGTGGCGGATCCTGGGGCAGAAGATGATTACCTCGATTAAAACCTGACCCATCATTCATGTTGTGGGAGTGCAGGTGGGCACCTGATTCTTCATCTGAATCGAGAAGTCCATCGGCCGTTATAGACGGGCAATCTTCTATTCCCAGATGTACATCCGAGTCGGTGGCTGTAGGGAAGCAGTCACTGGCAGAAGTTAGAGGGGTCTCCTGAGCTGGATGGGCGGATCTGTTAAAAGAACATGCTGGTGGAAGGGGTTTAGCTGCATCTTGGGAGTGGTCACTGTCATCTGAAAGATTCAGCGGGCTGGTGTTGACCAACCCTGGTAAAATTGAGTCCTCTCCATTGCCAACTGGTTTAAAATGTTTGAACTCGCAAGGGGAGACTAAACACAGGTCAACATCATGGGTAGTTTCAAACACCAGACCCTGAGGTTCAGACGGACAACCACCTGAGCCCTCATGAAGGGTCCGAGTGTGAGGTTTCTTTATGGCTAAAGACATGCCTCCTTTGAAATCAGATTTGGAAAGATGGCCATTAGAGAAGGACGTTTCATCTTCGTTGGTGGACTCGCTGACTGTAGGCAGAACTTGTTCAAATGACATTGACAATGATTCATCAACTTCAGTGGATTGTGGGGAACTTACTTCAGCCGGCATTGAGTGAGTGGTGACAGTAGGAGATATATCGGGCATTATATCCTTAAAGGAGCTGAGAGACAGGAAACTCGAATGTTTCTCTCTGGATGAACTAGAAACACTCTCCTGGTTACTCTTAAGGCATCCGGACTCTGAACGCTTGGACAATCCTGTCTGCTGGCTCTCTGAACCGAGACACATCTTCACCCCGTAGCTACTGTGATCTTTGGAGGCCCAGGTCTCTTCCGGTGATAGATGGTAAGGAGTGTGGCCTGCACTATTTGGACCTGATCTAGGGGAAGATAACTCTAAAGTCTTCTCTTCAGGACTGACACAACCATTGCCATCTTTTGAAATATTGGCCCCATCAAGCAGAGTACACTCATTAGGTTTGAGGTCCAAATTAACACATTGCTCATTTTTTGTTTTCACCAAGGGTCGGGCAGCCACTGTGGCCTTGCTAATACATGTAGACTGCACATCACCTCTAGGGACACTTTTTAGGTTCCCAGAGTCAGCATGTTGCTTTTTCACCAAGGACTCCTGTTGTTCTTTGTCCATGTTGAGAAATTCATGTGTCATATCTTCAGGAGAGGACATTTTAGAGCAATCTTCTGTCGTAAGCTTTTGGTTCTGCTGTTCCTTGTTAGATTTAAAGCTTTTGGTTTTATCCTCAGCCGGTTTATTTATTTTTGCTCCCTGTTTTACATTCCCAGGCTTATTAACATTTTTATCTGAGCTTTTCTTGACATCTTTCCCAAGAGATTTTGTCATCCTCTTTTCTTCTGTTTTCACATCAGTTTTGCTATCTGTCTTTGGTTTAGTACCTGAAATTTTTCTCTGACTATTTTCTGGTTTCTTTGTGTCTGGTGTGTCTTTCCTCATAACCTGGGAATGTTTGAGTCTGACGTGGTTTTCGGCAGTTTTAACCCTCTCCTCACATTTCAGGTCATTTTCATTCACACCTTTGGTTTTGTCTTTTTGATCTGGATCTCCACGGACAGACCGTTCTTTTGAAGCACCATTACTGGACCTCGATTCATTTTTTACCGATTTGGGACTGTCCTGATTCTCTGCAAGTTTTGGATTTTTATCTGATTTTGCTGCTTCAAAGTCTCTGGAGCACACCACTGGCCGCTTAAGAAACTCTAGATGCTTCAGCCTCTCCAGACCATCCAATATTTTACTTTGTGGTGTAGAGCCAGGAAAGAGCACTCTAATAATCTTCTCAACTGGGCTGGCAGGATGCCATACAAGCAGAGCACAAATAGAGACGAGAGAAGTGAGGGGAATATCCAAGCTTTTGGATTTGCTGCTGTTTTCCGGCCAGCTCTGCATAAATGACTCTACATCCTTGCTACGCTTGACTGGATTTAAGACATAAAGTTCCAGACACCCAACTCCCATTTTCTGAAAGAGGATAACTGGTTCAATTGGACCACTTGAGTTCCTAAGAAGTGGCTCGGGAGAGATTTTTAACTTTTCCAGATGCTGTAAAGTAAGTGATGCTAGATCACTGCTTCTCAGTACATTAGAGTCACCCTGAAGCTTTTTAATCCTGTTTGAAACGTTGAAGAAGACCACTCCAAGCTCTGGAGAGATTAGATTTTTCTGCAATTGTTCTTTTTCCTGGCAGTCAGTTGTATTTTGTTCTGCCTCTGCTACCTTTCTCTCCAACAAACTGTTAACTCCAGGCAGGTTGTCTGATCCCACGTGCGTCAGCAGAACAGAATCCACACGATCCAAATGCCTCACCAACTTCCAGAAACAGGCGCGGGGATCTGCTCCGCCATTGACCAACACATTAAATCCATTGACTGCAAAGAAAGCACAATCTCCCCTGCCTCCTGGAAATACATAACAGCATGGGCGACAAAGTTTAAGGAATCCCACTGTGCCAGGAGGCTCCAGGAGGTCAAATGGAGACTGTGGCTCTAAAGCCTCAGTAAGAAGCTCTGTGAACTCCCCAAGGCCACTCATTTTAGGGAGCACCATTAGAGGATTAACTTTAAAGTCCATAATGTCATGTATCTTGTGTTTTGCAAGAACAGAAGTTTTCCATTTTCCAGTTTTAGGGCAGCTCAAGATGAGGTTTGCTTTGCCATGTGTGCTCACAGAGTTTAACAGCGCATCAATCTGTGGGAAACGTGACACAGGAAAGGGGATTCATTTTACAATGAGAAAAAGAAAAATCAGGACACATAAGTGTTTCAAATGTATTAAAACCAACCTCTTCATCTGAAAGGACCTGTGTGAAATCATTTGGGGTGAACTGCCCAGTATGAAGGACAAGGTCTCCGGTTTCCTCAAGAGACTGTCCTGTGAGCACCAGCAGCTTGTGTCGAGATATGCCCGATATCAAGCCATGGACCTGATTCGAAAGAAAATAATTAAATATACATTAGTGATTGTTATTGCTGTATCAAGTACCTGTGCAACATACTGAAAAATGGGCATTAAGACCTTGCACATATACAGCAAAAACTACTTAATATACTGTGACGCTACCAAAAGAATTTAAAGGAGTCATTGAAAAACAGTGGTCTCTAGCAAAAAAGTATTACATCTAAAATTGATTCTTATTCATTTGAGACAACATCACAAAAATAAAACATTTTGTAAATCAATATTGTTATAAAGTAAGTAAGGATCAGTTCTTATACAGTGATCTGATCTATATATAACGCTGTACATTAAGCACTACTATATCTAATGTGATCCCTCTTTCTCTCTCATTGACTCTCACGTAAAACAAACTTAATAAAAGTAAGAAAGAAGTTAAATCAGCCTTTAATAATACAATTACCTCAGAGTAAAGAACCCCTTCGGATGGATTTACGACAATTCTTATGTCCACAACTTCTGAAGAGAATTGAAATGTCTTTTGACCTGTGAAGAAGATAATAAGTATGCACATTAGGTTCCTAGATTGTTCCCTTAAATCCGCAGTATGTTCCACAGTGTCTAAAGATAGCATGAAAGCTACAGAACTTCAATAAAACTTAACCACATTGCCATTTTTCATTGCTTGCCGTGAAAACCCACAGACTTTATGGAAATTCCCTGCCTGTCATTACTAAAGAATGAAAAGTCCACCTCTCTAATGCCATCTTTATTTGAAACATAAAATTATAGGTTACTTTAAGTAGGAAGATATTTTAAAGAATATTGTAAACCAAACGGCAACGACCCCTTTTTACTTTTAGTATAGACCAATGCAAGTGAATGGGGGGCCAGTTCGAAACATTCTTCAAAGTATCTTCTTTTCATGAATACCAAATTCTTCTTTTGGAAACGTTTAAATGTCAAGAGGTTGAGTAGACGATGCTAGAATTTTTATTTTGGGGTGGTCTTTCACTTTAAGTTTGTGTGGACTGTAAATCCAATGCTGTCATACATTTCCAGCAAAAATGGGCCCACCAACTTACAAACCATTACTATAGGCTACGTTTATTTTTAAACAAAAAAATTACTTTGCAAATGTGCTTTAAAGGCAGGGTATATGATTTTTCAAAAGTGCTTGAGTCCGAGTCCAAAAACGATCATTAGTAAGGGCAGAGTCTTTTCTTGTTGTTGAGAGTAAAATTCGCCGAGAGCGACAGAGGATATAAGGGGCGGAGCTATCAAAAAGTAAGGGGCGGAGCTATCAAAAAGGGGTGAGCCCCTTTGGTGTGGAGCATCCTTATTTTGGTGATTTCGGATGTCAACACTGATTGCCAGACAATGTAGACGCTGCCTTTATTTTAGCAAGAGATAAATGCAGAAGTGTTTTTTGTTTAAGAGTTTATAAGTCTTTCTATTCTTTCTGGGCTCTCTAAAAAGCATGTACATCAAATTTTAAATCTATTAGCTGTATTCTGAAGTTAGTCAACAATATCATTTCTAAGCAACTGCAGAAATGTTCCGCTTGTGTTATTTCAACAGAGGCCAAAGTCTGAACAATTGGTCGCATGCACTTCCTTCCTGCCTTTCTGCTGTAGGTACTAAAGTAGCAAAATCAAACATACGTCTACACCCTAAATACACAAAACAGAGCAAACTGTACAGGACACACGTTACATGGACGGCATGCAGTGAACTAGTAGATTAAATAATGAAGAATCGAAGTAATGACAAAGAGAACATCAGCATTGTCACAGCAGAGGCGATACGAGGAACAATCGCTCTCTCTCTGTTTCTAAATTACATTTAAACAAAGATCAGATCTGTCTTAAAGAGCTACAAGAACCAGAGAAGAGGCCGAATCGCACAGCTGCTTCTTTGTTCGTTCCACATTGTGTATCACAAGCACATCAAGATTTTTAACAGCGTTACTTAATATGATACAGTCCGAAAGTTCAGCAGGTCTTGTGATAAATCTACACAATATTCCTGTAGAGAAGAGTGACACTTGCCTTTAACATCGTTGGATTGACAAGAAGAATGCTGATGGACAAAGAGTTTGAGCTGCTCATCCAAGTTACACACGGTCAAATCCACATCCCAAGCTCGAATACCTGCAGAGATTTAAACCAAACATTTTGACATCCTAAATACTAAACACATATGTTCTTGTTGACATCTGAAAGTTGTTTTTGAGTCTAATACACAATGGACAGTGATTTGAGAAGAAAAATACCCCAGGGCAAAAACACTCAAGTCAGCATGAAGCATCATGTGAGACATGCGGTGGCTTAAGGACACATTTAAAGAGATGGTTGGTTGGGACTAAAAACAGCACAGCTCTGTAACGCTGCTCTTCTGGAAATATATAGGCCTGAGAACACAATATCCCTTAATATTCAATAACTGTTGGCATGTATGCATCTGGCAGATAAATGACATTCATCAATATGTGTGTGTGTTCTAATACACAAACGCATGACCTTGGTGGAGGACCTTCTATCATCTGAGCTGCAGGAAAACCAAAGAAAATCATCTCAACACTACTAGCACAAAGACCAATCAAAAAAGCATAAACGTAACTACCCAATATAAGAATTGTGTCGTTTTGTGTTTACTCATCCTCATGTCTGTTTGACTTCAATCTTCTTCGCAAAAGAGATAGTTTGATTCAATTGGGCAACCAGACAGCACTCGAGCCCATTCACTTGCATTGGTTTTCTGACCATACAAAGGAAGGGAATTCATGTGCATACCCATTCACTATCATGATATGAATGTGTGTTTATCATGATGAGCACATATGAGAGATGAAATGGCTGTGCTATAACATGTGCCTGTGTTGTTAACTGTTGCCATCAGCATTGGGAGGATCCTGACAGAGATCATGTGCATACCCACTCAATATCATGATATCAATGTGTGTTTATCATGATGAGCACATATGAGATATGAAATGGCTGTGCTATAACATGTGCCTGTGTTGTTAACTGTTGCCATCAGCATTGGGAGGATCCTGACACAGAGATCATGTGCATAAGCGGAAGAAAGTGTGAACACAAAGCTGTGCACGAATCTTAACCCCTTCACTATCATGACATCACTGTGTGTTAAACATGATGAGCACATAGGAGAGATGAAATGGCTGTGCTATAACATGTGCCTGTGTTGTTAACTGTGTTACTGCACTGCAGAGAATCTTGCGCCAGACTGAAGATCATATCACAGCTTTACATGCTGTCTAATCCTTACACGGTTACACAAATACACGTCAAGCATTTACTCCACGGTCCTAGTGACCAAAGAAATGACGTCATACAGTTGTGACTGTGTCAGTGACATTCCGATCAACATGTGACGTTACACAAATGATATATTTCTGTACCTCGTTCGATCTCCACCACTATGAAGTCCAGCATGTGGGGTCGATAAAGAGCACCGATGACTATCAGCATTGAATATTTGTCATTGCTGAATCCAGGATGGGCTGTCAGGTCTTCTGTTCCCGCTGCTGCTGCTGCTGCTGATGGACCCGACGCCATGTTGGAAATGATGCTTATGACGTCATAGCCAAATATAACAGAGGAACAAGAGGATCTGGAGCCGCCCAACCAGAGTCCAGGGTGAGGGCATCAAGACCCCGCCCCTCTCTCTGCCATCTGTTTAAAACAAACTCTTCTTACAGGGAATAACTTTCAAGTGTGTGAAATGAGACAGCAGATATGCTCTGTGAGATCATTTGTTTGACACATTATAGCATAATAATGCATTATTTGTTATAAATAGACTGTGTTTGTTATTGCAGATGGCATATGTTTTATCAGCACCTGCTGGGCCCATGACCCATGACCCATGAGCGCAGTGTGCTCTGCCAACTTATAGCAATCATAGCAATTACAAAGTTTTTGACAAGTAGAAAACTCTACTGTAAGTGTGTTAATGCCTCGGATCGGATGAAGTTAACTTCACTTTTTCCTGATGTGTGGGTATTTTTATCTTTTTTCGAGAACTTCTTGAAAGGGTTCTGTCTGTTAGAAATGGATTGAATAAATCAGATATTATACGCATCCATGGAACGTATAACTCTGCAGATTGCTCTCTTCTTGTGTTTTTATGGCACTGTCTAGCGTGGGATTGTTAAGAAAGTCGAAAGAAGAAATGTCAAAAGAAAAGTCGGAGCAACGAAGATGATCCTCGTCTTAACCCTGCCGCTGAAACTGATTTTCTTGGGTACCAAAGTGAGAGAAAGACATTGAGCTCATGATGTGAGAGCTGTCCTTTATACATCACCAACACCTTCTACATTTTTATAATGATAAATCTTATACTTCAGGTTAAAATATGCTTACTTTTTGTAGTTTGGCATCCTATTGAGGAAAGCAATCAGTTTGTCAACTTTTATAATTTGTTCGATAACTTTGATTTAGATACTTCTCTGCTAATCTGAAAACATTTTTGTATTGTAAATGAACATTAAGTGTTATCAAATTACTACTTCCTTGATGTTATTAGATACACTTTATTGCCAAAAGTATTGGCTCACCCATCCGAATAATCCAAATCTGTTTCAATCACTCTCACATGACATCAGTGCACAATGTAAGGTCCATAAAGATATGGATGACAGAGTCTGGTGATGAACACTTGAGTCCTGACCTCACCCTAATAGAACACTTTTGAGATGAATTAGAGAGCCAGGCCTTCTCATCCAACATCAATGTGTGACCTCACAAATGCTCTTCTGGAAGAATGGTCCAAAATCCCATAAACACCTAAACCTTGTGGACAGCCTTCCCAGAAGAGTTGAACCTGTTATAAAGGGTGGACGGACATCATATTGAACCCTATGGATTAGGAACAGGAGGTCTTGGCATATAGTGTATCATTTCTCATCAGGTTTTATTTCAACCTAACTTGTGCAATCCCTCCAAACAACACAAGGTGTCAGAGGCCTGCTCTGTGGCCCTAAAGCTAAATAATGGAAGGTTCTATTATGGAAAAAAATAATTATATGAATACGTAAAGATATAATACAATTGGTAATTCCATGGTCATTAAAACTTCATAATGAAAAAATAAAGTTTTCATCAAAGGTTTTTAAAACACTAATATCACATATCAATATCTTGTGGTTCAAACGCACACGTGAGATTTCTTTAAATGTTTTATAGTATTTGTTGTTGTTTTTTTGCGAATGATATTCATAGTCAGGTAAGTGCCATTTTTGGGATTGTCACATCCATAACGGTTCATATTCCTCATAAATGTTTAAATGAAAATGAAGAGTCATCCCTTCCCTGTTTGTTTGGTATTAGCTGTGGTCTTCTGATCAGTACACTTAAATTCACAGAAATCCTAAAAAGTTTGTCATCTCTCAAAAACTCTTTTTTAACTCACATCTATAACGCACATTCATTTTTAAGAAAAGAACACAATAAATATATATATATATATATATATATATATATATATATATATATATATATATATATATGTGTGTGTGCTGTATGGAGAGTTTAGTATAGAACTGAAAACAAGTACATTCTTTAAACATTTTTATATTACATCCATAATGCTGGAATTGTCCAAAACTAACTTCAATGAATTACATTACATAGTGACACATAACTGGTGTGAATGTTATTGGTCTGGATGATTCAGGATCAAGGCTAATATTGACATGGATCTGAACAAAGCTGATTGGGGTCTTGCCCGGGGTCTTCAGTCAACAGAAACATCCTTGTTCTGGATATAACAACATAAGAAGAATGAAAGTGCGAGAGAAGAATGAATGTATTCGGAAATCAGCCATAGTCATAATTACATTTTTTTATTTGTTTTGTACCCCCAGTAAAGGCCAAGCACAATGCTGGTTTTGTGGCATATTTATCTGTTCAATATACTACAAAAAGGGATGAGAAACCAGGCAGCACTCAGGCCCTAACAGAAGTGATCTCGACCTGTATTAGGTTTCTTAAAACATATTTATTGATTTATAAACTTGACCTCAATAAGTTTAAAAGCACATTTAGGTGCACTTCAAAAATGTTAATGCAAAAACACAGACTTCATAAAAAGTGTTAGATGTGCCAACAATAAAAAGCAAATAATTGATGACTTTTGTGTTTCATGATAGTTTGGGTTTATTTCAAGTTTTACCTGTAGTGGTCATGCTTTCAAAATCAGTTCTTGTAAGTAATATCATAAAATTTTATTTATATTTGATTTCTTATGCAACATACTTTTTATTTTGCAGATTTATGCTGCTACAAGTCTTATCACACTGTAATGGTCTTGACTTGACGTAATCACACAGTCCTGTTGAACTTATTCTTATGCAAAACGCTGTTCATCTTCAATCAAGTTAACCTATGTTCCCTGTTGACATTTACAGCTCATCTGGATTTTGTCCAAACACATTATCACCATCTGACATATTGTATAAAAGACATTCAATCTTCTAAAATATATCAAACAATAAACATAAAAACGAACAAAATGAATGACCAAAAATAATGTTTAAATGTACACACTGTAAGATATTTCATGTGACTCAAGTTAATATGTAATATCACAAAGATAAACAGTTGCATTAACTTCAGAAAAAAATATTAAAATAAATATTTACAACAAGTATTTTTAAATACAAGTTTATGAAAGACATTTTCAATGTGTTTAATGTTTAATGAACATGTATTTGTAACATTAACCAAAATATTGGTGATGTAAGTTTATGAGATTTACTTAATTGTTTTACTTACAAATATGAAAATGTAAACAGTATATTTACTTAATTTCAAGTCTTTTATATTCAGTTTATTAGTGAACATTCTTTCGAATTAAAACAGAGTCAGTTCCGAGTGTAGATTAGTGTTGATGTAATCAGTGATTATCTTGGGGTCAAGGGCCATCAACAGGGGGGCAGTGGTCATCATCCGTGTAAAAATTTACCAATTAAACAGGCATCAAACAAAGAATAATAAGTTAAAATATAGACAAGTATATAGTTGTGTATCGGGAAGACCTGACCTACGAAGGTTAATTTCTTTGTAAACTAAACATCAAGTACCTTTGCACGTGGTTTACTTCAATAACAGTTAGCCTTCGACAGTCTCAAATATGATCGATCAATAAATATACTATAATAAAATACAATAAGTTATCATTTTGCAAAAAAGGGTCCTTGTATCTGCTTAATATCCAACAATGTGCCATACCCTCAGCCTTCTCAAGGCTTGCCTTGCCTCAAACATGAGGGACAACTGGCACCACCAGATGGCATCCTTGATAAACAAAAAAACCAAGATCTCATAACTGTCACACATAAACAGACCACAACAAAAATAGAAACACACTTTTATACATATCATTATATACATTGAAGTATTATTTCATATTTAAACATGCTTACATTCTGATGCATATACAGAAGACAACATCTAGATTGTAAATAAAGCAAATATTTGTACACACACATTTAATGTAAGTGACATACATTCATGTTCTATTAATTCCAAATAAAATGCATGTGCAACATTGTATCCCTAAAGACATCCCTCCATCCCTCCATCCATCATCTATCTTCTTAATCATTATTGATCACGATTGAGACTCACAACAAATGAGTGCAGGATTTGATTTGTGTGTGAATAGTAGTTGGATTGTTTTCCAACACAAAAGCAGAAAGAAGCCCAATAGAAACCTGTAAGCCAGAGAGGTTTCGGCACAAGTTTCAGCCACGCCCCCCGCCCCCCTCTCTCTATATAACGCCAGTCTCTCCTCCTCTGAGCGTCAATCACGAGCGAGTATCACACACGAGAGTGACTCTCACGCTCCCCGTGGATTACTGTCACACTCATACTGGGATTGTGGATCTTACAGCAGGGAACAATGACTCTGGAAGAAGTCGTCGGATGCAGCAGCACAGACCGAAAGTAAGTACCCCGAGTCCCGCGTGCAGAAGACGTTAATGACGTCACTGTGGTGGTCTTAACCCCTCTTTGGTTTCCTTTAAGAATGGAGACGGTGAGTCGAGCCCTGGAGGAGCTGCTGGTGGCTGCACAGAGACAGAACTGTCTGACGGTGGGGGTCTACGAGTCCGCGCAGCTCATGAACGCGTAAGAGCTTTTCCCTGGGGGGGGGGTTCGGGGCGCGTGACGTTCTCTTTGACTGACGTGTGCGCTTTTGCAGGGATCCAGACAGCGTGGTGCTGTGCGTGCTGGCCACGGATGAGGAGGACGAGAGTGACGTCGCGCTCCAGATCCACTTCACGCTCATCCAGGCGTTCTGCTGTGACGTCGACATCAACATCGTGCGAGTGTCCGGGATGGGCAGGCTGGCACAGGTGCTGGGAGAGCCCGCGTCCACTGATGCCAATGCCAACGAACAGAGAGACCTGCACTGCATACTCGTCACGGTGAGCGTTGGGAATGATTGGATGTGTGCATGATGGGATGTGTGCATGATGGGTTGTGTACATGATGGGATGTGTACATGATGGGTTGTGTACATGATGGGATGTGTACATGATGGGTTGTGTACATGATGGGATGTGTACATGATGGGTTGTGTACATGATGGGATGTGTGCATGATGGGTTGTGTACATGATGGGATGTGTACATGATGGGATGTGTACATGATGGGATGTGTACATGATGGGATGTGTACATGATGGGATGTGTGCATGATGGGATGGATGGAATGGGATGTGTAATTGATGGGATGAAATAATGATGGGATGGAATGTATAAATGATGGGATGGATGGGATGTATATGGGATGGGATGTTTTAATGGTGGGACGTATACATGATGGGATGTGTGCATTATGGGATGGATGGAATGAGATGTATGCATGATGGGATGGGATGGGATGTATAAATGATGGGATGTATACATGATGGAATGTGTAAATGATGGGATGGATGGGATGTATAAATGATGGGATGTATACATGATGGAATGTGTAAATGATGGGATGGATGGGATGTATAAATGATGGGATGTATACATGATGGTGTGTAAATGATGGGATGTATGAATGAGGGCATGGGATGTATAAATGATGGGATGAATACATGATGGGATGAATACATGATGGGATGTATACATGATAATCTGCACTGCATACTTGTCATGTTAAGCCTGTGCATTACGAATGACTGGATGTATACATGATGGGATGTATAAATGATGATCTGCACTGCATACTCGGCATGGTAAGCCTGTGTATTTTTAAATGATGGGATGCTCATCATCTGTTCATGTCTTTTAGAACCCCCAAGCCGAACTTTTGAAGCTGAGTGAGGTCGGGAGTTACTGTAAGGAGAGCCGCTGCAGGAACCAGTGGGTACCATCCATCTCCCTGCACGAACGCTAAGATGAAAGTGACGGGGAGCAAGTCTGCTGGAATATTTGATGTCGTCCTTCATCACAAGGACATGCCCATCACTACACGAGGGGGGTTCAGATGCCCCCTCCTCCGTGTTTGTGGGAGTACAGGCGCTCAGGACACTTGAGACAGCCGTGATCGGTGGTTTTGGTCTTCGGGATGCACCGGGTCGTGACGCGCGTCGAGGATGCAAGGGGATATTTCCAGACTCAAGTGGCGTTTGGCCGCACTTTGACCCCTGTGTTGGTGGACGTCGGGGACATGTGACTCAGACCTGATCGTTGTTTTTGGTCTGCTGGACACTTGTGTTTTCAAAGAGAGACTGCTATTTAATGACATGGATGCTTTTATTTATGCAGAATATTGATGCCATATATAACAAGTAATATATTTGGTTATTTATGATGGTTTTCTTATGAAATAAATTGTACGCTTAATATTTAATACGTTGCGGGTTTTGTGTTTCTTGTGTGTATTGTGATCAGATGATGACACAACAAAACTGTAATGTCAACTTAACATGTGACACGCTTCCTTTTCATTGGAAGGACCGATATTTGTGCACGATGAGGAAGTGGTGGTGTTTGATTTCTTCTAAGGAACTAGAAGCTATGGGAATTTGCCAACCTGGATTTATGAATTCCAGGCAGAGCACAATGTGCACGAGATGCCTGCTTATCTGTTTCCGTGGGGGCTTGTTTAAACAGAGCAAGAGAAGTTAAAGTGACGTGGACACAGCTGTTTGGAAAAACACTGCTTGCAATTGACATAAGAAAGCTGAACTGCATGCCATGAAGAACTTAAACTTAAGCAAACTGAGTATGTGAAGTAGGGATGCTCAGATCATTCGACAGATTGGTATCTGCCGATATTCACATTTTATAACTCGATCTGTACTCTCTTGGCCGATCTTTCAAACCGATCTCAACGTGTGAGGACATACATGATGATGCTTTTAAGAATTATTTATTACAAAAGTATGTATTACTGTAACACTGCCACTAAAATATACTTATATTACAAAGGCACCACCTTGAGTATTGCTTTATTTGAAAAAAGGTTAACTGAGCTTACACATCAGTTGTATAAATGAGGCATCAAGATTCAGTATCGGTAAACTGTTATCAGTGGCAAAAATCTTGATCGGAGCATTCCTAATGTTTGGTGTCCACCAATACAATATTTTTATCCTGACACACCAGAAAGGAAAGTCATATAATTATGTATAGGGCTTGGATGCAACAACATAAATGTTACGGTGCATGCACATTTCTCTGTCTCAAACTTAAATTCCGGTACACATCGACAGTATCCCTTGTTTTCAGAAGTCTGAAAACAAACAAAAGAAGTACGTAAATGACATTAGCATGTTAAAAGAATGTTAAGGATTATTTGGGTTATCAGTACAAGAACGGTTACATGACAGAACGAAAATGAGTGTGTCACAACACATTCATCAAATTGTTTCTTTAATACAATTTAATACAATTAAATATTAATATAATATCAATATTCATTAAATCTAGCCAACAGGGACTTTGGGTCAGACGCTGGCATCTGATGAAACCATCAACATTAGAACACTTATAAAATTAAATATTATTCATGTTCTGGCAATTTGCACTGACTACATCACATCTATAAGCTGTCTATATATATATATACAAATTTATATAAATACAATATAGCAGGCCTCCTGTTCTTCATTGCTCCATTTTTTGTATAGGTTTGACATTAAAATACTCACATGCGTCTCATTGCTCACGCTGTTCCGGGACAAATCTTGGCAAGAGGTTTGAGCTCTGACTTCACTGACCTTACTTTGGTCACAGTGAAAGGTCACGCTGACTGCCCGCCACAGTAAACATGTGGGAGGGGTCACAGACCCCACATCTCCAGTGACCTCAGTGTGCATTGACCATTCTCCTTTAAACTCCAGCTCTGATGCCTTTAGAGAATACGGCTTTACTTTCATAAGATGTGTTGAATAATGTAATGGATGACTCTGCATCTACGGGAATTGATAGCTCAGAATCGATCTTTCCTGGTGAACGTAACCCTGCGATGGGTGGAAACGTGTGTCTGTATTTCCACAGCAACATAGGGGCTGCTCTTACATGTGGCAGTGTTTAGTATTTCCCAATGCAAGAAAAAAAGCTTGACTCAAGATGTAAGAGTACTCGAAGTAAAAACAATGCTGCCTTTCAAGACGTCTTGTGAGCAACACTCATCCACTTGAAGTCAGAGGGCTTATTGTAATTGTGGTGGATCAGTGAGCGACAGACAGATTTATGTGGATCACTATTGTTGCAGCCAGTGTGATGATAATGTTTTCTTTATGTCGGTCATCCATGCACAGTCGACGTCGACACACAGACATGACTAAAGTGTAGTGCGTGTATTCACTGAGTGCTGGACTGAGCTGCGCACTTCAGAGCTGTGCTGACGTCAAGCCAGAGGGAAAAAATAGAAGAAAAACAGGAACAGAAGGCCGTTTTCCATGGCAGCAACAGCCCGGCCCTTTACAATGATGCTGGCTATACCGAGGCAACAGCCACAGCTATGAATAGTCCGGCTGCGTGTGCTATTCTTAGACTGTAAGAGCTATATTTGAGCATGTGAGTGACTCTTATATTCACTGAAAAGTAAGACGTGAAGGGTGGCAGACATAAACACTTCATTATGGGTCACCACCACACATCACATTTAGGATATTTAGAGCATTTAGATTGAGAGACGGTCTATTTTAAAGGGATAGTTCACCATAAGAATCGGTCATTCTTTTCGAGCATGTAGTACCGCATTCTGCCGAAAACAAAAGAAGATATTCTGAAATATGTTGGCAACCGCCCATGAACAGTCTACTTTTATGCTATCGACACATTATGTAAAATATCTTCTGTTTTATTCTGCAGAAAAAAGGTTGAACTTAAAGAATGTGAGTTAATAATCACAGAATTTAATTTTAAGGTAAACTGTAATCGAAGATCACGCAGAGAAAAGCTTATTTTCTATATTTCATAAATTATGATGGGCAAATATCTGCATTATTTCCTGACAGGACACCGTCTTAACAGAAAGCCATTGTCCTGTTTTGAGATCATCATAACACATTTAATTGTGCCATGAATCCTCGTGGTCACGGTTGGTCATGTTTTTGACCCATAGCTTGAAGTTGGTAAAGTCATGTGCCACTGAGTGTCAGACACTAATGGACTCATGTGCTTGTCCCGCCCAAAGTCAAAGGTCAAGAAATAAAGGCCGTCCCATCACTGCCACCATTATGAAGTTCATATCTGTGGAAGAGTAAACAGTCACATGTTGTAGTGAGCAGTCGGAATGATCTAATCTGTTTGAAGATCTTGTATAGACTCAAGCGAAGTGTTTTGTTAGAATCAAAGACATTGGGTTATAAATGTTTAAACCCTTTATGAACATCTGTTGAGGTTATATAACTGTATTATTAACCACCTCCATCAGTTTGTTTACAAAAATAATGTTACACCCACCCACCGTTCTCCCTGACGCAACGGGACCCTGTTTATAAACCCTCCACCAGTCCTATGGCAAAGACACTCATGAGCATGTCAAACACAGCCCACATTTCCTGTTGTCGACGCATCACATTTCCTTTTACGACACTGGAGAATAATGTTCGACAGATACGGAAGAACCAACAAAAATAAAAGCCACAAGCCACATCTTTAGAATCAGAAACTTTTGAAAACAGAAGCAATTGGAAATATATAAATATGTATTTGTTGTATATAAAGTCTACTCAATTAAATTGAGAGCAACTGGAAAAAGTGGTCTGCATTTCACATATTTCTTCAAAAAAAGATTTGGAGGACAACAATTCACCTAAAAGCGAAAAATCTTTCATCCCTCATGTCATTCCAAGCTTGTGTGACTTTATTTCTTCTAGATATTTGGAAGAATGATGACGCCCAATGACTTCCGTTGTGTACACAAGACCATTTCTCAAAATATCTTGTTTTGTGTTTCACAGAAGAAAGAGTCATGCACACAAGTTTTGTCTTCAATTTTCACTTCTTGCTATTTTTATTCCTCCTATAAGTGATTTTAAGGAGAGACTTAAAGTTAAAGTTTATCTAAAAATTTAAATTCTGTCATCATGTCCTCTCACTCTCGTCACCTGGATGACTTGTGCAGAACACAAAAGAGGATATTTTGCCACCCATTGACTTGCATTGGTGTTTTTTCCATACAATATGAATGCATGGGTATTGTTCATTATTGTTGGATGACCAACATTCTTCAAAATATATTTTTGTGTTATGGAGATGAAAGAAAGAAGGTGAGAAAATATTTAATTCAAATCTTAAGGTGAACTATAACAGTTGATACTCGTCTTTCATATAAAAATATCCATTGATTAATATAGCAAAACTAAATTATCCATAAATAAAAAAAGATAAAATCAATACTAATATTTCTCCCTCCAGCAATGTATCCTTCAAACCTTTGAGGGCATCTAATGTGTTTTTGCACAGCGTACTGTATTATTGTGACGTGGGTTAATTATTGTCTGCATCTTGCGTATATGCAGAGTTCTTATCATATAATGGTGCAGTATTTTATGATTATTACTTCTCTGTGAGTGTAAGTCATGCCCTGATAAGAGCACGGAGAAGTTCCTCTACTTCCTCTTTACTCAGGAAACACCATATCTATCTGCCAATGCAGATTCATTCATCTGTACCTTACCTCTGAAGTTTAAAGGAAAAAAGAGGGAACACATGGACTCCCTGTGACCGATCGATTAGCAGAAGTGTCAGCGGGGAGTCATGCACGAGCCCGGTGGCCCAGTTTGTGCAATGTGTCTGCACGCCCAGATAAAGAAAGACAAACACGTGCTGAAAGAACTCAGGTGATGTGGCCTATAACAGCTGGGGAAGAGAGGAAACATCTAGTTTACAGAAACATCATCAGTTTTTGCAATGTTTAACATTTCGGTCCTTTTTTCTACATCCCGTGTTTAATAATTGTGAAAAAGTCTTTGATCCGAGGTTATTCCTCATTTCAAGTTGCCTTTCCACTAATAAGCAGATCTGACCTGACTGTTGTCTGAAAGAAATCAGTCAACTGAACGTTTCTATGTGCTCGTATGTGAAAGTAATTATAAGGCTCCTGTTTCCTCTGCAGAAATCAATCAGTCTGGAGCAAATCAGCAGCGACGGCTAAACCTAATATAACTGCAGGTCTCAGGGTCAGAAACATGGCGAGAGAGAGACAGAAACCAGTCAGGTTTACTTCCCCATATTTTGTTAAAGCGTATGCAAAGTCTGCAGGGACAACCTACACAAAAATGTACATTTAATCATAAATTACTCAAGCTCAAGTTGTTTCAACCTGTATAAATGCATTTGTGCTACTGAACCCAAGGTAAGATATTTGAAAGAATGTTAGCACCCGGAGCACTACAATGGTAGGCAATGGTGCCCCAGGGTAAGTTGCTAACATTCTTCCAAATATCTTCTTTATGTTCAACAGGAAAAAGAAATTAATAAATGTTTGAAATGATTTGGGGAAAGTACAACATTTCTTTTTACGTGAAAAGATATACACAAAAAACAAGTAGTTTAAAACTTAAAACAAATAAATTTATATACTGTTTAAATGTTAAAAAACAAGTAAATCTGATTAACTCCAATATTTCTTTCAGAATTCAACAAGCTATAAGGTTATAAACAAATTTATATTTGCTAAATTAATACTAGTTTTTGTCATTACATTAACTTATAAAAGTATAATATTTAAAAAAAATATTTGTAAATTTTATTTAAATTATTTGTAAATTATAATAATTTTTCACTGATATAAATCTATTTAATAGTTTTGAAGATTTCATTAATTAAAAATAACTGTTAGATATTAATATATTTACTTACCCTGATGAAATATTGTTATAGTCTAAGTCATGATATTTTGGGGTGGACTATCCTTTAAAAGATCTATTTAAAATGCTATTCTGAAGAACAGATATTGAGAAAAGTTAGTCATTAAAGAGTTTGAACATGTAAACAGCCTGGCCTTCTGTGTGTGATCTGCTTGTATTGCATTAATGCTTTAGAATTGATTCAAACATACATCTTTAGAGACATTTAGGTATAATTCCAGTAACATCATCAGAGTAAAAAAAAAGTACTTCAGAGATGACAAATGTTTGTAGGCCAACCTGGAACTTTGTTTTCTCCTAAAAAAAAACTATAAGCCAAAAGAAAGCTCTGTGGTAAACAAAGGTTTATGAAACGCTTCGTGCATCAAAATAATCTTTGCAGATGGACAGAGTATGTGTTATTTTTTTATTATTTTAAGTTCAAGTGCCAGAAGTAAAAAGCCAACCTGGTACTATAAACAGACTACACCATAATGCCTTATGTTATAAGACTTATAAGAATGTGATCCCCAGTATGTAGCACTCCATATTGAAAAGTAAACTCTGATGGACGCATCATTGCTCCTGAATAAAGAAATATACTTTTAATATGCAGTAAAGATATTTATGGTGTGGAGTGGCATCATTTCTGTATGCAAAAAAAAGGGAAACATTATTTGGACACTGTTCACTCTGATTACTTTGCAGAAATTAAAACAGGATTATTCATTTCTGAATCCCCTGAAATAAAAATGTTCTCAATTTTCATGTTCTGTTCTTTCTACTTTTTCTTGATGAAATTGTTGCTGGTTGTCATTTTAAGATCCACCTTGTTTTCACAGTTTAGTTGTAAGCGAATCTGTCTTTCCTTCCTTGTCCTCTTTAAGCACTGAGGTCATCAGATAACCTCGGGTCATCGCGTTCATTGACTCTCTCAAAAAGTTTGAGTGTGCGGGTCATTTTACCAGCGCCTGCCAAGCAGAACAAGAGGACGGCTTAACTTGTACTTCCTGCTGTTGAGTTGAACCAAATCATCTTTAAAAAGACTGAAAGTGCAAGGGTCAGTGTTTTCATAAAAACAGTCCGACAGATGTAATGATAAACAAATAGAAACACCAAAACAATCATATAATCATCATATTAATCCTCCCAATTAAATGATTTAAATGGGATGACTCAATCTTTTGGTATTTCATCAATGTTGCATGAAGGTAGGGTTGTGTTTACAATGTTTTGGGGTAATTGTCTAGGATTATTTTCTAATGTTTTAGTGTATCTTACAGAACAACAAAATAATGTAAAGAGACTGTTTATTTCGTCTTTTCAACAATAATTTGCAATGCAGCATTTGTCCAGCTGTAAACGTGAATCCTGGATTTCTGCATCCCTACAGCTTGAACCACTATCGTATATCTATATATCCATCAACTGTACACAATGTATTCCACTGTTCCTATGTGAGTTGGACTGAGTGTGTGTTTGTGCATGTGTGCGTGCGTGCGTGCGGAGACATTGTGATCCATAACAGTTCCAGCTCTAATCATTCAGTCATCCCAGTGGTTTTAGAAACCCTCAGCTCACAGTCTTATGTCTGACAGACTGAAGATAACTGTCTGACTATGCAGGTGGTTTCTGCACTCCAGAGACAAATTGGGTAACAACAAAAGAGGTGTCTGTAGAGTCTGTATCAGACATTAATAGATACATTTTTATCAGCTTCCTTGTGGATAGTGAAACTGCTGGTTTAACCATTTTAGAAGTCTAAAATGCTCATTTTAGTGATTGTGACAATGTAAATATTTAATTTGATCCAGAGCGACGTATTATTTGATCTTACTTTTAGTTCGAATTGGTTTTGTGCCAGTGCAGTTACACTGTTAAAAATCTTTAAAAAGACTTTTCAACTTTTATACTGACTTCTGGTCTTGGATCCATGTCTTGATGGTCTTGGTCTTGTTTTGTTCTCAACTGTCTTTGGTCTTGGTGTATATAAGATTTCTGCCTATAACAATTCATTAACTTACTGCTAGTAAGAGAATAATGTGCGATTTTCGGTACACAAAACTGGTAATGTTGCAATTAAGCATGCTGATAAAACACGAAACATAAAGATACAAATCTACACAATCGACAAACATGTATTTCTTATTATTATTTTATTATGACAATGTTTTGGAATGGTCTTGGTCTTGTCTCTGTCTCGGCATGCCCTTGTCTTAGATTTACCGTAATTCCAAAATCAAGCAGAAAACATCCGCATTACGCTGTTGTTTACTCTTTATGGGACCTGCCTAGTCACTTTTTTATGTTCAATCTTACAACACAACAATAAATCTATTAACTCACCACTCCTTGCATTATCTATGACTTTGGTCTGCACACCTCACAGCTTTGTGGCCTTTGTTTTTGTTCAAGGTGCACATGCACACAATAGCATATCACTTTCCTGACAACACTTATATGCCAGTCCAAGATTCTCCAATATTTTAACTACCGGTTTACAGTAAACGTCAAAGCCACTGCGTTATCACCTTGCTCGCGATTTAACAGGAAGCGGGCTTTGCATGCTGTGCAGACAGGGTTCCAGATAAACTTTCACAATGCACGGGAAAAAGGGAAGTAGCTCTTCTTGAGGTTAATCCTGCTCTGAATACAGATGGCCGGAGGGCGACAGAAACCAGCTCAGCGGGGGGCTAACAAAACCTTCAGCAGCCTGCAAACATATTCGCTTTCTAAAGATCTTCCAGCTCACAACAGTTAATGAAACCGGCACGAACTGCATCCATGATCTTGCAATGCAAGCCGACCATCCTGAAAGAATGGAGATAATGCACTGCTGTGTAAAAATTAACCCACTTAAGTGTCTGTTAGTTCTCTGAAAGCTGTAGGTAAGAGGAAAACGGTTGGAATTCCACACCACGTTGCCAGTGACATGCGGCACAACTCACATTCCAAACATTTTTCACATCAAAGGTCACTGTGGGTGGCCGGAGTACAGTATACACCCTGAACAGAGTTAGATCTGCCAGATATATAGCCAGTCACGAGGCCTATTGCTTCCAAAGGTTTATGAACCATATTTAGCATTTGTGTCATGTAATAGATGACTTTGATAATTGCTTAATCGTTTGACTAGATGTCTGTTTTAAATGAACTCCCAAGATTTTTAATTGTTTGTTTTTTGTCTTTTTTTTCTGAAGGCGCTTTTGCAGGTAATGCCGGCAGATAATGGTTTTATTTATGAACTGCTGAGCACGTTCCTAGGCACACTTTTGTAATAAACAACGTTTGCAGCAAATACTCATACACAATGGCATTTTAATTTAGAAGATTAAACGTTTCGTGAGTTGAAGAGAAAAGAATTAATGGGCAGTTTATGAAAATAAAGCTGAAGTTTATTCTCGGAATGTTAATGTTATTGTCAGAGCATAAGAGCTTAATTTTATGTAATTTTCTTTTTAGCTTTTCCAATAAATCTGTTTCGTTCACCTGGTGACAATGATGCATATATGCAATATCGATTTCTAGAGAATGTGCTTATCACCTGTTCTAAACCAACGGTATATGTTTACACTACCCCTAGTGTGGACATTCCAAAAATATCAATTTAATATTCTAAATGAGGAAAATATAGATGTGAAAAAGTTTTAAGAGAACATTTAGGATAAAATACACAAACCAAGCAATAATTCCAAATAAAATGGGCTAGGGATGGGATTTAATATAATTTTATATTCATGTGCACATATATGATGAAACAATTCTGAAAGCGGCACCTTCCTAACAACTTGGGCTGGGTATTATTATACATTCTGCGATTCAATTCGATTCTTAATTTTATGGTTTCGATTCGATTTGATTTCGATTCAATTCGAAATCGTTTAGCTATCAACGTTCACAACGATATTTTAGGGGCGTAAATCCTTGCAAATTGGCATGGCACCTGGGTTCTGTTATTTTTATTGGAGTTTGCAAGCAAACGCAACATGTAGCCGTTGCTGCCCAGATTCAGAAAAACAAAACAGCTTGTCAGCGTGTCGTCTGGACAGGTTGTTTCGTAGGTTTGTTGTGTCGTTGCAGAATCTTCGCTCTTGCCGGCACCACTTGCAAACGACGATAGTTTTGTCGAACGCATCGTTACCGTCACTGCCTTTGAACAAGAAATACTTCCATACCTGCGACTTTAATTTCGTCTGGCTAGCTTCAATTGGCTGCCGTGAACAGTTTTTTTGCATTTTTTTAGTGAAGCAATTCGAAAGATGGTGACACCTTCAGGACGAGAGGTGAATATTCATATTCTCGTACGTGAAGCACGCGCATTAAGTAATCGATTCTGGGATTTCCCGAATCAATATCGTTGCGTTTAACTGAAGATCGATTAAAATCCTAGAATCTATATTTTTTACCCAGGCCTACTTACCACAAAGATTATTAAGGAAATACTTTCCAAATTTGAGAGAGATCTTGCACTAATACCACCAAAAACATGCATCTAAACTTTCAGAATAGTTAGGAAAATTATAGTAATTTTGTATGCACTTTAAAAATGAGACTGGCAGAAAATGATCTGTACAATGTCCATTTTTTATGGACATTCCCATTAATGCTAAAATATAATTTAATGCAGTCCATGATGTAAAATAATACAAGAGCTTGTAAATCTAGACAATGTGAATCAGTGACACAAACAAAATATCATGTTGGTCTGCTTCTGTAGGGTGTAACAAAATCAAAGTCTAGGCGTTTAAATGCATGAGATATCACGTTAAGCATCAATAGTTTGCATATAAATGTTTATGCATTCCCTTCATTCTTAATGCATTCCATTGCTGCGGATGACAAAACCAAGTTTCAAGACACATGCCTCTGCATGTTTTACTGGACACAAATACTAACCGTTCTCCATATATGGGTTTCATTTCTAAACTTCCTGGTATTTTGCTGTCCATGTCAATAATTGACCATGTTCAGAATGATCTGTATGTTTTATCTCTGAGGATGTTTTTTATAGGATGTGTTGTAAAGCAGACAGAAACAGAACCGTGTATTGAAGATCTCATTGAAGAGGTTGCTTTTTTATCATTATGACAGAGATTATGAAGGTGACCTTTGTGGCCGGATGGATTCGAATCTGAATAAATGTTGATTATAAGGTGAGAAGACATGAGTATGTCTCAGTCCCAGCGGGAGGACGTCTCCTCATTATGTGTACTCCACCTGATACACGATGAAAAGGTTTATAGAACATGTTTATGTAAGCATCCATGTGCAGGAGCAGAGGGGGCAAACACATGGTCGGGCCTTGTACAATATAATCATTTACATTTTAATAATTCAATGTTTTCCTTTTATTAGCTTAAGGTTACAGATGAAGCCCACCACAAGTCCTTGTTGTTTCATCCGTCTCATTGTTTTCAAGAATATGCTGAATGTGAATGCAAGTTAAGAGCGGGTGTATAAAATTAATGGTCACGTTTTTGGGGTCCATTATTGTACTAATTATTAATGGATATATTAATGGAACTATCGTATACTGCTGAAGATACTGTTATCTGTCTTGTACACCCGACACAACATGTCTTCAAGAAATGCAATAGGACCTTAGGGTAACCGACCCCAAAAATGGTAAAATATTTACTGAGTTGAATACCTGTAAAGGTACAAAAAAAGCCTTTAAGCCAGTGGTTCTCAAAGTGGGGGGGATGCCTGAAAAGTCCCCAAAGTTTGAGAACCACTGCTTTAGGGGTATTGCAGATCCACAGTTGATGAATCTTAATAAAAAAATAAGTCTATCCATGAGTTTTCTATTTTAAAAAATAATTAGTGTGTTACACATGTGACAAGAAAAAAGATGCACATCGTTGGAAAGCAACATACTTTGTTGGATTTCTATGAATTTAAATGTAAAGACCCAAGGCAATAAATGAGAGATAACTTTTCATAAACCATATATAGTTATTTCAACTTTACCAATATATGAGGAACATTAATGTGAAAATTCACTTGATTTAAAAACATTAATAATTTGCATGGGTACTTATTGACATTTGACTTTCACTCTTGGGAAAAAGGATATTTGCATGCAATTGCTCAGAGATAAGAGATCATGTTTCTTTCCTCTTGGACACCACTTACCTCATCTCAAAAGAGAACGTATAGATTCTATTTTCCAATTTGCAGGGCAAATAACATACCAAACGATAAGATAATGTTCAATAAAGACTAAAGCACACAACGCAGTTTAAATCGTCATCTTTTTTGTCATCCATTTCAATGTGCTGTTTAAAATTCTATAAAAAAATGTCCTATTGAAATATTGCCCATATTAGGATCTTGCTGTGATCAGATGCATTTGCACAGTTATCACGTTCACCAGTCAGGAGACAGTCAAGATGAGTAAGACATTGTTTTGCCACTGGCATATAATGGAGAAAATCAGTTTGCCTGCATGCCAACCATAGGAAAGTCTACTGGAAACACAGGCCATGGAAACTCATGGAGAAACATTCAGTAAATTAAAATTCCAGAGCCATTTGTTCCAACATCTAGCCATGCCCACGTTTTACTAATGGCTTAGTAATGCATGACCGATCCAAGCCATAGCAATGTTGAAGATAGCAGTTCTTCCTGAGGAACCGGGGCAGGACAGCGGCGAATGCCAAAAGTGCATTTTTGTCACGAGACTAAACGCAGGGAGTGTCTAGAGGCATATTGTGAAACATTCACAACGTGTTTTCCAGAGGAAATCGTAGGTGAAAATGGAATGTGGCATGACAGAAAGTGTGATGTCTTTATTCCTCTGCCTCTCTGGTTTGTGCAGGACAGACAGTCGCTGGCAATGTCTGCTTAGATCTGCAGATAGGGTAATAACAGCGTGTCCTGAACCCGATCAGCCGACGCTACAGCAGCTGATAACATCAGGTCAAGAGTCAGTTATATAGAACTGGTTCTGTTCTGGCTGTAATGAAAGCATGAATCATCGCTACTGGTGATACACATGGCAACCCCTTGTGAGAGATGTTGCCAGGCAACATTGCTGAACATTGAGGGACATGGGACTTACAGTAGGTGCAATACTGCGTGGCATTGTTGTGGCCTAATCCGTGGCCTTATCTTGCATCTTAAACCTTATGGATTTGTTTTGCAGTATATACTTGCATTGCACTTTGGAGGTACTTGTGAAATGCACTTCCAGAATTATGGTTCTAAAGAAGTTATGCAATCTACTTGTTTTGGTTCATTTTCCATCGAACAGTCTGCAGTAAACAAATGAAAAGCATGCACGCACATGCACACTCTCACGACTCGGTCTTAATCCTTTAAGACAATAAGCATTGCCTTGCAACTCCAGTAATGATAGCGACTGGGCACGAGCGAAACTAACACCTTTAAAAGCAATGCAAAACAACAACAGCTGACGGCGGTCACTGTCATTTTTCCAGCACCAAAACACAGCGTCTGCCCCCCGTAATCCCCCTTCTGCTCCACCCTACCGTGTGTTTCATTCGGCTTGTAAATAAAGCTCTGGATGAGGTATGGGTTTGTGGGGAACAGTCACATCGGCCGTTCCCAAGGGTTGGTGCATACCGCCACAAAACGGACAAATTAGAGAAGAGAATGTCCCCATAGACGCATTTAAGTGTCCCGTGGTTATCAGTGCACACACACATAACTTATGTAACATCTCTATCTCGATGTACCACCCTGAGGTCTGTTGTCCTCCTCTGAAAAGAGCCCGACCCAGCGTTGTCTTTAATGTGTGTTTTGACACATGCTCTGACTACACTCCCTGCATATTCACATGTCAGGACAGAATACTACAAGAGCACAGTCACACTCACTCACATGCACCTAAAGGTTGTTTACAGTCCACCGGCTGCTGGTTGGCTGATTCACTCCTGCAGGCCACTTACACTCGCACTGTTCTCATCTCACTTTTTCCCCTGTTTATCCCTTTTAAAGCTCCATTATTTTCGGAAAGGTTAACGTGCGGATGAAATGTGTAAACACAACCAACGGTATATAATCAACAAAGAAAGACAGATGCATATTTGTTGTATAGTTTAGCCAAGCCTCATATTAGGCAAATTTAACAACATATGGTGCCTCCAGGGCATTGAAGACATGTGCATGATGCCCAAGATAAATTTAGATTTTAGATTTACAGCTAAACTAGTAAAAACATGAGTTATTTGTATATATTCAAGATTCATTCTTCATGGGACTTCCCAAAGCATTAACTAATGTTACACCTGAAAGACTCGATTCTGATTGGCCGGAAGGTGGGCATTACAACTGTTTACTGCACGGGTAGTTCCAGTTCAGTTTGATTTGAATAATATTTTCACCAGCTTGATAAAAACACGGCAAACACGAATAACAGAGTAAAATTAACAATTGACCATGTAAACTATATAAGCTGGATAATACCCAGCTAGCCGTGCATCACAGGGTTTTTGGCTTCCGCGTGTGCATTAAAAACTCTTTAATGCATGGCTAGCCGTGCATTATCCCTTTCTTAAAGAACCTCTTGGGCCAATTTAGATTTTTGGCAAATATGTGTTTTTAATGCCAAACAGATGCTGAATAATTGACAATATTATTAATCTGTAAAATTATCACATTAATACTTGTTTTTAGTATCACAATTATTGTCAATACCAGTTCATTGTGACTATACTCTAAAGCTAAACCAAAACAATCTTAATGTATGTAAAATTCGTAACTATTTTGGGTAAATTCCCACCATCAGTAAGGTAAGGGTAAAGAGTGGGGCTTCACTGCTTTTCATGCAAACCTATATTTTTATATAAATTCGTAACGTTATGCTTCTAAATGTATGTAAATCTGGGTGGCTATACAATTTTGTTAAACAGAAGACAAATCCCATCGATGCAGTGTAACATTTTGTCTTTATTTCGTCTACGTTTTCGATATCATCATTTTTAAACAGCAATATCCACAAAATATTAACAGTGTGCAAGAAAACATGATTTATGGCACATCCGAGAATAACAATTAGAAAAAATAGATATATTTCTTCATAATCAAGGCAGAAAGATACATATGCATACACAGGAAAAACACAAAGGAATGGGATAGGCTGAGATTGAATCTACTTGCTAAGGACTCAGCTAAAGAGTTTACCCACAGAAAGCCTAAATCTCATCTCTCACGGTCAAGAGGGAGCAGAATGGCATGAAAATGACATCTGGGAATAAGGAATCGAGGTTTAGGTATCATGGCCTTCTCAGCACCTTCGATGTTCTTGCCGCGCGCCCTTGCATACTTGGGTTTCTTAGCAAGTCATTTTTTAGCGATTTGGGGTTTTTAAATCGAGGGGAGTTCTTGTAACCTTATATAGGTGGTGCGAGCAAACTAAGTTTAAAATAATACTTTGGAGCACAGTGTATCCCAACACTGTGAGTCAGGAGGGTGAGTGACTCATGACTGATAGGAGAACTTAATTTAGCTGACTTTCACAGTGTTTGCTCCAGTGTTATACCATCACATGTGGTACAGCGAGTTGAACGGTTTGATTGGCATCTGGTGAATAAACGTCATACTTTTCTTTAGCAGTTTATATAGTGCTACCTTTAAACAAGCACTCATTACACGTCTGCACATCTCTCCAGAAATGCTATCTCCTACTGCTGACTTCAGCTCTAAGTGTCTTTTCCTTTAAAGCAATGCGGTTAGCAATGAAGAAGTGAGTGAGTTTCTAATATCATACTTTGAAAGATTCAATTACAACCCATCATTACATAACACGGCGCATTTTGTCTATTCCCAAAGTATCTTTTGAAAAGCGATCCCCTCCTAGATGCAGTCTCTCTACTATACGGCAAGCCTACATCTGTGCTCTGATCAGAACAACTTCAAACAAGACCGCCAATCACGCTTGGAAGTGCTACGCCGATCAGCTCAGGCTCGACGGGAAGTGATGTCACTGTAACAGCGCTGGTGAGTGGTGATGTTCTGTTTGTCACCGGCCCGTCGTATGACTCATCTCATCTTGTGACCACAACACAAGTCTTAGTCATGCTTAAAAGGGACAGATGACAACATCCTGTGGCCTTTGAGGGCCACAGGCCCCCCTCTATCCCCCTTACAGAACTAGACTATTCCTAAACCCCACTTGGCTGTTGTATAAAGAAGGACAGCGGGGCGATTCTATTTCTCTTTTCATCACTGTATTGTTATTTTTCAGGGATTGTTTTGCACCCATAAGACACTTCCAGGCAAGCGTGGATTATGTGCTGGGTGTACTTGGACAGAACTGTTGGTTGATCTTGCAAGTTTGCATGTGACTGCTCAGACAGAGCCAAAACCTGTTAACCCGTTGCCAAACACCTAACATCCTGACCTTCAAACAGCGGACCAACAGGTACAACGGCTTGAAAACAGTGCCCTGAGCACCATTGTATAGGCATTGTGTGTCCAACATCAACAATCAGTCCCACATCCCTAGCAGAGAACCAGCGTAACCGATGTAAGACCACCGTAGCCGTCCATCACTTCCTTCACTGCTTTAAAGAGGACGAACCAAAAGGTTAAATATGAGTGGTGAGGAAACAGAAATATTACACAAAGATTACAAAAAGATAAACATCCACAAAAAAATGAATGCGCTTTAGTTATCAAACACTGTACAGTATCATACTTAATGACCAGATTTCATGTTTCCATAGAAAGAAGAAATTGGAATAAACAAATCCAAACAGCTATTCTCAAAGTTAACACCTCGGAACATATCCAAAAGAAAGTTTGTACATTTTTTTTCCTTCCGCATGGATTTTACAATCAAGTTTGGTTTAGGATAAAAGAGGATCAGCTGACGCCGGGGGGTTGGACGTTTCTTTTTAAATGACACGTTCCTACAGGGCAGGTCCGAGCCTCTGTTATTAACATCTTAAATACTTATACTACAACATAATTACTGTTTTTGGGGTCACGTTTGACCACAAATGTCACACTTTTTTCTATTCAAATAAGAGTTTGCGTTTTCACGGGCTGGGAAGGAGTAAGTAGGTGGATATTTTCCCTGCATTATATAAAATGGTTCCTTAATAACTTAACGAAATCTGAAATATAGTGTAAAGGCTTAAAAAAGCATTAAGCCAAAAATGTTGGGTTTTTTTCATGTAAAAAAAAAGAAAAAAAAGAAAACATAAAAATATTGGCAACTCTGGTTAATGTCGTGAATCCCTTTCGTAAATGTGCTGTTTTGAGAAAGGTAAGCGTACCTGGATAGGATTTTGGCCGTACAAATCTAAAATGAACCTTTAGCTTCTAATGCAAGGTTAATACTGAACTGAAGCGTTTACCACAGTGGGACTGGGCTAGCCAGCTAGTCAGTCAGCATAACCGCTCTCCTCTATCACCTATGGTAATAAAATTACCCGCTGCACTAAAAAACATGCTCTCAGTCTCTTGTGAAAATAGTTTCCAAATTCAAAACCTGTCACCTCCCGAAAAGTGAGTCTATATGCATGAAGGGATCCTACACACGTGTGCGTATATTCATTCATATAGACGCACTCAACGCCGGGCTACATGACGCTAGGTGTTAAGACATTGCCCTCTTTTGTTTTGTATTCCTGACAGAGTGTGGCATTTATTTTCTGGAGAATACTGTGGATTCCAGGTAAAAGAAGTGTTGGACTGAAATGCCCATTGACTGGGGATGGGCGCTGTTGGGACTGAGATAGCTGGTGGAGAGAGAGTAGCTATAGGATGATGCAAGGCTTCTTGTCTTTGAAGGGGTTCTCCGAGGTGGGAACCCCCACCAGCAGAGGGTCGCTGCGGGCGTGCTGCTCGCAATAACTCATGAGGTCGGCAGCAGCTTTCGACACCTGAGGAACAACAGAGAAAAACATGTTTTAATAATGGGGTGTTGTAATAATGACGGGCGGTGGAAGGGGAATCTGCACTAGTGGTCTACTAGGGTAAGGGTTTCCAAACTGGTTTTCAATTTCTTTAAGAAACTCTTAAGGATTATATATATATATATATATTAAGTGTGTGACCCTGCTGAGAAAAACAGCATTAAAGTTTGATTTTACATATTAATTTCACTATTATTTAAATCTTTCACCTGTTCTTACCCAGTCAATATTAAATATTATTCTCAAAGAATGTTCTTTGCATTGTGTAAAATAATTTGTGTATAAAATAAAATCTAAGTCTTTAGCTGGGTTTTCACAGCCCGGGTCACAAATTTACTGTATATAGCTGGATATGTATTTTAGAAAGGGGGTCCTCACAAACGGCCCACCATATGTAGGGTTCCTTGGTGAAGTTTAATACCCCTGTTCTAGGGTTCTGATGCTCTTTTATCAGGTCCCGATGACACTATCAGGATTTACGCAATAAAAATCTTTACACAATAACCACTAAACACATTCGAACACTGCTGCCTCATTTTACTCACATAGTAATTTAAACCCAAATCAATATTTCACGTCCATTATTTATGAGCAAGCAACCATTAGAGAAATGGCATAAGGTATAGTCATCACTGCAAAACGAATCAGTCCGAGTGAATAAACAACAAAATGGATCATGCTTGATATTGAATATGTTACGCAGATGATGTACCTTAATGCGTTCGATGCCAGCTTCGATCCTAAGCTGCTCCACCAACTTCCTGGCCTGCGCTATGTTATTAGTTGTCGACATTCTCTGCCATCGGTTATAGTGCCAGGAAAAGGGAGAAAATTCTGCAATGACAAAAGTTGCATCAGGGTTAGAGCACAGCCAGAATTTCAAGCACGTATAACGTGCAGACGATGTAATTGATAAAGCAGCAGATAAAACTCTCCTTGTGGGCTGCCGTATACTCACTACATACTTAAAAAAAGCTTGATGATAACAAGTGCGAGGGCGGAAAATATTTGACCTACAGTCACTCAGTACGTCAAACCGGCAAAACGGCTTAACATTGTGAAGTTGTATATCACAGAAAGCGTTGACCACACTTAGACCAAGAAACTTCAGTCAAGACCACCAAGATCAACAAGCCCATCAATCCATCAAATACTACAACTGAAAACAGGTGCAGTTGTGCTCCAGGGATCAACTTATGTTCTTTGTTCTTGGACCGAGTGTTCTGGACAACTAAAAAGCAAAATGCGTCTAAAAAGCAGTTCAGAGGGAAACAATCAAGATCAGAAATTGATGTGAGCACAATATTGTGGGTCAGCCCTGTGCAAAGAACATCTTTTGTGTCGTGACAACTTCACGGAATTGCATTGGAAACCTGGCCTGAGGTAACAATACAGGCGAAGTTATCTCAAGTTCCTCTCAAGTATATATGGTTTTGAATGCAGTCAAACAACTTCATGCGCGTTGCACAACGCAAGTCTTTCACGTCCCCGTTCACCACGGGGTCTCTTTAAA
Organism: Triplophysa yarkandensis; assembly: GCA_033220385.1. Taxonomy (NCBI): domain Eukaryota; kingdom Metazoa; phylum Chordata; class Actinopteri; order Cypriniformes; family Nemacheilidae; genus Triplophysa; species Triplophysa yarkandensis. Next base: position 5,283,945 of record CM065664.1, on the reverse strand, counting down.
AAGCACTTATGCAGAGATGTACAGTTTAATAACAGGACACCCACAGAGAGCCGAGTATCAAAGTAACCACACACGCAGAGGAAACACTGGAGGCAATGAAAGGTTTCGTTCTCTCCACACAAACACACTCCTTATACAAGCGCCCCTCTCGCTCTCCACACGCACCCCGGCTTTCCAGGACTTTCCTAGAAGGGTCCTAGTGCTAAACACATGTTGCTTAGTGCCTGGGCTTTGTCTTGTCACGGCAAACACAGACTCTTTCACGGCCTGCAGCTTACCAGGAAATGGGTACCAGCGTATTAAACAGCAGCCCTTTCCAGTACAAATTCCTTTAAACAGTTCTTATGAAGGACGAAGTCTGCACGCTTCTCTACAACTTTATCCTCCCTTATTTTTTAAAGAAAACCAATACAGGAAACATTGTGCACACGGTGGGGATATATGGAGCACCATGTATGCCTTTGACATTGAACCCATTTACCTGCAAACCTGTGAAAGGTGATGAATTGAATCTATAGAATCTTTGAATAAAAGTAAAGTTACTTTCCAATTATTGTTATTATAATATTCCAATGTATATGTTATTGACACGGATCTAATGGTTTTGATACATGACATGTTTTTTTATTTGCGTCAAATCCATCAACCTATGGCCTGTTCTTTGGTCTGTTGTTCCTTCGATTCAGTTTTCTACAGAGATGGCCGGATCCTGGGTTGTAATAGCTATATCCCCTGGCCCATGGTCATCTTTGTAATCAGATGTCTTCTGAATCTATGAGGATATATAAAGATTGATTTATCTTCTTTCTTCCTTGCTCTCTCTCTCTCTTTGCAGAAACGGTATGTGTTTTAATGATTGAACCCACAACCTTGGTGTTGCAAGCGCCATCCACGACCAACAGAATGATCAACATAATGAAAATGAGTTAATCTGTTCCATTAGCTCAAATGGTGGAATTCAAAGTTAACCGTGCAAGAGTTGTCGAGTTGATCCTTACGGAACACATGTAATAAGTGTAGCTTAATAGCACTTAAAGCCTCTTTGGATAGCAGCGTGTGCAAATGTGTACTTGTAAGTAAAGAGAGAGTTAGGCCAAGTCACAAGGCACCACTAAATCTATAGGAACCTATAAGGATTATTAACAATTGCCCGTGACACACACACACACACACACACACACACACACACACACACACACACACACACACACACACACACACACACACACACACACACACACACACACACACACACACACACACACACACACACACACACACACACGGTGTGAGCTGGAAACAGATTCACGTGCAATCACACAACTTCTTTTTTGCATAAGTGAGCGGTTTGCAGCACCGCGCAAAGTCTCAGTAACAGGCGCCTCTTTCTCAGTTCGGTGGAATTCGGGGGGGGGTCAGAGTGACCGTTTTTCCCTTCATTAGAAAACTGCACCCCACCCTTCAGTACTTGTGCTGTTTTAGACCACTCCATGTAAGCAGTTGCACATTCTGCGCCAGAATTATAACTGAAACAGTGGAAAATACAAAAAGTATTTCTGACACTCAAAACAAGTATGAATTAAATTACAATGCAAAAAAAAATATACATTGCCCTAATAAAGAGTAAAGGTTTCACAATATCATAATCATAAAATAATAAGAACACATTCTTATTAAATGCTTAGTTTCTCCTACATTTCTTTACAGCAAATGCCAACGGTTATCCGCACAGCTACATTACTTAGTTATTGTAAACATACTTAATATAAATAATGGACCATAATGCTAAATCTGTATGTCCCCAAAGTGTTGTGGTATTCCCCTGCAATCCAAGAACGGTGATACATCCAGGACGCAGGATATAAACAGTGGTCAGTTGAGAATGTGAAGCATGCAGATTCTGCAATATGTTGCTATAAGCCGCAGTGTTCAGTAAAGTCTGCTTGAATATGTGCAGATTTACTGGCAGACTGTTTTTTTCTTAGGGTTCAAAGTGAGGCGGGAACACCCGCCAGCTTTCCAATCATGCCCCACATTGTGCTTTTAAATCAAAAAGACTAACCGCCACCTGATGGCATCGTGCCGACTTGTTTAGTCACCAGGCACTAGATGCTTCTGTGCTGCCGGACTCTTGGCCGAGGCGCTGTGTTTGGCGGGAAGACCGTGTATGACTGTTCCGAACAGTGTGAGGGAAGAGGGAGGAGAGGGGGAAAAAAGTGAGTGTTCTGTCCCTAGATAGATTTTGACCAACGGACCTATAAGCCTGAGAGGAGAATATGTCTCATTCCGGCATTAGACTGTATGAATGTAGTGGCCAGTGGAATCGTTGTGTGCATGAGGCCGCAGGTCACCCGAGAATGACATCAAGCGCGAAAATACTTTTATAAAACAAGTCAATAAACAAGAAGTCAATATCAAGGTAGCACGCTGTGTGTGGCTGCAATATGTTGAATTGTTGCGAAATGCATCGAAAGATTTGCACCGGTATGGAAATTTTGGCAGATAAAGATAACCAATCATTTTTTATACCAAGAGGCCGATAGCCAATATATAGGTCGATAAATATTTTTAACACATACAGAAAACAACTCATTTTATTTTAGAACTTCAGAAAAGTTTGAATTATGTATACTATTTATTTCAATGGCAAACTTTTGTAGCGTAAAATCTATTGCTTGGCAAAAAAATAAAACATAAATAAAGCAAATGACGATTAAATTTCTAGTGGCCAATAGCAAGCTTGAGAACTGTTTAGTGCGATATGGACAAGGCTGCAGATATATCGCCCACCCCTAGAAAGATTCATTGCTTAAGTTATTAGGACTGTCATTGCACGTGAAATATGTTAAGTGCAGGTGCACTTGGAAACCAGAGGGGCACTATTGTGCAGAAACTCCAAATAAGCACAGAACGAGCAGACTATCACGCCGTACGAAATTTGAATGAGTCATGAGTTGGATGTCCGAAAATTCAGTATGCACAAAACAGTAAGCTAGAAATACGATGGTCTAATGCATCGGCCACCATACGTCAATGTGAACTCGATGGACACTCAACCCCATGATGCAATGGGAGCTGATCAATGATAAATTTCAAGTCAATCACATAAAAAAGGCAGAAAACTTTGAAATGGGTATCCTTTTTTTACTTGTAGGTACAGATTAATGAATTTCTTGAATAGATTGTGATACAGGTTGCCGTTATTACATTATAGATCAAAGAGGATACGGGTCACATGACAACAAAACATGGCATGTGCAGGACGTCCAAATGCTTTTCACACAACCGATTTTAATATAACGGTGGTTATGTAAGCACTTTATAACACAATGTTCCTAAAAATGCATATGGACATCCTATTATTACTGTTTCTCAAACCTCCTTAGGTATTTTTTGTGGTAATTGTGATAAAAATCGTGACCCTAACTTGTATAGGTAAAAAAGTTTAAACTTCAAATAAAGAAAAAAGGTTCGATCGAGCGTGCCACACACATCCTGACAAGTGAAGCCCAAGTCATTTTACTGCAGTATAGGTCATAAACCCCGACCTCTTCATGTAAACAAACTAAAAAAACAGTACACTTCAAATACTGTTTTTCACTGTTAGTTATTGTATTAATTTTAATATGTTTGGTTTTAGTTCGTTATTAAATGCTAGAAAAGGGTATCAGGCAATACTGTTTGTGTGTTATAAATTGTGTCATCCAGGAATGTGGGCTGCACCTTAAAACCACGGCTCCATCTCATGCTGACTCTAAAAATGTTTATGGACATATGGAAGTTTGGACTTCATGTTTGACCTGTTCAGTGTATCGATTGCCTTTATAAACGTAATGATCATATATCACAATAAATATTGAATATCACATTTTCCTTCAATATTGTGAAATTGTGCGGAATACAGTTGCTCAGTTAGTGCACATGTGCAAAGGCTGACAAGTACCAGACACCAAACTAACTGTGACTACTTGTTAATATCTATAATCTTTGAAAAACACTTCATTATGCAAAGTGATACCGTTTATTATTGCATGCATCATAGGATTGTGGTGCATTGTTTTAGGACGTGCATTCAGGCGTGCGTTAAAGAATTCCTCAACCGACCAGAATGCAAGGTCAAAACAAGTTTGGTACAAAATGCTGTTCATTTTCTCTTTCCTCTATTAGCAACAGTAGACACAATTGTCAAATGAACATTTCATGAACTGCAGATTAGAGTTACTTAAGACATATCAATGACCCCACACCGCTTTGTGCAACCGCGACTCCAAAAAACACGAGTGTTGTTGTTCCCTACAACTCCCTGTTATACAGTTCTCTAAACGGCTTCCTTACAGGAATCAGAAACTGAAAAACATGTAGAGCTTGATCAGCTGCCAAGCAGATCTGCCTTACAGGAGATTCCAGGATATCAGCACATTTGCAAGAAACAGAGGGAGGAGAAGGGGAGGGAAGTGAAGGAAAAAGGAAAGGAAAAATTAGGGGAAAATCAACGGGATTTCTCATCTCCCAGCAGAGATCATGTGAGTGTTTTCGCACAATAGTGCGCATGTGAACAGTGAGGTCTCAGTAAAGTCTGTCTTTCAGGACGAGGGCGGGGGCAACAATCATACGAATAGAAAGACAAAAGCACAGACAGTCTCATGACCAGACAGACAGAAAATAGACAGCCAGGATTTGCTGAGGGACAAATGACTGAAGTGGGAGGAAATTGTTTGGACGACCATATACAATGTCTATCCTGCAGACGCATTACATTTCGGGCAAGCACGTGTCTTGTGCAAAAGAACAAAAGAATTGACATGTACCCAAGTGATGACAATTCGTGAGTGTTGCAGCCTTTTTAAATGTGAAGTGTCCCAAAATCAGACTGGACAATAGAATTTTAGCACTTTTTTATAATGATATGGAATTCCTGCAGTTTGGACAGGTGCAATATGGGCAACGCCCCAGCCAAGCTTTTGATCAGACAGGTGTAGCTGGCATTGCCTGTGTGTGTATCACTCGGTGGTACCAACAACACCCAGTCAGAAACTTGTTCGACGGATGGGAGGACAAAAGAGGGATTTGAGAATGTCTTTGTTATTGCATGACTCGCTTTAGTCGATCCACTTTACCATAATACCATTAAATTATCAAGTGCAAAAAAGCTTGGTAAGGAATTTTCTTTTAAATAGTCGGAGGAATTGCAGGAATGTGTCCAATGCAGTTTGCATTTCAGACAAAGTATTGAGACTATCCCTGTAACGCACAATATTTTTATTAGGAATCTAATGCAAACGACATACAATAGTGAACATAATGCGGGATAAAAGAATGCCAGATCCATTTAAAATATTTCCATTGATCAGCAGAAACAAAATAGACCGAAAGAGATTAATGCATGCAAAACCAGTCAAGCAAGCTATGCATAGTTTTACTTTTCATAATGCAATACATTTTAAAAGTACACTAGAGCTAAAAATCAAGGATGTAAAGCCAGGCCTGAAAATACACAACAGCCTGTCTTGGTTTCAGAAACTGCAAAGAGTTCGTGCAAGGGAGGCCAGGGTGAGGTTTAAATGCAGGGAGGAGGAAAAATGAACCAGAACACCTAGGATGAGGGCGACGGGAGCTTGAGGTCAGGAAGTGCATCTAGTCAAAACAGAGAGTGTGTGTGGGAAGAGACGCACCCTCTCCGGATCCGCCTTACTGGTGACATTTCTTCCATTACGGATACATGTGACAAAAAAAATATGCAAAAGCAAGACATTTTCTGCAATGACGAAATTATTAGATAGCATGACAACCGGATCTAGAATAACTGTGAGAAACTCGACGTGGCCCTGCAAAGGAACCTGATAGCGATCTGCACTTCACCATATCGAACAGCCTCTTGCCCTGCAGCTATTCTGAGAACCGTGTGTTTACGAGACGGCCGACTCTTTCATGATTCACAAGTTAGAGGGCTGCACATGCTTACGAGACCCTTTGTGAGTCTCTTTACTCACTAAGTCACTCGTGCAAACACGTGGCATCTGTTTGATGTGCGTGCACGCTGGATGAAAACTCGGCCTTTGAGATGAGAGCCAGGTGCCAATAACCATTGTGATTAGCCGGTAAACAATCACGCGCGGCAGAGAAGAGAATCTGACTAACCGGCTTCTCAACAGCCCACTTCCTCCTCCATTCCGCTTCCTTATATGGACAGAGGAAGTCATGCAGACGGAAGTGGGGAACTCCTGAGGAGCCCGACAAGGCTTCCAGTAAGCGTGAGTGGCACTTATCAGGGGGATTCTGAGCCGACGTGGTCACTTCCTAATATAGAACCGTGTCGGTGTTCTGCTCCTAGGATGTTCTATTTGGAAACTTTGCACCATACTGAGCAAACATTGCACATGTTAATATATGAAAATGGAAAACATGGTGAATGCATTATTGTTTTCTTTTATACTGGATGGAACCCAAATGGAACAACGTGATTTCAAAGCAGAGATCGTTCTGTTGGATTTGTCCTTGCAGGAATGCTTACATGTGGAGGTTGGGAGATATTTGAGATGACGCGAAAGAAAAGCCGGTCAAGGCAGTCTATGACGCAGAATCCTGTGCACGCCCTTCCCTTTTCTGCTCTTACAAAATTCTGATAAAGTCAACAGCACTGTTGGGAACGCTGGTCATTTTTTATGGATAACAGTCTGCCATTATGATCAAATTAAAGTTATTCTGCATTAGTCTTTGCAGTTGACCCTAAGATAAAAAAAAGCATATTATTCTTAAAGCCTTTGCAAACTGTCCCAGGTTGTTATAAAAAATCCCTTGCCATGCATGGTCAAAAGCCTTACTGGGAAAATCTTCCTCTTTTGTCAGTAATCTAAAGTTTTGCTGATCCACGCTGCTGGAGATCTAATCTTTATACAGCTCTCTATAACAACTTGAGAGAGCCAAAGTTCTACTAACTGCTTCCCCTGCACACCGCTGTGCCCCATGACGCACATACCATCACGGCTCAACACTCCAAATATAGATAAATATAATAAAAGGAGATAAAAAGCAATCCAGCATTTCTCAAAACTGTATACTCAAATGCAGACCTATGATAACTGATATGGTACATATACGCAGTCAATATTATGATTTCTTATAGTGACTTAGGCAACTAACTTTTATTTATCAATCGATTAATCTAGATATTATTTTTATTTATTTATTCAACATATTTCACTAATCAATTATTTCAGCTTTTATCTCTTAGTTATTCCAACATTTTTGAAATAGTTCATTTATTAGATAATCAAAATATAATGTATACTATTTATGAATAAATCATGATTAATAAATTGCCAATGTTATAATTTATATGATTTTTTTTTATTAAATGCACTTATTTTGTAGTTAATCGGCTGATTAGCCACTTTACAATAATGTAACCTGTTTGTAAATATTTTTAACATGGATATTTTTGTTTCAAATAAAGTCATTTCAATATTTTTTTAAATGATCTGCAGTTTATTTTCAGGGTATTTTTACAGTTACAGTGTAGCTATTTAAAAATAATGAATGTTATTATCAAAACTTTTAACATGAGTTACATTTAATTTATTCATTGAATTTAATATGTTTTTATAATTAGTCAATTTATTCTTTAACCGTTAACTGGCTATATAACAATTAATGTAAGTTGATCTATTGTTCTTTCAATATTTTTTCAATATTTTTTTAATATATATTAACTCATACACAACCATAGAAACAGAAAAGAACCATAATCAATCAAGTAGAAACGTTCAGATCATCAGTCATTCAACTCTATTTAAAATTACAAAAGAACATAATACCAAAGAAAGTTAACCAAACCAAAACCGTGCTGCTGCACTCTCAAACCAGGTAAAACAAGTCATTATTGTGTTAGAGGAATATTTTAGACCCTCCAGGAGCACATGGAATCAATTGCACATGACTCGCAATGGAGACAGATCTTGATAATTAGTAAGGCAGGAATGGAAGGAGCGGCCGCTAACTAATGTCATCTGCAGTTCTGTAATTGGGCTTGAGAGAGAATGGGAAAGATTGTTCAGAGCTGGTCTACAGCGTCTGCCGCAACCTAAAACAGCAGGGCATTAAGAAGATATACGGCAGGTCACTTCACACCTCTGTCGTGAAACTGTGGAAAGCAGGCGGTTCACATGCATGGCAAAGGAGGCCTGAGTGGGTCTGTGGCCTGGTCCCCACCGGACCCCAGCTGTTAGGAGCTGCTGCAGATATCAGCTGCACAGGTGTCAAACCTCGCTCCTGCTTTCCCAAACAAGCCACCCTCAGTGCTAGGACTGTAACTGACTCCAGCACATGTGTTCCCTGTTTGTATAGAGCTTGCACAGAGAATGCAAACTATGGCCTGTAAGAAAAGGGTGCTATATTACCCATTGATGGATGTTCAATAGTATGTGAAGCACTGCAGTGTTTGCCACAGTTACCATGAAGAAAAGTCATGATACAATACACAACTGCGTAAGAGTATTAGCATAAGGCAAAATAAATATCTTAAAGTCTGACCACAGAACTGCAACTGGTCTTTAATTACCAATTCTCGCTCTTGCTATATTCTGCATCTGTTAAACCCATGATAACTGGTTCTCTACCTCGCTGATGTACACATGCTAAATCTTTGGCCATGGTTTGCAAACTTTGCAGGACAGGATTTACTGCTGGGAAGCCACACCTCTTCTCTCCAATCTACTTCAGGGTAGAGTCGTCTACCGTCTGTGGAAAGGCCTTTTAAACTGGGTCAGTGCTCCAGGAGCTTAACCTACTTGTTTAAGTGCGTGAGGAAATCTGCATATTACTGACAAATAAAAAGATCCATGCCAGCCTGGCATCAGAATGTCTGCCAAGCCTATAAGGCTATTTAATATCAATGAACTGTAATTAGTAAACACAAATTAAAGTCGGGCTTGAAAGTCTGTTATTGCAAGTGTTTGGCTGGACGAAGAGTTCTGGTGTGTTGCTGGAAAAACAGGCATGTGTCAGCTGTAGCACCCCAGTCCCGTGATAACTTTAAGAGGGGGAGAATGGAGGAGATTCTTCTGTCTGGTCATGAGAAGGGTCAACTTGTGTCAGACTCGGGTCAAAGTTTAGGTGTCCTGGGTGCTAGCTGTCATGGGTTCAGCCTATGTGATCTCCAAATCCCAAATCCATTGCAACAACACACCTGTGTACTTTAAGTGTAATTTTAATGGCCAATTAATAAAAGAACATGCAAACAGCTTACTGCATTGTCCACAAACTGTATAGGGCCTTTTTAAGATTTTAAGACATTTCAAATCGTGGAAATAAGGTTATAGTGTACATTTTTTCAGTTGGATCTTAAAGTACCTCATGCATGTTCAGCATTCCAACATATACATTAACATTAAATGCATTTGGGAGGTGCTTTTATTAATTTTTTATATTGCTTCATACTTTGCAACTACATTTTATTCAGGGTATGTGCACTCTCTGGGATTGAGCCATGTCTCTGGCGCCCTTGTTTGTGCCTTCCAACAGGATGACTGAACATTTATCAAATGCCTACAAAAATGCATTTTGTGCATAGTTTACACCCAGTTTAAACATTATACACATGTCGTTCCAAACACACCCTCTGTTCAGCCTATCCCATGATTTAAAACATCTACAATTCACAAGAACAAGATTCACAAGAACACATACAGCCTGTATTTTTTAGCATCTGCATCATTAAAAAACTGAGAGACAAGATGTGAATGATCCTCTAGTTCATGAACATCCAGTCGGAAACATCATGATGTGGCAGCAGGCTAATGTACCAAAGGTTCATAAAGCAGTACAGATAGCAGCTCTGTACAAGTACATCAGACAAGATGGTCCATGAATGGGACACAGATTATGCAATCAAATCACTGCGAACATGGAAAGAATCACAAAATAAACAGTTTGTTATGACCTGAAGCATATCATCATCCTGCACATTTGATACCCTTCCAGAACAATTGCTTTCCGTTTCTGCATATCCAAGCAGCTCCTAAAAAGAATTGGCACATGGCTGACTGAGCATTTCTAGGAAATAATCATTAATATTCAAGTAAGAAGTACATTCCGCAATGGCATTCTTGTGTCGCTTTAGTGTTTCACTCTTACTTGCAGTCATTCAAACTATTTAAAGCACTCTTACATCCTTTAACCATCAGTGTGACTTTTCCCGGGGAAAACTATAATGCAAATCTCAAATGGCACTGCATGAACTGCACACATTTTTACTTGCAGAGTATGCAAAGAATGCAAGTTCTTGGCCCAATGAAGCAGCATTAAATAAACTGCTATACAAGAGGAGGAGGTGGTGCGGCGGAGGGTGGGCTGCGCACACGCTTAGCCTACACACATGGAGGTGAGAGTGGGAGACCACTGATCTATATGCTGGGGAGTATGTGAACACATCAACCCACCAACTGATGAAGAGAGAGAGGTAAAGAAGGGAGGACGTAGGCTGTTACTCACATTCTCCCACGTGACATTCCTTTTTTAACGTCGAGCGAGAATGGGAGGAATGTGGACGACAGTTGAGCTGAATAGGGACTCGTGAATGCAGAGGAGATTGTGAGGGGGCCGGGATGAAAATAACACGAGGCTCAATGCAGATAAGCAGCACAGAATGTGGCAGGACTATTGCTCAGTCCAAATAACATTTGTTAATCAATTATTTTCTGTGTGCTTGCACATCCAAACTGCAGATGCACACCATTATGAACCTATGTCATGACACACTGTACAATAAATATTGTTGACAACTATTGAAAGGTACTGACCATACTATTTTAACACACCAAAAACTTTACAATTCAATCTCACATTAATAAGGAACGAGAGTTTCACTTTCAGTTTAACAGCATCTTAAACTGCAAAACGTGCGTAGAGTTACATACAAGATATGTTAGTGATTAAATATGTAGTTTGATGGTCAAATATTAGTTTCAAGGGATATATTTATTAACCTCAGAAGGACTTGAAAAAACGAACAAAGCTGGAAAAACTTTGTTCTTTAAAAGCAAACTGTTTGCATGTACAACATCATTGCGCGATTGTAAAGGCCCAGAATGTTGAGATGCCATCTTGCATACATAAAAATTATTTTGGTGGCTTTTGAGATTATCCTTTGGTGAAAACATAAAAGAACCACTGTTTAGTAAACCGTCACGTTTTCACGTCACGTACCTTTCTGCCAAATCTGGCAAGCGGCTTTGTCAACTTAATCTGGTAACAGTAACCAAACACGCTTTCAAGCCTGGCATGTCACCAAGCAACTCACAAACTAAACAATGAGTGGCACCAGCTCCCGTATTTCTCCATCTCGCACAAAGCGTTCTGCAATCGTCCATTTATCACAAACAAAGTGATAAAAACCCCAGGGCCTTTATCACCTGCTCCATGTGGAGATTCAGAGAAGTGACATAATCTGTTACAAGCCGAATCCCAAAGGACTTCTGTGAGGAAGAGTTTATGCAACACTGACACCTGTCATGCCGGCAAACTGCCGTGAAAAGGTCCTGATGTGTACGTGAGCTGCAGGAAGATTGCATCCGCTTCACTGCGAGGGAGAAAACAGCAGTCTGAAGTCGAGCTGCTGACTCATATTTTGAAAGCTTACTACACAAATAGCACAGTCATCATGACCACACACTTCTGAAGTCTCTCCTTCTCTCCAGGCCTTTTATAACAGTTCAGTTCTTTCACAACACGGAGGTCTTAAGTGTGGGATATTACCCACCACACATCCAACTGTTTAATAACAACCTCCAAAACAACATTACGAAAGCCATCGCACGACTGAAATATCTCAGACTTATTTTAGTCACTGCCCTCTGCAGTAGTTAAAGCCTTTTATATTGACTGCACATTTAATGGGTATTATTCAAAACAGTCATGCCACATGCTCCAACAATGTGTAGGCATATGTAACATGTTACATATAGAATTATACAACACTGGTCTGTTGTACAGTCTGAAGGGACAGCGAGAGACGCTTGAGACACGCCACCGGTCCATAAGTCACAGACATGCTGCTAGTCAGCATGTGGCAAAACTTTCAAATAAATCTGATCTTAGGTAAAACCAGACACCGTGTTTGTGTGCAGTCCAGACAAAGTCTAGGAAGGTTTTTTTAACCACAGCATGTTTTTCCAAGCAGGACCCCACACTTTCCCCCCGGACTCTGTGAGTCAGTCAGCTGACGCAAGACGCCAGGAATCTGGTCGGAGGTTTCACCCGTCTAGACTAAGCAGACAGTTAGGAAGGAGAAAACAAAAGAGTTTCTCTTGTGAGGTCCTTTACTGCCACACTGTGGTGGATGACAACATATTACACGCGCTTCATGTTTACTAACCGTAACACAGTTAACGCCGTGGACTTAAAGCCTTTTTTATCCAGGAAGCTATGAGGGACATTCTTATGAAATGTTGGTTGCAAATGTTTTTAAGGCCTCAGCAAATTTTAGCAAAACATTGATTTCAAAACTGTAACATTTGTTTTTTCAAAACAATTAAACAGTTTCAATACCATTGCATGTTTTCCTACAAACTAAAAGACTCTTAATATATATAACATACTCTAAAATATATAACATTAAATAAAAATTAATGTTACAATCAATATTGTTGTGCTAACAGGGTGGCATCAGTGAATTTTACTTTAAACTAAACATTAAGATATCTTTAAGGTTGGCAGCCATTTGAAAGTAACTTAAAAAACAAGCTTAATGTAAAGATCTCTGTGTTAAGAAACCTTCAAAAATGTTGGGAACATCATGGCATATTTGCACTATTTTTATTATTTTTGAATATGAACAAATATCCTTTCAATGAATGTTTGAATGTTTCATTTGAATAGATCAAATAGAAAATCCAGAATACATAAATTACATCATGCACTCGGGCATAACCGGACATTGACATTTACATTTACTCATTTGGCAGGCGCTTTTATGCAAAGCGTCTTAAAGGTATTTACAGTGGCCATCTATCACTGTAGAGTAAACAAGGGAAAGATATCTTGCTCAAGGACACTTCAGTCATAGTCTGCTGGCCCTGGGTTTGGTACCCGCAACCTTCTGCTTACAACTCTCTTACCACCAGACCACGGCTGACCCCTTGTTACGGTAATGAGTTTTTTTTAGCAGAAAATGCAATAAAATACAAAATATATATTTTTTATTGTTAATATTATTCTTTGTGTAAGATCCTTCATATTTAAAATCATGATGTTACAATACTGTAGTTTTGAGAGAACACCCATCATGCTACATTATATTAATTTTGCATATTGCTGCGTGAAAAGAGTCTCCTTATTATTTAAGGATTGACAAGGCTTTATAATTTTATCTCTTGTTTATGAATTTGCAAGAAAGGTCAGCTTGATGCCTTTTGACCTCGCCAGACCATAATTATACACAGTAACCTGCAATTCCATGTGTCAAACAGAGATGGTGATATAGAGACAATATAAACTGCATCTTTAAGGCACAGTCACGAGTATTCCTTGAATCCAAATGCATGAAATAAAATATTCAAACAAGCAATTCATGTACAATTAGAACAAAGACAAAACTAAAAAAGAGCGAACTCCATTCCATAGTATCAAACAGAGCTTTCTGAATTTAGTTAATTTGCAGGATTCATATATAAGCCAAGCAATATCGTGTTGAAAGAAGCACAAGCACTGCACAATTTAGAGCCGTGTAGACATCAATAGCCTTTATATCAGCACTGAACCATAAGCACGGCTCATCTACCTCTATTAACACAACTGAACTGTGGACTTAGACCTGGACGGTTGCTATGGATACAGCTCACTGCAGCTGCTGAGAATCCAGAGGATGAGCATGAAATCCCCCATGTGGTCGAAACATAAAAGTGCTTGTGCTGCATTAAATAACATGCATGTAAAGCGCTCTATCAGTACATGCATCTGCATTCATAGTTGGATCTCACCTCACCTGGATGACGGAGAGGTTGAAGACCAAAGCTGAGTCCCGCAGGCAATCTGTAAAACACAAACATATGACACACATCACTTAATAGAAAACAAGTGAGCAAAGACCCATACACAAAAACACAAATGTAATGTTGTGTGTGGTTTTATGAAAACATGATGCTTTAAAAATTCCACAGTGGTTCTCAAGGGGGCAGTATATTAACGCAAACCCACTCACATTATCCATATAATACAGATTAGGTCAGAATTAGCATTATTGCAATCTTAATCTACTTTCAGCGGTCAGGCAGAATGAATCTGTTCTGCGGCCATCTGTGAGGGATTTGGTTTTATCCCTCCAGATCATGATAAAGACAAGCTTAATAAACCAGACAAGTGTCGATACTGTAAATGCTACCCCTATATACTGTATATTGACATATGGTTATTTTATGTTTAATTCCATATTAATGTCTTTATTTAATTGCAACACAACGCTTAATATACGCTCTTTGAAGTGGTTTTAAAACAGTTTGCAACAAGCCACCCTACATATTTAATTCTGTATTCACACCTAAATGATTCTATGTACAAATTTGCTTTCCGACTCAGCTGTGTATGAGACGATGAAATGTCCATGACCTTTATTCATGCCGTCATAACAAATATTTCCAACCGGTCGCACCAGAGTACAATGAGAGAGATATGAGGCGCCAAAATCAAATCCCATGAATAATTAATCTCATGTCATTCAATAGAGCTCACAGCGAAACAGAGTGGCTGAAGCGCCTGCATCTGTAACTTTATATAGAAATGTGGATGAAATGTATGTTTTAATTACGTTTCTATAGATTGATTGAGGTGATGATGTAATTAGCACAGAGTAATTATGAGCTGCTGCTCCCTGGAAGCACAGGACATATATGGGTCACTTTAAGACATCTGATCAGACTTATTGTGTTAAACGTTTGTTCAATCGCACAATATAGAGAGATGTGTGCATACGTGTATAGATACACTGGCATTGTGGGATTAAAAAACTAAGCCGTTTTATTGAATATTAAAGCAGATATTTTGAAGAATGATGGTACGACAGCAGTACTCGTTCACTTTTTTGGAATTAACCGCTAAACCAGTGTGGTTTATGAGTGTCACTGTTCGGTCGTCAAGATTCTTCAAAATATCTTCTTTTGCGTTCTGCAGAAACATAAACTCATACATGTTTGACACGAGATTTAAAAAAGATAATTATAAGTGATGTTTTATTTTTGGGTGAACTATCAGTTTAATATAAAATTCAAGCGATATAACTTCCTTTTAAATAAGGGGGGTTATTATTTTTGACATTCCGCCCATAACCTTGAACTAAAATAGACTAACACAATACATCTTAGTGTTAAACGTTGGATGTACAGTATATAATTTGATATAAATCAAATATAGAAAATATTAAACACCCAATATTGATTAATTTTATTGTTAATCATAAATCAGTTATGAAGGCTGAACCCAAACGCTTTGTAAACATTTAAGTAGCTATCAATACATGTTCCAAACCATTCTCCTTTACTATTAATTTATCTAAACATGTATTAACATCCAGAACATTATTTTGCCACATGAAGGGGTAGCACTTGCCCCTTCTAGTGAATCATAACCGCATTTTGAAATATATATGTTCAATCAAACACCTAAAAGGAAAAGTTCACCATCACTTTTTCATCCTCATGTCTTTCGTTTTACGAAATGCCTCTGTGACAAAGCACATTCTTCAAAATATCTCCTTATAAATAAAGCGAGGATGATTAAAAAAGGAAACATACGTTTGTTGTCAACGTGTTTTAAAGCACGAGTATATTATATCTCAGTGTGATAATGTTGCTTAAATCATGATAGCACTTTGTCATAATATTAAATATATCCACCGGCCTCTCCTGAGCCCTAGAGAAGCTCACTAGTTAGTGTGCATGTCAATCATTGTACCATGTATGATCCCAATGACAGAGGATCAACACAACAGCATAGGATGTAAGGCCTGCACGATCATTCTTCAAAATATCTCCTCTTCCCACACAAGAGGAGGGCAGGTACTGTATTATATCAGTGTTAGGCCCTGATGGGAACACACTGCGGTACACCCTGTGCCTCTCTTTACCCCCCATTAAAACATGCAGAACCCCCCCCGGGAACCCCCCCCGTACAGCGGAACACGATCAGCCGCACCGGGGGCGGGGGGGGGCCTCCCGAATCCCGACCCTTGTTTTCCCTTCCCAAAGGAACCGTCTTAAAATCCACCGAACCGAACCGAGCCCCTCCCCGCCGGACACAGCTCGCGGGTTCCAGGTCCGAATCCCCGCCCGAGGAGAACCCAACACCCCAGCGGAACACTCACCTCGTCCACGGTGCCTGTGGAGGTAGTTTAAAGGGCCGGGTTCGGTTGTTGCCCCCCTACCAAACAAACACCACCCCCAGTGTCCACCCAGTCAGTCCCCCCTCCCTCCGCTGGTGACCTCACACACAAACTTGCTGAGTCGGTACCGAGTCACAGGGGGCGGAACTCCGGGGTCGTCGGAACCAATCAGAGCCGCTCTCTCGCTCTCGACACCGTCACGGGTTCGGTTGAGCCCGTCTGTGGACCGACCCGTCGTGGGTTTGTGTGTTCCGCTCGCTTTGATGCGTGGGGTGCACGCGGAGGTTAAAGGTCCACACTGGATTTTAGGAAACACGTTCAGGGGTGCAGGACGCTTCTCCTCGGGTCGCACTGACGTCA
Source organism: Triplophysa yarkandensis (assembly GCA_033220385.1). Classification (NCBI taxonomy): domain Eukaryota; kingdom Metazoa; phylum Chordata; class Actinopteri; order Cypriniformes; family Nemacheilidae; genus Triplophysa; species Triplophysa yarkandensis. The sequence goes on along the minus strand of CM065664.1, from coordinate 5,267,219 downwards.
CGGTGACTCTAGAGGGCGCTGGTGCACGAGGCTGCTCGTGACATCACAGCTCGTTCTAGAGAGTTGTGACGAAATATTAGCATTGTGCTGACCGAGTGTAGAGTTTAACACTTTATAATGTGAACATTTAAGAGTTTTAGTTCTTTGGGCTTACTTTGACAAAAACCCTTTTCAGAAATAAAGTTTATACCATATGATCCTAATGGATGCTTAATTGATTAAAGTTCTGTTTATATATATGTGTGTCTGAGTGTGATTTATCATAGGAATACTTTTAAAAATATGGGAATTCAGTACAAATTTCTTATTAAAATCATATGGTGATGGTAACAAAATATGATCCGAAACAAATGTCTTATAAGACTGCAGAAGGATTTGTTGACAAGGGCTCTTGAGGGATTAGGGCCTAACCCTAAGGTTTGGGTTCAATTCTTGGGTACCCTTGAGCAAGGCATCGACCCTCAACTGCTCCGCAGCACCGCAGCATACATGTCTGCCCACTGTGTTCACTACTGTGTGTGTGCGTGCGTGCGTGCGTGTGTGTGTGTGTTTGCAACTGTGTGTGTTCGCTACTGTGTGTGTTCACTACTGTGTGTGTGTGTGTGTGCGTGCGTGCGTGCGTGCGTGCGTGCGTGTGTTAGTGTGTGTGTGTGTGTGTTCACTGCTGTGTGTGGATGGGTTAAATGTAGAGCACGAATTCTGAGTAAGGGTCAACATATTTGGCTTTATTTCATGTCAGTTTCTTGGGTTTACTTACAGCTTTTGCCAAATGGTTGTGAATAAGGCAGTCATTTTTCATTAAATGCCTTTTTTTAAGTTTTAAAATCCAAAGCTACAGTGTCCTTCTAGCATTTATTATGGACTTGTAATAATCGTGCCAGGGAAAGTAATATTGCGCTTGGCTATTACTGTAATACAATACTGTTGAGTCTGAGTTTACTGTCCAAACAGACATGAAGGAAGTGGGTTAGTGTATGTGGTAACTTGTTTACAAAGCGCTCTATTTGAAACAGGAAGTACAGTATATAGGTGAAGAGTGATGTAATAAAGATGTTTGCATGGATTCACTGTTTGTTTTTTATTTCGAGACAACAGGGAATTTATTTCATCCTGCTCCAGGTTCTCATTGTACTTTTCAGTTCCCAAGGGATTTGTGCTGACATTGTTTAACCATGACACAGCTGATAAAGTTGAACCTTGTGATGTATTTAGAGAACATGCAGAAAATACTTCAGTGCATCACATTTTGCTGACGCCTGTGTGATTTCAAGATGATTTTCCTTATCTTTGAAATGACGGTTCTCTTTCCCTGTGATAAGAGCAGCGGATTTGTCAGACTGCGTCTGCAACACTGCTGAGCGAGAAATGGGATGGTGCGGATGTTGGGGGATGGCGAAAGATCACAGTCACAGGAGATTCATCCTGGTTCTAAAGCAGCCATTACTCTTTACAGAATGTCATATTGAAGTTCACACTTTAGAAGTGTGAATGCTCCGTATTAAAAGAACTAATTTGACATAATCTAGCCAATATTAAAGTGAAATAATATTTAAAACAAATATTACAACTCAGACATTTGGTTCAGTTAAAGTTAAGATGAAAATTGACTCAACATCAAATATTAGAATTGTATTAAGCAACAAAAGTGACGGATCAACCCAAAATAATAATTCTGTCATCATCTACTCACAACTCCCCATTTCAGACCTGTACATCTATATGCAGAAGATATTACAAAGAATGTCATTGACAGCAGCATGAGCAAGTGACTTCTATTGTATCGACACAAAACCAGTGCAATGGAAGGGGTGCCTTTGCTGGCCACCAACATTCTGCTTAATTTTTCTTCTATAAACACCATTTAAAAATTAACTTGACATTCTTCAAAACCTCTTAATTTGTGTTCTACACAAGATAGATGGTAATACAGGTTTGAGAGACTGATTTATTGAGAATAAGTGCTTGTAGAGTTTTCTTTTTTGAAGGATCTGACTTCAGGGCTTTGATTCTGTTTTCATCCCGTGGATTCCTTCATTTGTGTATTCAAGCATCCACAGTGTGATGGTCCTCATATTGTCACTTAAACCAGGTTTGGCAAATAGGTTACACTGAAACGCAAGAAAGAATCAGCTTTTTGCTTTATGCTTTTATTAGGAAAATCAATTTGCAGATTTATCATAGAGAATATTTGCAGTTATATCTATAGATTTTAGTACATCATGTAGTATTTTCCTTCATTGAGCATACCATGTCTTCGGAAGACTATTGCTAAGGACATATCATACAGTAGTAGTAGTAGTAGCAGTAGTAATAAGAGCCAAGAGCTGTAAATAAAAAAATGTAAAAAATATTATCCAAAAACGAATAAAGGAAATGAATAAAACAAAGCAAAGGATTTAAAGTTAGAAAGTCACTTCACAGTTTTGTCCCTTGCCCTCATGCTGGCCAACATCTATTTGGATCATGCGCTGTCTGAATGATAAAACAGAGGTCATCATTTACATAAGAGAAACTTAATGTTGACAAAGTGTTTCACAGTACAATCCATTACCCTTGGCCATTTAAAGTGCTCACTGTGTAAACCGGATTTTAGATACAATGCATGAGGATCATCCAAGAACGGACCTGCACACGTACATTCCAACAAATCTCACAAGTGAGTGCTTGAAGAGGTTTCGTCCATGGACTGTCCGGATGATCTGTTTCTGATGTCATCCGAGCGAGAGTCACTTATCATAAGTTTACAGGGCGTCATATTCTTTACACAAAGTATATACAGCATAACATGCATGATAAAAATGCATGGTTTACAAAATGCTTTTCAAGACAGAATCGGTGGAAAGGCAGAGCTACAGACATGTCATCAGAATGATGGCAGGTATCATGTGAAATGTCAGATATGCCGCAGTTTTTTTCTCTCATGCAGCTTGCAGTGCCTGTGATGGTATCAGCAGTGTGACTCATACACCAGCTGAGTGGGCTTTATACAGATTGAACACATAGATTTATATACTCTACCATACCCGGGCCTAAACTTCATGTGCATCAAAATTAAATTGCTGTTAAAAAGCCACTTTCTGTTTCAGGTCTGCACATAAGAGGGATTTTTTAACATGATATGATTGCATAATTTGTAAATTATAGCACCATGTTTTGGGTATAATTGAATTGGTGAGTTAAGAATACAACATGTACATCCTAATAGGCAACGGGTTAAGAATCTATAAATTATATTCAATAATGTATTCATATTTTTTTTAATCATTTTATTGTAGTGCAAAAAATTAAGAGACCATTTCAAAATAATTTTTTCCTGATTTTACAAATGTTCTATATCTGCACTTTCTTTTAACTTAATTCGGAACAGACGAACATGATTAAATTTAGTAATTCAAACCCTTTTTTTAATGTAGGCAGTTTGATCAGTTGGTTCTTTTATACGGTGCCCAATATTCTCTTAAATTTAAACTTAAGTTAACACTAAAGAAACAAGTCCAATTAACAGTTGTTCCAATTTTCAGATACATCTATAATTATATTTTTAAGGGTAAAGAACATTAATATTTAGTATCAAGTAGAGTATAAGAAAAAGTTTCAACATTCTATGTTATTTTTTTACATTGCTGTTGTCTTTGTTTAATTAAACAAAAAAAGTCAGCAAAAACTGGACACAAGTAACGAAAATCTAGAAATGATGATTAAATGAATATTAGAAATGGTCTCTTGATTATTCTGTATAATAGCTATTCTTTTATTTGTTCATGGTTTATAATTGGTATTTCCAAATGTCTTTAATTCCAGCATCAAATGAAATATTTGCAACTTTGTCACTGTATTTATCTCAGAAAGTAAACTTGTCCACATTTGCATAAGTAAACTGTACAGAGAATTAGCTCAGGATCTGATAGCAAACAGAAAGAATACAAAGCCTAGATGAGAAAATGCCTTCTGAAATTTGTTTGTGTGTAGCAGATGTTTTACATCAAGCTTTTTTTCCTGTACCCTGTTCCTTTCAAATAGTAGCTTTGCACGCAGGCCATCGTGGATGACACAATGCTGTCTATATTTACTTAGTGCACAACCTGAAAGCATATTAAAGGGGCACTTTTGCAATGCAATACATATTTGTACAAGGCAATCAGCTGGTATAATAAAATAATATATTTCCTTTTGTATTATGAAGGTTTCTTATTTCAAAGTCTAGGAGTTAACTATAACAGAATCAGGTTTTTGTCATTGTTTTTCTCAGGTATCGGCTCATTTGGGACACAAAATCTGCAGGTAAAAGAGATAAAGAGTTTTATCAACATGAATACAAATTGAATATTAGAAAGCAGTCCATATTTTTTGCGTTATAACACTTTTTTATCTCTCATTTGCCACACTACATCTGTTCTTCACTTCCCATCGTGTAAGAGGAGTACTTGGATATTTGGCTATTCCGCACAAACATATTCACACTCATTCTAATACACCTGACCATTGTCTTTGGACTGCAGGAGAAACAGGAGTACGGACATTTGTAGAACATACAGGGCGTGAACCAGAGACCTTTTTGTTGTGAGGTAACAATGCTATACCTGCTGTGCCAACTCGTTGATCTACATAAGTATGTGTGCATGAAATCTCAATTAACTGCATTCATTTTTACATTTTGCTGAGCATCATATATCCACTATCCTTTATCCGGTTGACCATGTTTATCAAATGATTGTCTTACATATTATCTGTCCATACACACATTGAACACAATTGAAGAGCAAATGATTTAGATTTTTTTCAAGTCACCTGTGGTTGATCATTTTATCTTTTAAAACTGATCTTTGACCATCATATTTAAACATATTTTATCCTGTTAATTTTTTTGCCTTACAATAGCGTGAATGTAACTCTACATAATACACAACCCATGAATGTGAAAATCAGCCCTACCTCCACTTAACACTACCAAAAGTGAAAGTGATCATTTCAGCCATAATCTTTGCACTGTCCCTGCATATCTACGGCTAAAACTACTGAACCACTGGGTCAAAGAATTGATGTGATTGGTTACAGATATATGAAGTCATCAACTGGAGCATTTTTATCACTGTCTTTGGTAAATTTCTGTTTTATAGAGACTTTATTTAGCAAAAATAATAACCTTTCACCAGCATTGTAAAGCCAAGCTCTGCGTTAGAGTGTTTTTGTTACCACTGAAAGATAACAACACAAAACCACTTTTAAAAACGGCTACTTTCCTATCACAAACCAGATTGAGCAATCTCTTGATGCACAACAAAAACAGTAAAAGGGATGCACTGAAATAGACACAGACAAAGCGATATGAATAGGTCAGCGCTTGCTAAGGCCAAAACTGATGGTGCAGGATGAAATTAAGGGTGTTACAAATGCTTGTCGCTGGAAATAAGCACGATTAGTTAATAAGCACGATCTCCAGTTCCTTTATCATCTTGTCACTCACATCTCATCTTTATCTCCCTTTGTCTCCAACCGGCAGTCTACATGACGCTGCATTTACCCTTCAGCTTGTCGGCCCTGCTTTGCTTCCCGGAGCGTTTGCCGTCAATGTTTAAACTCATGTTCCTCTTCTTCTCCAGGTTGAGCAGCTCCTGGAATAGCTCAGTGACGTTGTGGTTGGTTTTGGCCGAGGTTTCCATGAAAGCACACTTCCAGGTCTTGGCTTGGGCTTCTCCATCATCTGTCTTTACCTCCCGTTGAGTCTCGTCGCTCTTGTTGCCCACAAGCATGATAGGGATGGTCTCTATGTTCCCCTTAATAGCGAGGATCTGCTGGTATATGGGTTTTAATTCTTCAAGGGACTGCTTGCTGGTGATGGAGTAGACCAGGATAAAAGCGTGGCCCTTGGAGATGGACAGCCGCTGCATGGCGGGGAACTGGTGGCTGCCGGTGGTGTCGGTGATCTGCAGGGTGCAGACGCTCTTGTCGCAGCTGATCACCTGCCGGTACGTGTCTTCAACCGTCGGGATGTAGGTGTCCCGGAATGTGCCTTTCACAAAGCGCAGCACCAGCGAGCTCTTTCCAACGCCTCCTGCTCCGAACACCACCACACGGTAGTCATTGCTCTGTTCTGGCATCTTGGGCCTTGAGTTGAGCCGCTTACTTTCTAGACCTAAAACATAAACAGTTTAAAGATTATAGTTTGGTTCCATGCTACATTTAGGTTAAATTTTGACAAATACATTTTACAAAAGTGATCGTACGTCCATAGAAAGCACATTGAATGTAAGTAACATGTCTACTTTATGGTTTCAACTTAGAGACTAAAATGTCAACATTTTGTTCATAAATACCATTGTATGAAACAACCACATGACAAGCTTGCAGTGTTTTGCAGACATAAGAGCAAAAGTTTGGTAAAACAAATGGCATATTCTCTAATTGACCCCAAAAAAAGAGGCCAACATCCATTTGTAAAACCATGCACACATAGCATCCATAGGAAACCCCTAGAATGCAAAAAAGACTACGTTCAACATTATGAGTCAGATTATCCAAACATTACATAATACATCATCAACTAAAAATAGGCTTCAAGCTATACACTTCAAGCAAATCCACACATATGAGAAAAACAGCCTTGTTGAGGCTTAATAACAGTGGCACTTAACAATGCTCAGCTGCGGTGCTGTCAGTTTACTCAAATTCAATGTTTCTTATACGTATCGTAGTGGTGTCTTGGCGACATATAACCTCAGCGTTATGAGCATGAAACTGGCTTAATTTGCTCCTTCTGGACAACTATACGGCTGAAAGGTCTGATACTAAAAATGTAAGGATTCTTCTAATAACATTGATGCCTTGTGTCCACTAATCTGTACAGTTTAATACAGTACAGTATGTATGCAATTATTTCCGTTTCCACTGTTAACATTTGTAAATGGTACCTTAATAGTGTATCGTTCCATTCTGTGCTACTTTCAGGAATGATTTGCAATGATATGGTGCCCAATGGGTGAAGCTACAGTAGACTCCGATTTACAAAGAATTGGCATAGGATCAAATACAGGATTTGTTGTATGTCCACCATTGTGGATTACAGATTGCTTCATCATGCGAGAATGACGTTAAATCGCTACTTCCGGCATACAACACACCTACCAAGTAAAGGTACGGTTGATTAAGGAAACGCAACCTGTTTAGGATTACCTGTACCGAATTTTTCCATACTGTACCATACAGAATAATGGAAACATGGGATTACTAATGATATTCATTGTCTAAAGGACTCTCATTGCACCAGGTTAGGACAAAATGCAGGACCTGTTATAATTCAACAAATCTTAAACACTTAACATGCTCATAATCTATTCATCACTTATTTATCTGCGTTATTCAAACTAGCATGAAGTGCGAGCAGAGACGTTTCGGCATCCAGACAAGACTCAAGTGGCTTTTCTGAAGAAAGAGATATGAGCTTCATCATCCGTCATGCCATTATGGAATCCTGTATCCCATCATAATGAATCTGTGCGTTCCCCTCAGACACTCTCAATCTTTCCATGCTGTTTACAGCAGTGCATTATTTATTGCGCCTGAACTAAAACAATCATTCCAAACCCTGCCGAACACACTATCATACAGCATCTGTCTATGAGCGAAACACATTTTTGTGTTAGACTTATGCATTTATGATGTCATCTTTCCTTTCAAGGATTCATTACATCAAATTTATCGACCAGCATTACCTGCTTGTGCATTTTTGTGGGTGCGGCCTTTGCGTGGTCGCAGGTGCGCATTTCTTTTCAAGGCATGGTCAATCTCGACAATTAATTTATTAACCAGACTACATTTATCAATGTCAGAGAACTAGAAACATGGAATTGTGTGTAGATTATGGAGAAACAAGTAAGAACACAATTTCCAAGCTTTACACCCATCACAAGCTCATGAATCAATACCTTCATTTCACACAAAGTACGAATGGAGACGATCACTGTTTCATCGATATTAATTCAAATCCAGAAAGAAACCCAGGAAAGCGAATCAGTTTTTTCAAATGAGTCAGATACATCATCTGTCATAGGATTGAAATCTGTTCCTAAAAATCTCGAAAACAACCCCGGTGCTCTGGGTATAAAGCTCAGCGACTCGCTTGACAGGGTTCAGCAATCCAAACAGCAGTCGACCTCTCATCTCGCCAGAGCCCTGCTGTGTCCCACCCTCTCTCTCAAACCCAGCTTGATGTCGCATCAATGAACACAGGACACGGAGCTTTTGATCAATGCTGGTGTCTGCAGAGACCCCTGACAGGCCTGTACCCTGTCTCACATGTGTCCTGTGATTGATGTCAATCCTTGGCGTGCCGTGTTATCCATTTAAGTCATCCCTGGAGCTTATTAAGGCTTCTACAGCGTCTCTCTATTCCAGTCAAACTCTATTATAGATTAACTTTGGCACAGGCCGAGATTATAATGCATGTCCCTCATTTAAGGTTCTGCGGAGCACTCTCACTGCAATGTGCTGATGCAGCTGGATTTGGGAATGACCTTGACGTTAACAAAGTGACTGTGGAATACTGTAAATCACTCGAACATTAGAATTCCAAGGGTAATGCTGGCTCAGTAGTGTGGGCATTGTGCCACACCATCTTAAACAATCACAGTAAATGGAAAAGTAGGCGCCAAGTGCTGTAAAGTCAGTTTAATGATTCAGAAGGCTTAATAGGAGCATGTCGTAGTGCTGTTCATAAATATATATTTTACAAATATACTAAACAAAAACAAAATTACGTTTTGGAAAAATCTTTTATCTTTGAGTCTGTTAGCACAACTGAGTGCGATTTGAACAACCAGAATTATAGTTTGTGTTTACATAATATATGTCTGTGAACTGTCCATATTAACTTCTTATGTATGAACACATAAACATATACGCACATATTTTCATATATAATTAGAAAGTATGTAGAAGATAGAGATCCTTCAATCGATCGGCCAAAGATAACCGGATAATCCCATTTTATGACTCAATTAGTACTGACCAAAGTTGTCCGATCTTACGAACCCATCTTAATGGATGACATGTGCGGATGTACAGGATGATGATTTTTGTAATTACTTTGGTACTCTGTTTGAACAATAGTTCCATTACATTTATTACTGTAAAAAAAATGTTCCTTTAAATACCTTATATTAAAACCGTTTTGTTTGTGTTACCATAGAATAAGCTTTTAATATCTCCATATAACGCGGGCACACACATGGAATTCACCATGTTGAATCACCTTCTATTGTAAAGATGACTGAGAGATTGGTTGTGATTCTTAAATTCATCACTACTAGCCGCTATAAATCCCACACTGCTCCTTTAAATAATCTTTAGGCATTAGAATCGGCATCAGTATTGGCCGATCATCCTGATCAAAAATCTTTATTTGGTATCGGTGACAAAGTCCTGATTGGAGCACGACTTAAATGATCGAAATCATATATAAACATGTATTACATTTTATAATTTTGTATACATCAATGTATATGTTAAGGTTTTTGTAATCCACAGACGAACATTACATGAACACAAACTTTTATCTTTGATGGACACATTTGGCAGACGCTTTTATCTATCTGTTTATTTGAATAATTTAGTATTTGACTTTATTATGATTTTGGATAAATATATTGTAATTTGTTAATACATGCAACAGAAATGTTTTGTATTGTAGCTTCACACCACCAGCATGTGTTAACATTACAACAACAACGACGTGTTGTTAAACACGCAGCACTCCTGGCCGGTGTTTGACCTCGTTTACAGGAAATGACAGCACACTGTAATTAATATTTATGATACTCTATTAAATGATCCGCTCCCAGCGACTGGCCCGCGCGTCGCTCCCTTTTCATATGAATGTGCGTGGTTCTGGTTATTTAAAACATAAACTACATTGATTTTCTACTTATTATTTCTACATCTATACCAAGTATGCATACGACCGATAAGCTTAAGATGCCCCAGTGACACAAGAGGCTTTGAGTGGATCACTGTCTTGCATTGAGGAGGATGCCCATCAAGCTGCCTCCATTAGTCCTGAGTCTGCTCTAATCTGACCGAAAAGCACATAATATACTGTCTAAAGAGCTGCTTTCTCTTTATCAGTCAAACCAGCTTTCACTTGCTCCTACATTCTCATATCCCCATGGATACCAACATTTCCATGAAGAATAAAGGGCTGAACACTGACTCATTCTGTGTGAATCAGATGTATGTGGGTCGAGTATTGAATACAGGAGATGCTGACGGAGGATGCAGAGACATCTACATTGACATCTACAATGTACATTAAAGGGCACCGGAGCGAGATGAGAACAGTGCACACATGTGGGTCTGAGGCGTTCTGGACCAATTCATCTGTCAGTGCTCTGGGAAATCACACTTGGATTAAAGTGCTGGTTTCTGCATGCATACACAGAAAGAGAAAGAACGTGTGGGATAAAGAAAGAGGGAGGAATAATGAGACAGAGGAAGAAAACAGGCTCACAGCTCCAACTCGGTCTGCGTTTGGTCATTAGCTTTATTTCCCGGTGCGAATCAAAGAAAAGCAGATAAGGTTTCCCTAACTTGAACGCCCTGAAACCTCTCAACAATGACCGAGTTTGGCAATGAGGAAAATGTGGACAATGAGGGCATGTTTTAAAGACTTGAATAACAGAAACGTGTTCAGAGATGACAATAATCACCAATGAGATGAGAATTCAAACAGAGGCCTGATATGTATAAGTCTTATATGTATGCAAAGTCTAAGAGTCTCACATCAACACTCTGTAATATTTATAATATTCCTGTCGTAAGAAATCAATGATGATAGGTTCTAATCTATTTCAATCCTTAGAATGGATTTTTGCATCCTAAACTTTCCTCCTGGGTATTTTTGGATGAGTTTAAGATCAGATCTTAATGTCATAAATTATAATAAACATAATAAATTATCCAAATAAACAGATAGATAAAAGTGCCAAAATGCGCAAATTCAAACAAAAACAAAAAATGGTAAAAAATGTGCCTGTCAAAGAGAAAAGTTTGTATGATTGCGGGAATATTACCAACTGTTTGTATTCAACAAAACAAAAACAGAGACCTCCATTTAGATCCACATCTCAACTGAGATTTTCACGCAATGTAAAATCCCCCAAGCCATTTATTTTCCTCTGGGAAATGCCCCACCTCCAACAGCGCACAATTCCTATTGGCATTGAAATCACAGGTGTTTTCCAATCCCACAGGTGAACTTCAGATGTGTGTGTGTACATTTGTATTATACAGTGTGTACAGTCTCAGAGTTAAAAATGATGACTCCTGAGGACAGGGTTACAGCCTAAAAATACCCCCGGCACCATCTGTCGCATCCCTGCGCCAAATGTTTTCTGGATTAGCCTAAACGTACTCATTACTCAAGTAAAAAGGCTCTTTTGCTCTAAACAAACGCTGGCCAGACTAAAGGCCCATTTACATCAAGAACTTACCCTAACAACATCCAGTAGTAAGAATCGTTCTAAATTTAAAAGGACAGCTCACTCAAAATGAAAATTGTGAGATAAAACCTTTATGACTTTGTAGTTTCTTTTCCAGAACACAATAGAGATATTTCAAAGAATGGTGGCTACTGAATAGCGACATTTTGTCCATACAGTAGAAGGGGTGTTATTTTTTTTAAATATCTCCTTTTGGGTTCTGCAGAAGAAGAAAGTCCTACATAAAATGGCAAGAAGAAGACTAAATAATGACTATTACGGAGAGTTCACACTAGTTGATCCAGAGGAGCAATGTCGTCAAGATCACATTAAACAATCAAATATTTATAGCCAAACAAAATACATTTGAATTTAATGACCTTAAAATAAAAATGAACTTCTTATCTCGGTGTAAATGTGCATCTCAAATTCAATGAAACTCTAAGCATTTTAATCCTAGTATGTTCTCTTTATCTATATAATGTAGAAGATCTTGGAATATCAATCAAATTCTATATTTTTGTACATAGACATGAATATCTGGGTCATAGCTTTCAAATCCGAATAATAGCGAGTACACAACGAAAACATGGTTAACAGCCACACTGCACCTCATTAACTCAACAGAACAAATGTCGGCTACACATGGACTGCCACAGTCCACTGACTCATCACTCTGTTACATTTTACCTTACCATGAATGTTCTGGAGTCGAATCGTCTCCCTGCCAACGCTGCACGAAACATCCCTCTGCGTCCAGCCGATGGGTCAACCAGATTGCTCCTCTGTGGATTGGGCTTAGAGGCTAATCATTGTGCTTTACCTTGTCTGTCCGGCTAAACGGGCCTGCACTGACCCAATTCAAAGGATTTAATACTCCAGCGTGCATGCACACCACAGAGGAACAGTGATGAAGGGCGTTATTTCAAATCATCTTCAAGATGCAACCCGCCAATGCTACATTTAATATGTCCGATTCGTTCAAAGTTCATTTGTAACAGTAATACAAGTCAAGTGACGTGGATGTCATCATGAAGTTTAAACATCTGTTCTCATCTGGATTGCTTATCCTGATAAATATATAGTGTGTTTATTAAGACTGACTGTATGATTTTAATAAGGATGAGAACCAACAAAAGCTTCATGCTGCAATGCATTCTGCAAACTCATTTTTGACTCCCAGTATGCATTCCAGCATGAAGTTTTCTGTTGTTGAGATTCATACACTGCGTTTAGTTTTTCTTCGCATTTTATAAATCTTTCTCCGCTTCTTCTTACTAGAACAGACCAGCACACAATCCAGATTAAATGGGTGGATCAAGCTGTGAGATGATGACAACACCGACACCATCTGATGAGATTCTTATGCGAAACACCGTGACAAATGTACTTATAAACACAGTAATCCAACATCTTAAAGCACAATTTAAGGAAACACTGCACACTTATTTCATTTAAAAATTAACATCATTTATAATGTGTACTATGAACAATTTATTCACTCATGCCATGTCTGTGTGACTTTTTTCTGCAGAACACAAATCAAATATTTTGAAGAATTTTGGTCACCAAACAACACTGTCCACCATCTATAAGTGTATCGTATATTTTCTAAAAATATTATTTTGGGCTTTAAAGAATAAAGAGACAAATTCTGGTTTGAGAAACATAGGGTTGAATAAACGATTACAGATTTACAGAATAACATAATTCTATATGTTGTTGAACTACCCCCTTTAACACAGATACACAGTAAACCTTAAGGCTGACCCTTACATGTGTATAAGGTCTGTCATCATTTATTCATTCTCTTTTCATTACAAATCACAACAAAAAGAAGATATTTCGAATATGGCTGGTAACCAGAAACAATGGCTACCCATTCACTTCCACTGTATGGACACAAAACCAATGCAATGGGGACCAGCAGTTTTTCTTCACCAACAGTGAAAGAGTAAGAAAGTCATACAGGTTCGTAATGACAAATGAATTAATAAATTATAGAATTTTCATTTTTGGGTGAACAATCCAAGTAAACACGTCCAAAGGCCATAAAAATCTCAACGACTGGCTTTGTATGTGCTATTATTATTATTATTTGAAAAATTTGGTTGGCCAGTGCCTGGAGAAAACCTCTACAGTAAACATGTAAATCCATACGTTATTCTGATGGTTCAGATCCGTGGCACTTTTTCTCCATTTGCTGCTACACGTCCGATTCATTAATCAGATAAAAGCACTGCAACTTCCTGGAATTGACTCCCGATTCACAGCAAGCGTGGCGTGTAAATGTCCACAAGTTTGGATCCATAATCCTACATCCTCAAAAAATATAACACAAGCGTCCCAACACACAGTCTAGACAGGCTTCTAACAAACCCGATATCATGTTTTTACCCAGACCATTAAATATCCTCATGAAATCGCACAGGAGGCCGTGGAGACGTGGATCAGCTTCTGCATCTTCCACCCCACGTCTACAGGCCATAGACCCTCAAGAAACTTCTCATCCGAGCCAGACTGCTCATAACCTGTTACAGTTACAGTCTAATTCTATAGGGGATAACACCTGTCCCCTTGTTACAAGTTTCATATTTCTTATTATAGTAATACTAGCACTTCCACGAACTCTATTTTTGAATGGATCACTCTCTCGATTCAGCACATGCCTTTATTATATTACCCGTACAGCAGCATCTTTAATGCACGTCTGCTGCGTTAGATTGCATTATGGCCTGCATCATCGCAGCCTGTCATGCATTGCCTCTATATGATGAGATATTCTCATACTAATGCATTGAATGACGTCAGCAATGGATCCTCCGCAGAGCACACGATATTCTAGCTTTTACATCCCACGTTGTCACTCTTTTATTATTAAATCACACATTGGGGTCTTTGCAATTCAATGATGCTGAATTGTGGGACTGTGGCAAGATTCGGATTCTCCACATAAAGCATCTCCCTCACACACATGTGCATTGTAAATGTATAGGAAATCAAGTCTATAGTGTGTGCTGTGTGTCGGTTGCACATGTGCATCTGATGGAGATAAGTGTGACATGAGAGTGAACTATGAGTTGAGCATCAGGGTCTCCGCAGAGGGTTTCATTCATAAAAAGCGCAGACTCTCCATCACTGGTGCTGATGCTGTTCATGACAGGAGATCTCAACGTGCGTCCAGAAGAAGCATCAGAAAGCAGGGAAAGTGTAACGGGGATGGGTGCCGTGTGTGCATTCACAAAAACACAACAAAACACAACACAAACGATTCAACGCGATTCATTGATTTTATAAAGCGGCGCGGGATTCGACTCACCTGAACCCGGCGGATACTGGTGCTGATGCTGATGCTGATGCTGATACTGATGCTGATGCTGATACTGATGCTGATACTGATGCTGGTGCTGATGCTGACAGCAGTAAGGATGAATGACAGCGAGAGGAAATACTCTACTAGAGCATTTTAGAGGAATAATGAAGATGCTATGGAGTCCAGTTTGAACAGTAGCTCTCTCTCTCTCTCTCTCTCTCTCTCTCTCTCTCTCTCACGCACCCTCCTCCTCACAATCTCACTTCCTTCAATCTGGAGAGAACGTGGGAGATTTTAACATATTGCCAACAGGGGGTGGACACAATAACACAAACCAATGGGAACCTAATGCATTAAAGCTTTGGAATAAAAGTGAGGATGTTTTATAAATGTGTGGATTCATAAATCCTCTTGTGTATTTTTGTCCTTTTATAATAAATATGTTAACCATAAGGATGTCCAGGGATGCAACTCTGTTCTGATAGGTGGGGGGAACAAAACTGTGGGCTGTGTACTACACAATGTTTGTTACAAAATAGCAAATCATTTAAATATGCATTTTTATTATTGATTTTGATTCATGTATTCAGAAGTTCTATAAGTGTTTGCAATGTGTCACTTAGGATATAAAACAAAATGTGTGTATTTGACAGAAATATTGCTCTTAATATTGATTGTTATGATGATGTTACTGTTACATACACACATCATATAATCAAAGTCAAGAGAGAAAATTAGGCATTGCAACAAATCTGCTCATATGATTTTCTTTTAGAATAAAACTTTATTTGAGATTCCAAAGTTCTCAACAGGTTTTGAGGTAGCATTGATTCAAAAGCTTTTTTAATTAAATGTATATCTATATGGCCACATTTATTGCTATTAATATGGTAATATCATCTCAACAATAAAAATTCTAAATAGGTTCACCCTGAGATCAAAAAAGCATATTAAGGCCTATTGAGATCTGTTAAAGCTTGCTTTAAAGCAACGAAAACAAACAGACTCACTTTGATTCAAAATGATTCAAACATATCAGATATCATTGCTTACATCATCATCATGTTTGCTTTTTTTGGACGTAAAAGAATTGCAGCTAAAATAATGTGATGTTTTTTCTTGCACGTGCAATTCTTGTTATTACGATAATATTATTTGTGGTTAAAGCTTCCAACACACATTTCCGTAGAGAATATTATCTGTTTTCAGCACTTGTTATATGTAAAATTATATTTAAGAAAAACTCTCATAAAAGGAGGGATGGAAACCATGGTTGCAGGAATCAAAGAGATTGTAGAGTAGAGATCTGTGCCATACGCTTTAGAATGAAGCAGATATTTTTAAAAAGTGAGGGGGACATATCCCACCACCTTATTTATTGGACTATGAACAAGTGTCAAGAACATTGACGAAATTCACATTTAGAAGTTATATTTATGACATTCTTCTGCATTGATCCCTAAATTTTTTTTATTGGCTATTCAATACAAAGCATTTAATATGTCACACCATATTTTCCTTTTGTGTGTGAATGCAACGCTGCAGATTTTAAGTCTTTGGGTGGTCTTTACATAAAGTTTCTCCTGTTAAGTGACATTATTTTAAAGACTTGTTACTTTTGATTTATATACTCCAAAATCTTTGTTATTTAAACTAGGTGACTTCCTTGCAAGAGACTTGGTTAACCTGTACATACTGTAGGGATATTTGCTTTCTTTGACATTTTAATATCTAAAATCAGGTGAGGTCATGTTGTTCTAGAATGTTAACAAAAAGTTCAAATACCATTTTTATTTTGTTATCAATATGTACAGTAATCTTTATAGATTTGGAGGTAAACCTGTTATTCTGTTGCTCAGGCTGGATGAGCTTTAACTGTATTTATGAAATTGTTAATTTCATTCCTCAATCCTGATTGGTCTGCATCGTATTTATGATACAGCAATGCCAAACTGTCCTTTGTATCATTGAGGCTACTTAGAAACCACCCTTAATAAAGTAAACATACAACTGTAACAGTCAGGCACTACTTTTTTCAGTGGAAGACATTTAATGATTTCTATTGATGAAAACTTAATTAATACAATTAATATATATATATTGCTTTTATTAAATGTATTATGTGGTATCATTTTATAAAAGCAATAAGGTGAATATAGAGAATGGGTTGTCTGCTTCGCATTATGCTTAATAACAGTTTCTGATTCTCTGTGTTGTTTTGAGCTAAATTAACAGTTTCTAAGCAGGAACTTAAACAGATAAAGACCTGACTGACAACTTAAGGTCCAAGAAGTTCAAATAGAAATGAGTGATTGGACAAAAAAAAATTAAGCCAGCTGAATTTATGTTTATACAAATACTGATAATCAGATATAATCACAGTTGTGAGACTGTGGTGTCCTATTTGATTTTAAAGGTATGTATTACATCTATGTTTTCTAACTTGATCCAATTGAACTGAAAAAAATATTAGTTGAAACTCATTTTCAAATTTAATTGAAAAACAAATTAAAAACCTTTTTGGTTTTGTAATTTAGTGTACTCCCCAGGACTGTTGAGTGGGAAAAAACATTATCAATTCCCAATAATATCTTTGTGCATAGAATAAAAAAATACAAAAATGAGAAACTGAGATTTGTGTTTGATTTTGAATAGCTCACACTGTAGATCCACCAAATTATTAGCAAGCATAAGACTGGACAGAAATCCTTGATCTGTGTACATTTACTGAAAAAAATCAGAATAATGTGTTCCATATGTTGAAACATGTTAATGTGAAAATTAAAAAGTATGGGAGATGTTGCCTATAGCAAATCAGCTCAAGCTTTGTTTGGCTCCCTCTCCCCATGAGAATCAGTACTACATCAAACACTTAATAAATGCACTGTATACTCTTCATTGGTTATATGAAAGAGTTCCATACCAAACATAAAACACATATCTTTCACAGAGTTCTTTCATTTTAACACAGATGTGTGCATTCGTCTTAAGATGTTGCCACACGTACCGACATCAAAAGAAATATATGCCACTAAAATAGCTTATAGGCAACTGCAGGGTTGTGGATTCAACCTTTAGAGAATCTATATGTTAATAATACATTGAATCATCTGTTTCTATTATACTAAAGCCTTATTTATAGAGTTAACATCAGAAGAATTCAAGCCTCCTAGTATATAGGGCATTATGCATTAGCATTATGAATGTGACAAAAATGAATAGTTTGTGAGAAACGTCATAGTTTGTACAGTTTCTTTGAATTAAAGTGTTCAAACCTGAAGCAATATGGCCATATATAGGTATAGAACATAAAATAATTACTGTATTTTAATTTTATGTGTCCATTTATGATCTGTTATGGATATGACAATCCAAAAAAATTGTTAAATCAGGATAAAAAACAGAATGAAATGCTTTTAACCTCAAAGAGTAACACCATATGGGATTTTGAACCCCAATTTTGACATTTGTGCTTTTAGTTACAACCTTTGGTTAACACTTTTCTATAAATATGTTGACATTTCTATAGAAATCTATGATATCTCAGTGTGTCAGATTAGGCGATTGTTTTAAGGAATAGTTCACCTAAGAATGAAAAATTCCACCATGAATAACTCAAGCTCAAATTGTTTCAAACTTGCATAAATAGATAGATATCTCATAAAACTTCATATCTACTCCACAACATCCAGCCTATGGCATAACTATTAAAGTGTCATCATACTAACATCTAAAGAAATCTGTTAGATCTTTATGAAGAAATACACAATTTAATCATGAGCAGATTATGGGAATACTGTGGTATTGAATTGTTGTTTTTTTGGTTACTTATTCTAATCAGATTCTTCAATGTTGTACAATGAGGTGAGTAATGTGTCATTAGCTATTGAAAGCTTTTCTCAGACGCGATGGGTGCAGTTCAACAAGTCCAAAAGTTCATAGTATCATTCTGATAACTGCCTGCAGTTTGACAAATGACTAAGCAATGGATTTGTTCATCCTCAATATAGACATCCATGTGTAACTTGAGGTGGTAAAGTCTACTGTTTTCTCCGTCCCCACAGAACAGAACTTTGTTACACAACAGCTTAATAGCCAAAATGAAATTTTATACCATGTGATCTAATATCCATGTAATGCTAACTCTACTTGTAACTACAACTAGTATAGTGAAAATGGTGAAAGGAAAGTATGTGCAAAGCACTGGTGAGATTGGGTTGGCATACTGTCTGTGCCAAATACCAATGCATTTATATCAAACTCATGATATAAAAAATGTAGGCAGGTTTATTTTAAATGTTCTCTGAATATTTCATTAACTATAAATGCTACAAAATGCATCTATTCCTAGAAAAAAAGGGGGATAAGGGCATAATACAGACCAAATGTTTTTATTTAAATCTATTGACTGCTAAAAGGCTAAATCGCTTTTGGGTATTGGGTTTGGCTTTTGAGTTTGTGATCTCTGTGGTACTCTATAGACAGGAAAACACAGTATGAAAACTAAATTTTCAGATTCAACAAAGTAAAACAAAACAGTGAAAATGAATTTAAAACAAGCAAGAATTTTAATGTCAAGGGACTTTTCTTTCCAGTTTTATTTATTTAAAAATCAATCCTCAAATATTTCTGTTGTTGGTCAAAGTGCTAAAATACTAAACATAAGTGTGAAAGTAAATTAGACTGGTTGCAACCAACTTCAACCATTTCCGCAATTTTGTAAACTTGTGATTTTTGTGCTGCCTGGCTCAGATGCAGTAAATAAATAAGTGAATTTAGTGACTTGAACAAAATACAAGGCAAAAATAAAGAAGCAAATGTAAACAGATGACTCCTGATAAAAGAGATTCTTCATGTTTCCTCCATCACATCATTTGTTCTTGTCAGCGTTCAGCATTGTGAATCCTGTAGAGAAAGAGAGTAACTTTAAACTTAAACCAATATATATTCAATTCAAATCAATGCAAAATAAAATAAAATGTGCATTTCACTTTTGTCTTGTTTTTAAGATAAATATCTAAAACTTCCTAAATTAAGACACATTTACTTGGAATAGAATGTGAGAGATATTTTGTTTTGGGAAATAATTATTAATAAAGCACCTTTATCTTTATAAATAAACTTTAATATAGCTTAAATTTTTCTTTAGTATCTCATTTTTTGTATTAAGCATTCTCATGATTTTTCTCATCCCAGTGGCGGATTATTTAACTTGTTTTTAACATATATTTACTTCATTCGTATATTTTCTTTTCTAAAACAAGACAAAATATTTTAGGTCACTTTCTTTCCCAAGTAAATATGCCATGATTTAAGAAGTTTGTGCAGTGCATGTATTTATCATGAGACACATTTTGCATACAGACTGTCGGTGGTTAACTGACAGGAAATTGCTTTACCTTCTTTTGCCACAGTTTCCGCTGCACTTTTGGCTCTACCACTCAAGTCACTAACAACATTGTCGAACACTCGTTCATGTTTGAGGAAGAAAGGTCGCACCACGCGCGTGTATATGATCTGAGAGCCATTCCATGAAACTGGAACCATGCACCACAACAGGAACACACACTGGAAATTAAGAGAAATAAATTGCAGAACATACCATATTGTGACTTCCTATATCTGCAGTTTCTTTCAAAAACAGGTTAAACAGGCACATGCCACTTTCTGTAAATTCACATAATTATAAACTGACTTGAAGGGCATATCACAGTTTAATTAAAGAAAAATTACAGTCCAGTTTCCCATTTGAAAAAACGTACACAAATAACAATTAAATCTACGTACTTAAAAACAGCTAAATGAAAACAGAACATCTTAAATTGGATTTATAATAAAATAGTTGTATATTATGCACTTTTTTATCCGGTTAGTTCTGTGAGGTTTAGAACACAGGCAGTATCTAGATTTTTGATAGTTTTTGAGTAAATACTGTAGTACACCTATTTTATTAGTGTGGGCAAAGCTATTTTACTCTCATGTAGTTACACAAAACCAGGAAAACCAATTCATGCAGCTTTTTATTTATTTACTTGAAAAAAGCATTTTGTACATATATACTAAAAAAATAAAATCTGGGATAATTTAATCTTTTTAGTAAACAATGAAAAATGCACCACTCCAGACCGAATTGCAACACAATGCTCCAAACCTTTAAACATCATAAATTTCACAATGCATGAATGTGTCTCTCTTTCTTATCTGACTGCAAACTGGATTAAGATTATCTTAAAAAAACAAACACATTTTAGAGAATTGAACTGAGATTCTTGGTGAGGTTGGGGGTAAGTCAGCCATACTATATATACTTAAGGAATGGCCAACATACCAAAACATCCTAAAACTCTTCACAACAAATTAACAAAGTCAAATCTGTAAAAACTACTTACCTTTCCAGCATAGTAGAAGGGACACCAAAATAGGAAGATATCAGAGAAAAACTCAGCCACACTGAAGAGTCCATAAACAACCCAATACGTTAACCATTTAGTATCATCCTCTTTATTGTTGCTCTCTATAGCTTTGATTCTGCATCGGAAACATATATTTAATAAAAATGCATTGCATTCATTATGTGTCTATAGACATTTCATGTGTACTTACGAGGCATATGCCGGATATGCAAAACCAATCAAGTTGCAGAGGAGAGATGCACCATATCCGAATACCAGATAGAGCCCCACAACCGAAACGGCACCTGCAGAACAAACACTGACATGTGATCCGCTTCTATATTCAATGAAAACACTGTACACAACACAATGGGATGGTGATAGAATATAAAACAAACAAAGCCTGCTGGAACTGACAATACTGTGAACTGTAAAGGTGAAAAGAGCTTTATAAAACATTCATTATATATATAAATATTTTTTTTTGCATGTGTTGGAGAGTTTGCATAGCTTCATTTTCATGTCACCTCCCACAATAAAAGACACACAAAAGTGGATAGCATGACTGACAAAACAGAGCGTTTATATTTGCATAAGGAAATCAACCCGTCTAACAGAAGAATAAGCATCTACTGTATGTTAGGAATAAAAAAAAAAGTTTTCAGTTGCAAGGGCTCATATGGACAATTATGTGAAGTTAAACTCATGTATTTTCTTATGTATTTTTCTTTTATTCTGACAATATTCTGACCAGAATTGAAACAAAACTGTTTGCATTTGTTTGCAGACAAGAAAAATGGAAGCAACAGGTCAAAACAAAAGAAAAGATCCTCTGCATTTTCAGACCCCAAAAATCGCTAAGAAAACAATTTACAATTTTAAGCAACATGAGAGTAATATTTCAACATAAAGTTCAAAATTTGTTTTCATGTGATAATGTGATTTTTTATCATAGTTTCCATGTGTCATGTCATGCTGTCAGTTAAGATCAGATTCTTTATTCAACGTGATTTACAAATACATCGCAAACGCTGTCATTATAGCACAACGATAAGAAAAACCATACCACAAAACAAACAACGTTTAAGCTTTGTCTCCATAATATGTGTTAAGTCAATGCAATGAACATTGCTTGTTTCTCAAAACTGAAAAAATTGATTTTTTTGAATCACTGAATTTTATAATGTACATCAGTTCCACACGATTAAATTATGTTGTTTAACATTTACATTTGTCCATTCGGCAGATGCTTTTATCCAAAGTACCTAACAGAATTATGCATTTGCTAATGAGTTTCAGGACCATCATTGATTACTATAGTATAATTTTTTTTATTGTAACTACTTTTTGTTCTTTTAATTAAAAATTTTAAATAACTTAATAAATTAAACCGTTCTGGGGCACCTTTGACTATCATTATTTTTAATTCAATGGTAGGACATAGTGAAAGAGAAATCTGTTTGCTAATATTCTTCCAAATATGTTTCCTTATGTTGAACCGAAGAGAGAAATTGATACCGATTTAGAACATCCTGATGGTGAGTGAT
Organism: Triplophysa yarkandensis; assembly: GCA_033220385.1. Taxonomy (NCBI): domain Eukaryota; kingdom Metazoa; phylum Chordata; class Actinopteri; order Cypriniformes; family Nemacheilidae; genus Triplophysa; species Triplophysa yarkandensis. The sequence goes on along the minus strand of CM065664.1, from coordinate 5,244,496 downwards.
TCATGAGACAATTTACATTTTTCTCTTTAAAACTATAAACATTTTGTCGGATACAATATTAAATGCAGAGTTAATGAAACATTGTGTTACATTACACAATACAGTCCGGCAAATAAAATGGCTCCTTGAGATTTTTACACATATACTGGATTATATATAATCTTAAGGTTTATTTAAATACATTAATATTACCATTTACATTAAATTACATCTTAATTATTATAACAATATGATTATTAACATAATCCAGTTTATATCTAAAAATCCAAAGCCGTTATGTGATTGGTTGATTACCTAACTTCCAGGTACCTAACTTCCAGGTGACATCACGTGTTTACATTTAAATGAACCTAAGAACCTACAAGATCCTGTTTATATTTAAAATTACAAAAAGCCACCCTATTGGCTGAACAGTCATGGTTATGTAACTTCCAGGTGACATCACGTGTCGTTTACTTTTAAATATATCTCAAGACTCTAAAAAATCCCTGTTTATATTTAAAAATTACAGAAAGCCACATGAGTGGCTTAACTGTGTTGGTTATGTAACTTTCAGGTGACATCACGTGTTGTTTACATTTAAATACACATGAGGACCATACAAAAACCCTGTTTATTTATGAAAATCTGAGGAAGCCATTTGATTGGCTGAACAATGCTCGGACAGTAAACACAGTTTTGTTGGTAGCAACCAGAGTCAAAACTTGAGAAATCACACTTGAGAAAGCTCATTTATTTTCTCTGCGATATCCTCTGAGATATTTCATCAAACGATCATCACTTTCCTCTGAGTATCTTGCCTTAAACACCATGAAGGTAAGTTCATTCACTGTGGTAACAACATTGTGGTAACAAACACTAAAGCAATTTAAAAAGCACTATCCCCTTGATATAACTGAACACAATCGGTCATGTCACTTATAAAGCGAAGGGCAGATGGTACAGTCACTGGTCCAGCCTATAACCTGAGAAGGACCAGAAAACCTTCAGGCCCTCTGAAGGATCAGTACATGTCTGACAAAATTGCACTGATGGCACGTGCAGTCAGCTTGGATCATACGTACAGCTCCAAGTCAAGGGGTTCATGCACCAAACCAGGTGTTTCACTCACGAAATCTTGTGTTTCTCATACCAAGTCTGGTGTTAAAAACATAAATCTAGAGAGCCGCTTCCTTAAAAACGAAGCTGTGATTCCTGAGTTTTGCCCAGAACTCACAAGAACTAGCGTCCCAGCCCATCTGGTGAACACCAGCCACGAGGAACCTCTCATAATCCATGGTCACAGCATAGAAGAGCATCAAAGAATGTCTCATGCTGTAGTGGATTCGATGTTAAAAACATCCTCTTGCAGACCTCATCCTTACAGTCTAAAGTTAGGTCTCCGTGTGAAAGAACGCCTGTGGAAAGCACTGAACTGCCCCACCATTCTTGAAGAAGATCAACCTGATGGACGCATCCAAGTCAAAGAGATCTTTTTCAAATCAACCTTAAATAAACGTGCCCCACGTGTGCATGTCGACATTAGCGGTGAACCTTTGCCATATGTACCAAAGAGTAAGAAGCTCTGCCTGTAACATCCATGCAGAGCTTAGAGTCAAATGTATATATTGTGTACATAGTTTCTGAATAAATATTTACATTCTATTACTATAAATGTGTCTGTTTTATTCTTAACTTCTTCACATGAGTTCACAAAAGTATAACATTACTAGTTAAAACTATAAAATAATAAAATCACATCACAAATATATATTAAACTGAGTGAAGCAGCTCGCCATAAAATGTGTATTTAGTTAAGATTGCTGTATAACTGTTGAAGTCCCTTCTATGTATTAAAAAGATATTTCACCCCCAAAAATCCTGCTGTGAATTACTCACTCTTTAGTTGTTCTAAACCAGTTTGCATTTATTGTTTGGTTGAGCACAGATGAAGATATTAAGAAAAATGCACAGAACAGTTCTAGGACCCCCTTCACTAGCATAGAAGGAACTTTTTGCTGTCCTACAGCCTTCAAAATATCTTTTTTTTTTCAAAACAATTAAAGAAATAACACTTTTTCCTTCTATGGCTGTCAACGGTTTCTCAGAACTGTTAGGTTACATTCTTCTAAATATCTGTCTCTGTGTTCAGTAGAACAAAGAAATGTGTTTGGATTTGGAACAACTAAAGGGTGAGTGAATGATGACAGAATAATTATTTTTGTATCTCATGTAAGCGAGAACCTTAGGATACCTCTGACTCCTTGACAGTGTGTTTCTGTGCTGCTGTGTTATAACCTAAAATGATGAACACTCTGAATCATGGACTGTTAATTTAATCTTGTGCCCAACACAGTTTTTTATGGTTTTTAAGAGATGGTCCATCAAAAAATGAACTTCTATCATGAACTAATTTCCCTACTGTTGTTTCAAACATGTATAAATTTTCTGGTTTGGTTAAACACAAAAAAGATATTTGGAAGAACTTTCTGGAGTTTCGGATCACCATTGATTGCTATAATAGAAAAAAAATTAATTATAATTTTACTTTTTGTTCTTTTGCTAACGATTTTTGAAGAATTGAATAAATTAAACCATTCTGGGGCACCTTTAACTATCATACATTTTTACTTCAATTGTAGTAAATAGTGAGAACAGAGAAAACAGAGAAATCTGTTTGCATGTCGTCACAAGCTGAAAACTTTTGCCATATGTAACAGAGAGTAAGGAACTCTGCCGTAACATCCATACAGAGCTTAAGAGTATATAGAAAATGTATATATTGTGTACATAGGTTCTGAATAAATATTTACATTCTATTACTATAAATTTGTCTGTTTTATTCTCAACTACTTCATATCATACAAGTATAACATTACTAGTTAAACCTATTTAACAATAAGATCACATCACAAATATATATTAAACTGCAGAGCAAACAGGGGTTAGATGTCTTGCTAAACGACTCTTCAGTCATTGTCTGCAGGGATTCAAACCTGCTACCTTCTGCGTACAAGTCCAACTCTCAAACCAACAGACCACAACTCCCTGACAACTGACTGTTTTAACATAATTTGTCTTTTGACATCTAATAACTTTGCGTTAAAACAACTTAAATTAATAAAGTGAAACCGATGAACATGATCAAATTGAGTAATTCCAACAGACCATTTTTTCAGTGCATCATATAAGTTTACTGAATTTACAACCTAGTTAGGTTATATAGTTTAGTCATTGAAATTCCTCAGAGACACTTGAGGACATCCATGTTTATAAATAACCCCTGGGACCAGCTGAAGGTAGAAATAGAATGAGACCCAGAAGGAAATACTAACAACACATTTCAAATGACCAGTCACTTGGAAACACCACCGGACGGAGAAATAAAGATCAAGTGTTATCAAAATATATGTGTGAAACATACAAAAGGACAGAATGAATAATGTAAAAATAATCATGAGTGTCACAAAATCTGAGCTTTTAAATGCTGAGATGTTTCAATCCATAGTTGGATTTAAAGGTCCCGTTTTCATGTTTTTTAGCCTTGATTGTGTCAATAGTGGGCAATGTTTGTTAATGTTTCGCATTTAAAAAAAAAAAGTTTTCAAACAATTTACTTATCTGTATTCCGCTGTTTTCACTGTTATAAAATAGTTCATAACGAGTAATAGAGTAAACGATAATTGAGATTAAGGAAGCTGTCCCCAGTAAAATATGCTGCATGTAGTTTTACATGTGGATTATAATGTTCGGGAAGCGGAGTTAAACGTAAACATATATATTTTCTCCAAGTACAGATTGGACTTCAGGATTAAAATAACGAAGACATGGTGACAACCAAACACAACTCTACAAACACAACTCTTCATTTTCTCTGTAGGAACACAACCAGGCCACGCCCCCTTTTTATGTTTTTGTGGGCAGAGGTTACCCATGATAGTGATGTCACTAAAGCAGGAACTAGAGGGATGTAGTCCAAAACTGGCTGTTTATTTTTTAAGCGATTTGTGTTTATTAAAACTTTGAGCTTTATAATATTACAGATATTATTTATACTCCAACGACAACATTATACACTTATTCAAGTTTGAAACATGGAATAATAAAGAAATGGACCTTTAATACGAACAATAAATCTATATCAAAACCAAGAGAGAAAGCAACACAACAAAGATACAAGACTGGATGATCTGATATCTCTTACACAATACTAAATGACATCACACCCATCATTTGTTTAAGCTGAAATATAACCAGATGCAAAAACAACAGGGAAGGAGCTAGATCAGACCTGTGTGTGTGTGTGTGTGTGTGTGTGTGTGTGTGTGTGTGTGTGTGTGTGTGTGTGTGTGTGTGTGTGTGTGTGTACAGTGTGTACAGTGTGTGTGTGTGTGTGTGTGTGTGTACAGTGTGTGTGTGTGTGTGTGTGTGTGTGTGTTCTAACCAAAAACAAACACACAAGTGACACAACACTAACTTTCTTATCAGTAAAGAGCACTTTGCACATTCACCACACCCCCAAAAAAACAACATAAAACAACACAACATACCTACACAACACAACATAGAACAACGCCACACTTCACAACATAACATAACTACACACAACACTACATAACTACACACAAAACAACATAACACAACATAAAACAACACAACATAACATAACTACACAACACAACATAACTACACAACACAACATAAACCAACACAAAATAACTACACACAACAAAAAACTACACAACACAATATTAAACTACACAACTACACAACACAACTACACTACACAACACAACATAAAACAATACAAAATAACTACACACAACAAAAAACTACACAACACAACTACACTACACAAGACAACATAAAACAACACAAAATAACTACACACAACACAAAACTACACAACACAATATAAAACTACACAACTACACAAGACAACATAAAAAACACAAAACTACACAACAGAATATAAAACTACACAACTACACAGCAGTACACATAATAATGAAAGTGTTGTCAGTACCTGACAGGATGTATTGTTTCTGAACTCCAGTGTTTCTCTCGAGGACCGTTAGAAAGTCAGTCATGACGTTCTTCTGGTTTAAAAACGCGTCGTAACGCTGAATTAAAGTGTTTAACATCGCGTCTTATCTTAATTATAATGTCCAAAAGATGAGAATACTGACAACACAATACTTGTACAACTGTAAACTGCTTTTCATGCTGAGAGCAAACACATTAAGAGAGAGTTTCATGTGATCTCTCTCTCTCTCTCTCTCTGTCTCTCTCTCTCTCTCTCTCTCTAGGTGACACGTCACAGGCGGAGCTGAACACAAACTCATGACGTCATAAAACAGGTGAGCATCATTCAGTGCCTTCCAGCATGACATGTGTGCTGAATAAATGAGAAATAACATTGTTTTCATTACAACAACTACATAAATGTTGTGATTAAAATGTGAGATTTACATTTAATTCTGATACATGATACATTTCTGTTCTCAATTAATTGTTTATATTAGAGTCAGTATTTAGACTATTGACACTTTATTAAAAAAAGAATATTACAATATGTCTGTAAATTAGATAAAACAATCCAATATGATGGACACATACTGCAACTAAGGACACTTCTTCAACTATTTCAGGAATTTATTCCTGAAATAATCATGGGTTTATTATAAAACACAGAGGGGTTTACTTGTGACTTAACTTTACAGAAATATTATAATTTAAAAATAAATATTAGAGTTAAATTATATTTTAATATATAACAATGTTATTTGAACAACTACTCCTTCCTTAGCAATCAATGTGGAATTTATTTATTAAATATATAGAGTTCCGGGTACCACACAACTTCTCATCCCCACAGCCATGTACAGAGGGAAAGTGCTTTAATTGGAGATCAAAAATAGAATTTTTAACCATTTATAATACAAACATCTATTCATAACTATCAATTATCAACTATATCATGAGAAGATGGCACAAAATTAAAACATCAAATACATATTATAACAAATATCATGAAAACAATGGTCCCCTGAAGTTGTCACTGGTGTTTGGGTTTAAAGTCTTTTATTTTTCAATAAAACAAACACACTGATGAAATTACTCAATGTCTTCCTTTCCTGGAAATCTATAAAGCCAGGCCCATGATAAATCCATGTTTCAATTATCAGACACTTTCTCATTTATCTCATGATTTCATATAAGGAAATGTATAAAAAAGTGCAAACAGATGAACTACTTAATTTAGTAATAACATCATGATTGAGAACATGTGGTCAGATACCTAGCAGCAGCTATTTTGTAAAAAGCATTTTTCATTATAATTGTTGGAAAACAGCAATGATAAAAAATGTACAAAAATATAAAATAATCACCAAGCCCTTATTAATGTGAATACATAAAGTCAAAACGTAATCTAATGTGGTCTAAGTTTAAATGTTAAAAAAAAAGAAATACATTTCAAGACATCTTACCATGCCAAAAGTGGACCTTTCTGTATATGTAGAATGACCCGACTATGACAAATGTTTCAGAGCATGCTTCACAAAGTTTGTTGTGTATTCTTAAAGCATTATGTACTTTCCCAATTGCTAAACGTGTGTGGCTGTATGGAACAAAATGAAAACAAGCCCCTTCTGAAAACAGAAACGTTTATTAATTTTGTTCAATAGTATAAAAATGTTTTATTTTTCCATCAAAGGACTTATCAAAAACACGTCACATCTGAGGTCATGCAATTATGACTAGGTTGTCTTGTCCGAAGCAAGAACTTTAACCTGTAGTTTCTTATTTAAAATCCCCCTTTTTAGGAAATTTTATTTTTAATATGTTATACAAAACAAAAGAGTACATTTTATGTAAACATCAAAATAGAACTAATGTCTTAATAATCTTCAGTTCAACTGGTCTGATAAAATGTGTATGTATTCTGGTCTGTAGATGTTAGAAATGAGCCAGGGGAGGGCACTCTTCCTCAAATCCTATTTTGTAAGGCTATCTTCAAGTGTAATGTAATGTACAACAAATGACATCACTGCTCTCATATACAAGAAAATATGTGGTTTTTAGTAGCCTTTTTAAAATATGGGTTCCTTAATGCATAGCAAATATGCAGCATTGGGCATTGATTTAAGAGATGGTCATGGCCTAGTGGGTAGAGTGTTTGACTCCAAACCCTAGGGTTGTGGGTTCAATTCTTGGGCCAGCAATATCACGACTTAGGTGCCCTTGGGCAAGTCACCGAACCCCCAATGTGCGTGCGTGCGTGCGTGCGTGCGTGCGTGCGTGCGTGCGTGTACGGCTATGCGTGTTTTCACTGTGTGTCCAGCCTGGATGTGTTCTGAGTATAGGTCAACATACTTGATTGTATTTCACGTCACTTCACTTCAAACTGCTTCACTGTTTTTGGAATCAGGGTGTAGTTTTGTCCAATTTTTCATTTTTTAAGTATATTTACTTTTTTGTGTGTTTTTTTTTAAATCAAATTGACTTCACAAGTCACTTAAACCTTTTTTTCCCATATGGAAAGCATGAGCAATTGTGACAACATGTATGCTTTTGTAATGGAATTTAAATTAAAAACACTAACATTTCGTTTTCAGTTTTGATCTCACTATCTGTAACAAAAAGAACTCTGATTTTTATTTTTAGTAAAAAAGTATTAATAAAGTATTTTACATACTAAATTTACTAAACGTTTTGCCAATAAATAACATGTGACAGGATCACAACACTTCTGGTGCACCTCTGAATTTGGTCAAACCGTAGGAATGAAACTGATTGCTCAAATGTATACAACTCCTAAATCTTACCAGATCTTAGGGTAACAATGGATAACAATGTGATGCTGAGAAGGATGCGCTAATTGTGTAAAAGACTTAATCCTCTTTTCACTGAACTCTGAAGGATAGTCAACCTTGTCTTAAAACCTCATCACCAAAGTGTGTCTGTACTGTATCATTAAGAACATGTGTCTGTCTAAATCCTCCAGTCAAAAATCAAACCAGTGGTCCATAACTCTTCTGTTTGGAGGGGACAATGTCATGGCGTCAAAGGAATCACTTTTTCAGTCTTTAAATGGATTAGTGTTTGATAGCACCTAAGACTCAGCTGGCGTCACCTGTCAAGATCATTTTGTAATTAGAGAAACTCCCGCCATACAAGGCCACTCAGATTTCACATGGTGCACCGGCAGGTCAACTTGCAATTATAAAGTCAGATGTTTAGGGCTCTGATCAAGGGCTCAGGGGGCCTGTTTTAAAATTCGCTTGTGTATGATGTGTCCCTGGCCTGAATTTGTATTCAACATTGACACTTGACCTAGGTTTTTATGTTGTTTTTATGTTTATTTGGTGTAAAATCATTGATGAGTATTTTCTCCAAAAAACTAAAGTTTACCAAAGACAGTTTGGTTATTGATGTCATAAACATTACCAATCATATCAACTCACATCAACTCATTTAACCCTGTGGACCTGCAGTTTCTGCCATAGATATACAAGGGGGTAAATAGATGTAGGGTGTTCTCACAAATAAGCATTTGTTTTAGAACCTGCATTAACTCCTTTTTTGTACGTTTGTACGTTGACATACAAACGATCCAATCCCGCTTGGATCCGCACTGAAAGAATCGCTCCAAGACAGAATGAGGTGCTCGGTTCGATTGGAAGAAAACCAAATGTCCAACGAAAACATTGCCAAACACAGTCTTCGGTCAGTTGAACAGCGCCGAGCAAAGCCAAGACACTCTGAGAAGCTGTTGTCTGCCCATCCTGATGGACCACAATTTTGAGTGGAATTCCGAAAAAATAAAACGATGCCGTCCTGTGAATCAACTGGGAAAACATTGTCTGGTGAATGCGGCCCATAACAGCCGTTAAACCTGCGATTTTCATAACAGTAAAACAATTTACAGGTGTGAAACCAGCCTTTGACTGAAATTTTCAATGCAAAACTCTGTCAGCTCTCAGTTTTACTTTCAGTTTAAGAGGCGATAGAGTGGAGGTGGAGCTAATATGCAAATTCAAGTTTCTGCATATACTAAAAGAAGTTAATTTTAGGCCGATAAATTGTTATCAGAAAAAAAAACGTTTAGATGTCCAATTTTGATGGTCAAAGATTAGATTTAAGGGATAAAATGATCAAACACCGGGAGACATTAAATAACATCACTTCATGATCGATACGTCATAAGCAATCATTTGTTGCAGTTTAGTTTTAGTTTTTCAGAATTGAGACGGGCACCTTCATTTCCTCAAGTGCTTGCAATGCTGTCTAGTAATTAAGTCAATACCCTCTGTCGGAAGAGACTGTGGAGACTATAGGCGGAAATCCCATTAAGACATGACGTTCAGACCGATAAGGGCATCGCTCTTGTCTCTGAATAGCCTCCACCCGGTGTGTTCTGGGTAAAAGTAGTGCAGCCATATTAAGCCACGAACAAAGAACATCCGTTATCCATGTGCGTTCTGAGCAATTCATAAATTCATGACAATTTTTTAATTCACTTGCAATTATTATGTCCTCACTGTGTCTAAGAAATAAACATAATAAGGAAAAAAATAATACGTATTGAAGATATCGAGTAAAAAGCAAAGGCATAAACCGCGCTGAACAAACGTATCCTTTTCAAAAAAAGATAGATGTTAAAAAGTGAAACTCAAACTGACCTTCGTATATCATTCAAGACTTAAAAGTACATCATAGCCGAATCTTTCCATAGTCAATTGTTTCCAGGCTGTGATGCAGGTGCATTTAATACCTTTATTCCTTTTAATCCTCGGACTGCTCTGTTATGAAGGCAATGGTTGGCAGCCATACCTGATGGCTTAATCTGTTGTTAGAAAAGAGTAACACAGAAAGACTCTCACAACCTTTCCTGCTCACACTCATTCTTACATGGACGAGAATCAGAGCAGCACAAGGCCGGCATCTTCTCAATGCCATTCCCCTCCTGCCAGCCCCTGGAGAAACATGGTGGAATATTTCAAGAGACTTGTCAAGAATTCCATATCTCAGAAGTTTCGCGAATGGGTAAAGGGCTATTGTAAAAGGAACGGCCTGCTCACTTTGTCCGTCTTAGCTGTGATGTCGGGCTGTGCGGTGGGGTTCACATTGAGAACCTTGAACTTGTCAACACAGGTTTGTGGCTTTTCATTTTGTGTTGTCTTTTTGAGATATAAAATTGTGTTTTGTCAGATCGGATGTTGAATAATTGAGACTTTAACTGGAGAGCAAACATATCATGTTCGGTTATATCACTGGACCAGAAAGGCTTGATTGACGCCATTTCATAAAAACAGACCATTGTAGGAATGTATCACTTATAATCTGTTTTAAATATTTTCACACATGTATGTCCACAAATACTCAAGAATTCTCAAGACGGTTAAATATTCTAAAGGATTTTGCATGTTTAAAATAAATGACTTCATAAATAACACAATATTGTTCAACAGAATTATCACTTCGTCAAAATGTTTGATTTTAAATCTTTTGGCTCTCATACTTCCATATTAGGATTCTAATTTGCTTTCACAAATTATCAAAATGATTCATAATGAACAGCAACTACTGAATTTTTCAGTATCGGTCAGTATCGTTAGAGGGTAGTTTATACAGATTAAAGTTGTGTGTTAGTGGTATTAAAACATTTAACATCAAGCCCACGGTTAAAAGATGCTCTGACATTTTGTTCTCTTTGAGCAAATTTTTTTGTCCTGTATATTTACCAGCCGTGAGAATTTAGAGATTCATTATAGACCTCCAGATGAGATATCTACGTCCAGAGTGATTCCAGGGCTTGGTTTTACTTCAACAGAAAATTACTGAAACTCTCTTTGCCGTCTTTTCCACAGGCAAAAATCTATTTTTCTTTTCCTGGAGAACTTTTAATGAGAATGTTGAAAATGTTGATTCTTCCTCTCATCACTTCCAGGTAAAAACTATTGCACTTATATTCATGTCAGTGTTTACTTTATCGGACCATCTAAGATAAGGCAATCTTATATAGCATGTTATTTATAAAAATCTCTGACACTTTTACAGTTTAATGTCTGGCTTATCTGCTATGGACACCAAGGCAAGTGGACGTCTGGGTCTTCTGACCATCACATATTATCTGTGGACGACATTCATCGCTGTAATTGTGGGCATTATTCTTGTGCTGATCATTCATCCTGGCACTGGAACTGAGAAAGAAGGTCATAAAGCTGCATCAGGACCAGTGATGACATCAGCCGATGCCCTCCTCGATTTGATCAGGTAACCTTAAAATAAGAAAACAAAAAATGAAATGAAATGAAATTAAATTAAAAATGAAACAAAATGAAATTAAATGAAATAATAAAATAAAATAAATATCAACATTATATAACAGATAACTTAGTTTGCCATTGAAACTATATGCAGTTGAAATATCCAAGGAAAACGGATGAAATCTATGAACATGAGCACTTGTGAAAGAGAAGTGTTACTTACATAACCACTTTCAAAATGAGTCTTAAGCTTAAATCCCGACACTGGACAGATGGATTGGATTTAAGTTTATTTAGAGACCCGTCCAGGAGGATGTGAATGGCCTTCTTTTCTTGAGCTTTAGTGCAGATTTAATGGGATTCTGAGGACTTTATAAATACTATTTGATGTCAGTTTCTCCTCTTCAAGATAAAGACTTGCTTAATATAGACACAACAACTCATTTTTATACTGGTGTCATCAGAAACAATGGTGACAAGTATCTGTAAAGCAGACAGAATGGTTTTAGATCCATGTAAAACATTGTGCACGTTCTTCAACAGGAACATGATCCCATCGAATTTGATTGAAGCCACGTTTCAACAGGTTAGTGAACACATAAAGAACAAAAAGATCATCTGTGTTGATTCAGATTTGTATTTAACCCTGCTCATGTCCCCTCTTGTGTTTCAGTATAAAACAGAGCTCGTGCCTAATTTTAAAAACAGTGCAAAATCATCACAGGCCAATTTTGTGTACATTATGCCAGACCACGAAAACCCAAAGATGGCTCACCCTGTGTTTCTGGAACTGACTCCTCCACCTGAGATCCTCTATAAGATTGTTCCAGGCAGAAGCAACGGGATGAATGTGTTGGGAATCGTCATTTTCTCCGCAACTATGGGTATGTGTGAACTGTCACATTAGTTCAGATCAGCATTAAGTTTGAGAGTCGGTTTGGTGGAGATGATGCTATTGAACATAAGTTTAATTTAAATTTCCTAACCTTTGCTCTGAAGGTCTTCTGCTTGGTAGAATGGGATCCAGAGGGTCCCCCCTTGTGAACGTGTGTCTGTGTGTCAACGAGTGTGTAATGAAGATTATCAATGCTGCTATGTGGTAAGTAAAAGTAAACATGGAAAATGCTGCATTAAACCAGTAGTTCAGATGTATTAAACTGGCACTGGGCTGGCATGGGACCATGGGGAGCTTTGATGTAGGTGAAGACACATCATGTAAAACCTTAAATGGGACAACATTTTAAAGGCAGATATCCCACTCAGTCACATGCGGAACACTGCATTAAGTAGTAAATGAATTTCAGATAAGAAAAATACAGGGCCAGATATGCGTTTACCTTATGCTCTAGTGGCACAAAATAAAATTAAAATAAAAGAAATAAATAAAAAAATGAATCCAAACCCAATTAAGAACCATTTCCATTCTTGCAAAGAAAAAATACATTTGTTTAGTTTTCAATATATTAAATAACTTGATATAAGTAGTAAAAGTGTTTCATGTGGCTTAGTTAATACCACAAAAATGAAAAGCAATATTCATTTTAACGATATAAAAATGGATTTCTAAAACATCAAATAAATTTTTTTCAGTGAAAATATTACAATTATTAAGCAAAAATCCACGGTTAATTTATGTAATTAAAAAACTATTTACTAATGTATATGTATTTTTGTAAATTCTAATAGAAGTTAATCAGATTTAATATCTTTATTTACATGTACACATACAATAAACAGTAAACATTTATAGAATATTAAATTGTTTAATACAATAGTATATATACAATTGAATAATACATAAGAATATAATCACATTATAAAATAAATATATAAATAATCACTTGTTTCAAATATGTGGAAATGTATTTATTTTCATAATATTATATATTATTCTTTCTTTAAGGTGTGTTTTTGTGTATTAGATATTCATGAAGGATTAAATGGGGTTTTATTGGTTTCTATCCACCAGATAACACCTCACAAACCATTCAAGTAATTAAAACAAATACAATTACTATTATTACCATTTGATCCATTTCAATTTCTTTGATGGTTTCTGTTGTCTGTCATAAAATTTAAATTAAAGCTCTCAGCCGTCTTCTTCTTTTAAATGAGAAGACAGTGTGTTGTTGAACGTTAGGTAAAGTGTAAAGCTGATTTACTGTTTATTTCTTAGAGTTCATGAACACAATCCTTGAGGCATCTCACTTAAACGTACAGTATTTTACTCCAGCTGTCTTTTCCAGAGTGGGATTGTAAAATAATTATTATTCTTTATACAGGTACTTCCCATTTGGAATTGTGTTTCTGGTTGCTGGAAAGATCCTGGATATGCATGATCCGGCGGTGCTTGCTGAAAAGCTGGGAATGTATTTCATGACTGTTCTGGCCGGACTCTTCGTCCACGGTGTGATACTATTGCCCATGTTCTTCTTCCTGTTTACCAGGAAAAACCCCTTTACCTACATCCGTGGACTCCTTCAGGCTCTGGTTATTGCTCTAGCAACTTCATCCAGGTAAAAAACCTTCTTTTAAAGAAGTAAACACACAATGGGCTACAAACGTAAACACTTTTGACCTGGTTGCTTTAACGTGAACATGGGTCATTCTCATTAAACCACAGAAAAATCATAGCAGTACATTTTAATTGGTAAAAATTATTCAGCAACATAATAAAGCACAATTTTAATATAGGTGTGTATTCATATAAAATGTTTTTCTGCTAAACATCTCCATTCCGTTACACATCCAGATTTGACCTTATTTTACATTATTTGTTGTATTTAAAGAATAAATTAACATTCTGGAAAGAAAATATTATTCTACAAGTTCTCAAATGACAAAAAATTAGAAAAAAATCAATTTCCAGAAGTGTCCATGATTTATAATTTCATCCTCCGTAATATTTGCACAGGACTGTTACACATATTTACGAGATATGTATAGTAGGTACTTTTCACTTTTTTGTTAAAAGCTTAAAATTAATTTTTTTGTCACTCTCATTACCGAATCAGATTTACATTTGTTTCATGATTATTTTCTTTATAAATATGATTAACTCATGTCTTATTATGTTTGATTATTAAAAACTTTAGGCATCATGGCTTGACTTTTAAGGCAAAACATCTTTTGGAATAAACAGTTTTTAAACGACTATGGTACTTACATTTTTTTAAACCATACTTTTAGATTTGAATTCAGCAAGTTATCAGAAAGTTTTTTATTAATGCTTATACAAGTCTTAACATGGTTTTCATTCATGTGATCATCAAACCCAGAATTTGTGAGAATCATCCACCTTGACTTTTGTGATGATTTTCTTTAACTCTTGGCATTCCAAGTAGATGTTATTGTCAAGCTAAACTTCTATTCCTTCTTTCTACAGTTCCGCAACTCTTCCCATTACAATGAAGTGTTTGTTGGAAAACTGCCACGTTGATCGGAAAATAGCTCGATTTGTTCTTCCTGTAGGTGCCACTATCAATATGGATGGCACGGCGTTGTACGAAGCAGTGGCTGCCATTTTCATCGCACAGGTCAATGAGTATGAGCTTGATTTTGGACAACTTGTCACTATCAGGTAAAGTATTTTCATAAAAGCAAATACACAATGACTTATGGAAAGTTCTGAGCGACAGATGTACTAAACATACTGCCTTTCCCTAGTATCACAGCTACCGCGGCCAGCATAGGAGCAGCTGGAATCCCACAGGCTGGACTTGTTACCATGGTTATCGTCCTCACTTCAGTGGGTTTGCCTCCGGATGACATCTCACTCATTGTGGCCATTGACTGGATCCTGTAGGCAAACCAACATTACTACAAACAGACATGGTTAAGCCAACAGGTTAAAAATGTCACATTTACCCGTTTATTCTGTTTTTTCAGAGACAGGTTTCGAACAATGATCAACGTGCTTGGAGATGCTTTAGCAGCAGGAATCATGGCTCACGTGTGCAGGAAAGACTTTCAGAAGAACATCCCATCAACAAACACCTCCGAGAGGGTAAGATCTCTATCCAAACTAGACACTACAGTCATATCGGTTTGTTGTTTACAAGCAGCATCTGTCATTTACAGAGAGATACTGTTATATCCTTTGGAAACCAGAGCGTGCAGAGTTTTCCCACATCTGAGACTCCTCTACTCGCCAACAGGGACTACATCTTAGAGGTGATTGGGGATCAGGTGATCGAAAGACAGTCGCCCTGTTACAACCTCTGCCAAGTCTAACATCCACATACTGAGACTGAACAGAAACTGCCTTGAGTTCACAAAAACCTTTCTTCTTTTTCTTGTTTTTGTTACACTCTTGTGCCATTCTGTCTATTTACATCAGATAGTTTTACTTCAACGGTCGCCTTTGGTGGAAACTAATGCTTTAATGTGAACTTGTAACTATTTTTTGAAGTAGTTATGAGCTGCCATGAGATTGTGTTGTCAGTGCTTTGTTAAATTCACAAATATTTTTTATACATGCGTGTTTTAGGATTGCCATATAATGCAATAGTTTAGAACAGTTAAATGGATCATAAGATGACATTATATCACAATGGAAAACATTTCAACTAGTATCTCTTTTGGAAAGCCAGGGCCCAAACTGAGGATTATGAATCACCAGTTGCCTTGTGTATGTTGATCAACAACGAAACATATATTTCATATTTTAACTGCATAGCCATGTTTGGAAAACGTTTGCATTCCATTTATAAATTATTTTCTTAATAAAACCTGGAAATTATTTTACTTTGTCATTATTCATTCTGTGAGATATAAATCTAGTTACTCTTATAACTCCCCAACCTAACATCGAAGGATCCATATGAACATAATAAACATATTCATATACATCATAAAGAGTAGAAAGCATTTTGAATGACCCAGTAAATCTCTACTATAGTTGGTTATACCAAGACACAGTTTTCCAGATTTGCAAAGATCCTCATATTTTTATTTCACAACTACATGTTTGACAGTAGTTCATAACAGATGTGTTTGCTGTAGGATGAAAATAAAAGTTAATTTAAAAAAATAAGAAACACTCAATATTAACACATAAAACCATACACAACAGCCTCAATAAATATCTCTCCCAATTCAAAACAGTTTTTCCTTTATAAATTAAGGCTTAATGAAATAAGTAAGCACCCATGAAATCTTCTGATATTTTACAAGTGCCCAACTTACCCAGTTACACTTTACAATAATATTGTTTTGTTAACAGTTAGGTCATGTATTAGCTTGCACAAACTAACAATAAAGTACGTCATGTTAACAGTTTATGCATTTAGACTGTAATTACACTGTTATTAACTAACATTAATACATGCTGAACATTGTACTGCTCATTGTTAGTTCATGTTTGCAATGTTAACAAGCACAACTTTAATGTAAAGTGTTAACCTTAAAAACATCACATCATCACAAAAATTGACAGAAAAAATGCATCTGCATTCAAATAGCTTATTACTAATCATTTCACAATATTGCACATAAAATGGCAAAACAACCACAAGATTAGAATGCCAAAGTTAAATGTGTTTCATACTAACAGATTCAGGATTGGTATGAGACCAGAAGCGAAAACTTCGGAATATAAAGCTGCTTACTGGTTCATATAAACCAAGTACAAGGTGATGCTCCTTCATCATAACTTCTTGCTGTTTACAGATCAATGTACAAACAAAAAGTACGAACACCTGTAGTCACGATAATGTCAGTCTTGAGAGAATAAGAACAGTATTGACTGAATATGATCAGTAATGTAATTCATGAGATTGAGCTATGTGGGCTTGTGTATGCTGATGTTCGGAAGACCTTACAGGGGTATCAATATTTGATACCATGGGCATCCTTTATCCTTTCTGGCGGACTTGTTTCTATCGGTATCATTACTTGTCATAAAACTATAAATAAAGTTGTGTATAAACCGCTAGGAACGAGGCACTTTGCCAGGTAAACACAATCATTCTCATCTGTTACATGTGTATTATGTACGTCACAATTTGGTCCAATCTCAACTATTATAAATAATAATAGTCATGAAATGTGGGAATATAATGAGGAAGGGCAGATTAAAGCTATCCTACCCGGAAATTACCTGTAAAAATTGAAATGGTTTTGAGTATACTAACAAAAAAAAAAAACTAAAAGTTAAACTAAGAAAAAAGGAAACAAAACAAAATATTCGGCAAAACAAAATAAAATTTAATGATTGTAAATGCCATGTGAAACAAATCAAACAAAAGATTCAAAATGAAACACAAAAGCAAAAAAGAACAAAACACAAAAACAGCCTCAAGGCTTAGTCTTAAAAAGCATATGGATTAGTACTTGATTTCTACTTTCAAATTACCAAACAAAATGTAATGCTTTTTGCCTAGAAAGAAAAGAAAACAAACCATAAGATGCTGACTCTCAAATGCGATTATTTTTTTACATTAAAACACTCAGTACCTTGTTTTCAGATGTCCAATTTTTTTGGAATATGCTTAGGATGTGCATCACACATCTCTGATGGGGAAAGTAAACCTTCCATCCAAATCTTTGGTCCTACTTATCAATCTTTTCAGAGGGTCCCTTACAAAATACTTTAGTTTGTTCAAGACATTTTTCCTCATCTTACATAAACAGCCTATAACAATATTACACAAGCTGAAGCCTGCTCTGATATTTCTACTGAGTACCCAGGATTCTGGATTTTAAACTCAGATTTCAACATCTGAATGAACTTGTGAAGACTGATTTTTCTGTCAACCAAAAAGTGCTACATTATTTAGAGCAAAGAGGGGAAAATGTCAAATTAAGGCATCGTAAACACTATAAAACCAGAGTCTTAAAGCTAGCACACCTGGTGAATGAAGTGTTTGACCACATATATGGCACATATCAGACTTACAGACACAAATGAATTAATTGAACCGTATAACCAGAACGCCTAAAAACACTTGCATTGAAACATCCGACAACTTGAATATAAAAAAAGAGAAAGAGAAACATGAACATTTGCAGAGGTTACACTAAAAATAATAGTTTCTCTTGTTTCAAATCGGTGTCATTTCTGGCTTTGCAGAAAACCTCTCTCTCCTTCATTTGCCTTCCAATACTGCTTTCTACTTGTGGGACTTGCTCGTTTTGAACGACACTTGTAAAATCTTGTCCCCGAGGCGATAGCCGTTGAGGCTGGCGATAGCCATGGCTGCCTCTTCATAGTTTGTCATGGTAACAAACCCGAATCCTTTGCACTTGTTAGTGTTGAAGTCGCGGATCACTTTGACGTTTGTAACGGCTCCGAAGGGGCCGAACATCTGCCACAGGATGCCCTCGTCTGCATCCTGGCCCAGGTTGTAGATAAAAATACACCAGCCCGATGAGGAGTTTCCGGACATGTTGACACCAGACATACCGCCCATGTGGTCCACACTCATCGGTGAAAACCTGAAGACAAGAAATCACACATGTCAAGTCCTCAGAACATCGCACATCACGTCTAGAGAAACTGAGAGCTACACAGAAACTAAGCATTAAGTTAAAGAATGATTCAAACTAAATACTAGTGTGGAAATGTAAATCTTTTTAAAAACACTCATATTAACAACCGTTTTTTATTTATACAAGCAAACGTACCATATATTAAGGCTATTTAACCAAACTTATACTGCCACCACGTCTAAGAGGCTTTGTGAAGATGACCCAAAAACATTACATCATACCTGAATCTTTGGGCCTGGTGATGGACGGGACCACCAAAACGCCGAGACTGCGAGTGGTAGGAAATCTGAGAAATGATCTGTGTGTTTTTAGCCTGGTTTGGGTTTGCAGCAAATTTGACAGTGATGGGCTCTGAAGAGCCGGGCGGCTTCTGTCCATTCAAGTCTTTAATGGCATCCTCTGCCTCTGATCTCTTGTCAAAGCGAATGAATGCAACACCACGAGACAGCCCTGCTGAGACACATAAAATTTTCTAAGTGCACAGAGGAAACCAGACAGCACTGAAACATAACTGTAAATCAACCAACCTGTACCCTGATCAACGAGAACTCGGGAGTTGATAATTCTGCCGTATCGTGCAAACATGTCTTCTACATCCTTCTGCGTCATAGTTTTAGGGAGTCCACTGATGTAGAGGTTTGCATCCTTTATAGTGTCGGAGCTCGGTCGGGCATACGATACCTGAGAGGATAAATGAAGTTAAGATAAATGGTTAGATTGTGAAGGAACAAAAGTACTAATTTTAAGTTATAAAAAAAAATAAAGTACATTTAAACACTAAAAATATCACACTAAAAGCACAAATGCACCCTTAATTTTTTTAAAGAGTAAGGTTGCTTTTCTTACAATGATACAAAGTGGTATTTTACAACCAGAATAAAATAAATCAAGTCAACAAATTCATTAAAGCCTCCATGGTAGAGCTGCATAATTAATCGAAAAACCAATCTAGATTACAATTACGGATAAAAGAATTGTTTTCCTTAAACTAATTCTGAACAACAAAATTTTATAATTTTTCTGGAGGAAATATCTTTTACTGAAATACAAAATATAAATATACAAATTACCCCAGCCTCCTCTCAATTACACAGAGCTGACAAAACTGAAAGTGAAACTGAGAGCTGAAAGAGCAGTGCATATCTATGATCCACATGATCAAATAAGTTGATGTGATTGTTTTCAGATTTATGACATCATTGACCCGGGAAGGTTTAAATAACATTTCTTAAACTATCTTTGTCGAACATTAATTTTATGTTGAAAATACTCAGCACTAGTTAAAATGGTAACTTTGCACATGATTTGTCTTAAGGCACATTTGAAACATCACACAAACATTCAAACATTAAAAACATTATTTGCACAGCAAGGGGATTTATATTAATTCTTTAATGCTAAAATATGTCTGATATAAAGGCCACAACCAAACTTCAATAAAAAAAAACAGAAGGACTCATTTTCATTCTATTCAACTTGAAACACTTTTCAATGTTCATCCTGACTTGTTCTTGCTACTCTGGACGCAGTAGTCTAAAGCATGACACAATTGACGTGTACAAAGGATCACCTTTTGTCACATTACCTTGATAGTTTTAGACTGTAGTCTCAGTCCATTGAGTGTACTGATAGCTCTTTCAGCATCACTAGGGTTAAGATAGTTAACAAATCCGTACCCTAAACTGTGGCCTAGAGAAAAAAAGGAAAACAATAAAACAAAACAAAACAAAAAAATGCAGTGTTCCAAATACAAAGAAAAAATCATCCCAGTGTCAAATGTAATGCCACAAAACAAAGAGTCCATCGACATGTGAAAAAGGACCGAGATAAGGAAAGGTTACACAAAAACTAAAACACTTTGAACTTGATGAATCCCAACAAACGTCTGAGTTTAATAAGTCCTAAATGCCTCTAAATCCAGAAAGAAAAACAAGGACCAAGCCAATACGTTTCATTAATATGTTATTCTTGTGTCTGATCCGAAGGCAGTGATTAAGAGCTAATAAATACTTGCCTGCTACTTTGTCACGAATAAGCTTGGCAGATTCCACCTCGCCGATGCTGCTGAAGAGACTCCGCAGCTCATCCTGGCTCATATTCTGAGGCAGGTAATTGACGATAAGGTTCGTTTTGGCGTCTTTTGGCTCATCGCCCATGTGATCTTCATAACCGTTTGACATGTCATTCACTTCCTTAAGACAATAATTAAACATTTAATCGATAAATAACAAAATTAATACTTTAATCAATAATATTAAAGGACAAACATAAGTCGTATTCATATGGTTCACTGGTCTGGCTACTTGTAATGACTAAAATGTTCCCTTGACAACCAATCAAAATCTATATTAATTGGAAAGTCTTGCATGTTTAAAATGTTATAATGACTTGTCTACAGTTAGAAACAGAATGTGTTTTCAAAGTGTGACTGTACAGTAATGCCCAACACTCCACAAATGTTTTAGGTGAAGGTTTATAAGGAACTGATCAGTGGACAGTGTGTTCTATTCATGTTGGATGAGAGGTCTTATTGTGTATTCTGCAAGAGTAACCAGTCAACCTTCACAGCTGAAACAAACAGGCATTATTACAGACACTCCTACAACCCAATCCAAACTGGAACGCTCATTATTGGTAAAGTTGTTCACGGTTTAACTACATCCAAAATAAAAGTGTTTACATAATACATGTGTCAAGAAATGAAGTGGATCAAGTTGTCCTAAGACAAGAACTGGAAATGCTTTAAATGCATGTAAAATTCACTTTAAATGTTGCCTTATGTAAATATATAAATAACAATAATAATAATAACATAACAAATATATACATGTTTGTGTTTATGAATGCACAGTAAACACAAACTTTTATTCTAAATGTTATTACTAAAGAGAAATGTTCCAACAATATTACTGTTACCGACTTAAATAATTGATCAATAAATCAATATAGACATATAGATTCCAAAATTAATCACAATTTGCTACGCCATATTCATTAACATGCATATACTTCAAGCATGATGATTTTGTGTGCACCTTTTTCTACGTCGCATTCAAACGTTACGGCTTCTCTTTCTCCAGACAAAACAGTGTTTTAATGCTTTTTGTCTTGTACGTAACAGTGTTTTTACATGTCTCTGATGAGTTTACCCGTCTTAAATACATATTTTCTGTAGTTATAGGGTGGCAAAATTAATCGCAAATTCAATCAGGTTTACAAATACGGCACTTAAAGCTGTCCATTTATACTCATTTGTGCTTATTTTGGCAATACATTGAGGCACTTAACACTTGTGTAGATTTAGAGCATATAAATTTTATTTAGGATTTTAACAAACAATTAATTGTCATTTACACTATATTTTCAGAACGCAGTTGATTCACAGACAGCTATAGAACACTTCAAAACTCATAAACATAAAATACATTAATCTTCATTTATAATCGAGATTACTATATCAGGCGAATAATCGACAATTATTATTTTTGCCGTAATCGTGCAGTCCTACATTTTAACTATATATTTTTTTCTGTGTTTCATCTGTATGCACCAGCAAAAAAGCAGACATTGACTACAATGAATTTTTGTTAAATAATACATTTGTAGCACCTAAAACTTGTTTCAGTAATTTCCAAAAAGGCAGTCTGAAAATATGAACTACTAAACCAACAAAATGTACTTACAACTTTAGTATAAAAGTACAAAAGGCTTGAAATCCACATTCATTCTATGATGGACACAACTTACTTTTAAGTATCTAATGTGTCCCCTTCTGACTGCCATGAAGAGCCGTCAAAGATCCCGACTCTGAAGACACCCAAAAAGAAAATAAGGTAATAAAAATACACGCTGATGGGTGGTAGGACAAGCAAAGGCAGTATTCAGGTTTGGAGTAAAAAATGAAAATAAAAAGACGAAAGGATGAGCCGCCCTTCTGATCACCTGTAGAAAAAGTGAAACAACTGTTGACCATTAGGACTGATACAGTTCAGCGTGTATTTTTAGCACCTCATTTTGAGTCTCTTCTGCATTGACAAAAACTTCACATACGTTATAATACATAGCTTGAAAGCGGGATTTTTTAAATTAAACATGTGACAAAGGTATAGTTCACCCAAGAAGAACGTTATCTCATGTCATGACGCATCCATGATGTTTATAGATGGTTTCATAGGATGCAAGTGCCTGGCTGTCTGTGTTTGCAGGCTCATAATATAAGTGCCGTGAGATTCAAAATCGAATGTCCTTTGTGTGCGTGTTAGTATCTGTAAACGATCTGTTAGGTTACATGTGTACGATAAAGCGAGATTTCTTTAACAGAATTCAGCTGTCTTGGTAAGCAAACATCAGGATTGTAGTCATCGAGTTACTTCCGTGACGTGTCGTCAGAGACCCGTTACGGAAGTAACCGGATTCTCATGACGCCGTCTCGTCACTGGTGGAGACGTAGTAACTGACAGCCGAGATAACCAATTACAGTAGGTTAGAGTGTTTGACCAATCACTGGGAGGCGGAGCTTATAGAGTCAGGAAATAAAAGCGACGCAAATCCAAGAAGGAGAATAATAAAAATAATAATAATGCGTCTCTAAAGATTTAGTGGCATTAATGTATAGTTGAGTACTCAAACAATACATTTAACAGTAGTTTTATCAGCAAACTTTAACTTGATTAATTTAAATGCCTTTTTATTGTATGCAATTTTTTTATCACATCCAATAACAAACACACAACAATCTTGTTTCCTTTTATATGGATGTAAATACTTTAACACAATTAAGTTATTAACATTAGGGCTTATAAATTAAAGACATTTTCATTCTGGGTGAACTATATTTTGCTATTTGTGGTAACAAAACTCAAGAAATAATGTCCACAAATCTGTAAAATAACAACATTAAACAATTAAAACAAAAATATTAATCATATTTATGAGTTACATGATTCCATTATTAATAACAATTAGATGTTGATGTTTTATGTGATTTTATTGGTTAAATGATGAGAATACAGTGACACTTGTGTCTGGTGGAGGGGGCGTGAAATGTAAAGATGTCTGCGGATCAGGATGAGACTCTTCCGGTCATAACTGTCGCAAATCACCGCTGTGCTGTCGTAGCTTAGTTACCGATCAACAACCTCGTGCATGATGAACATTAAACCGAGATATTAAATCCAGCATTTAATCTCTCGCGTCACGAGGCCTCAGCCCTAACACCGAACTCTTATTTTCACGATGACTCGCTGCTGTGTAAATCCCCCGCAACGGAGTTCAAACTCGAGCGCCCTGCTTCAAGTGCGGCCTACTCAAAATACAGCAGGGCCGCAGACACAGAGCGCACAAATAAGAGTCCTGATAAACATTTGCGTGAGTGGAAAAGAGATTGAGATATAAAGTCAACGGGGAACTTACCAAATGTACCGTCGCTCCGGTCCTGCGGAATAATGGTCTCGAGCGGGTCCGTCTGCAAAACGTGGCGTGATACAGAACACACACCGCGAGGGTACACACAGAGCGGAAGTAGTGGTTCCGCCCACTGTGTGCAGCGCTGCGCAGGTGGATTGAGCTGTGATGTTTAAATCTCGCGAGAGTAATTCAAAGTTTTCAGTTTCTCTGAATCTCGCGCTATTATGATGTCATCGTAGTACCGCATGAGTCGACATTTCTCAGCCATTCTACTGTACTGTATTTATTCAATCAATATTTTTAAGCTTTTGCTAACAAGCAGTTAAATCCTTAATTGATGTTTTTGTGTATTGCTGAATTTTAATTCATTATAATTAATGCACGAATGAACTTTTATTATGCACTTTATTGAATGTTCCATCCATTTGATGTGCAATAAAAAAGTGATAATAATTGGAAATATGACTGCCAGTTTTATTGTGCAATGTTTCTGAGCTCAAACACTATTTTATTAATCAAGATTTACAATGACAAAGATTGGGAAGAAAATCTGAAGATGAACACACACACACACACACACACACACACACACACACACACACACACACACACACACACACACACACACACACACACACACAATCACAGACACACAGACAGAAAGACACACACACACACACACACACACACACACACACACACTATATTTTCATTATAATCTTATGAATTTATTGGTCCAGGATTTGATATTCCATTGGGGGATGATGTTTCATAAGATGTCCCACACTTATTCCGGCAAAAATCTGGTGGGGAAATCATAAGATGTCAACTGTACAATCATATGCTTAATTATTAGATCATCAAATATAACCTCACCAGTATTAAGATCAGAATAAATGATAAGAAGATGATCAAATTCAGCGCAAAATGGATTTTCTCCTTTAGTTTAATCTGACATCCCTATAGAAGAAAAGCAAAGAAACACGAAACCCTTTATAATAAATGAGCATAGAATAACACAGACACAATAATGCTTGTCTTCTAGAATTCTGTTGCAGAAATATATAGTAGAATAAACTATACAACTTAAAGGATTGTCTAAATATCCCTTAAATAGATGTTTTATTGTAAAAAAAAATTCATATGACGTATATACCTCGGTATAAAGAAGTTTGGGTGAGTCTAAAGTCCCATCGCAGGTAGGAAAGGTTTTATTACAGCAGCTTTGAGGAACCTCATACTTCCCAGTGTGGTTAAACCAGGGTGTATCTATCCAATCTCTATAGGTTCTAATACCACAACACTGCAACTGTAACAAATGTGCCAATGTAATATGCCATCTGAAAAATATATATAACCATTGTGTTTGTTTGCTGGAAAAAAGTTGTTTTGCTGTACCTCACGTTGAAGGGCATTCACCTCCCGGGTATCAGGATCTTTGCTGTCACCGCTGTAGTTCTGAAACACATCTTTGAAAGGAGCCAAGTCTAAATCAAGCTAACAAAAATGGAAAAATCATTGATTTGTTTACCAAGTAAAGCTGCCAAAGAAACCTTTTGGTGCCCGTACCTTGCTTGTATGAATATAGGCCAACGCACCGGCAGTTATCATTACACAAGATAT
This sequence comes from Triplophysa yarkandensis, assembly GCA_033220385.1. Lineage (NCBI taxonomy): Eukaryota > Metazoa > Chordata > Actinopteri > Cypriniformes > Nemacheilidae > Triplophysa > Triplophysa yarkandensis. The sequence goes on along the minus strand of CM065664.1, from coordinate 5,218,724 downwards.
AAAAATGAGGAAATATGCAAACTGAAAAGTAAAATCAAAGGACGCATGAGATACACCGTGGAACATAATTTTTCCCTTTTATCGTGTGTTTTAACACTTCTTACCAATGCTTGCAAACATGAGTGGTTTTTGGACAGCACACAGCCAATGCAACCACCGACGAAGAGACAAACTCCAACAATCAGTGCCAAAACCCCAGGCAGAAGTGTGAAGAAACCGATGAAGAACAGACCAATGGATCTGTATGTGTGCAGCAAGAGCACACCGCTCACACCTGTGCATATCCCAAAGAGCTGAAGCAAAGAATACAAGAGTTCATCAATGCATTGACATGAATGTAACACAGGGTCATGGGACCTTGACAGCAATGAAGTTTCCACAACTTATAAATACACACATTCATATTGTGGACACACAACAGTGTTGTAGCACAAGTATATTCTGAAATGAGAAATAAACATCAGATGAGAGATAGAGAAATAAACATCAGCTCACCATAAGAAGAAAAGAAGAGCCCTTGATAAATATCTTCAGAGTTCTACTTGTGAGGTCCATACTGTCGGTCTGCACCATGTTTATTTATATTTTTTTTTTTTTTTTTTTTTTAAGCTCAACTTGAATCATGTGATGCAAACGAAAGATCACTTGATAGAAGAATAAACGAAACGAAACCAAAAGTGTTGAAGTGATTTAAATGTCAGGTTGGAAATGTATACAAAATTATTATTTTTGGAGTCTATTTAATGACAAAATGTAAAATGTAAAAATAATGTTTCGTTTATTTTTTATTCTGGAAAAAATATTTTATAATTTAAACATATTTGCACGATGTAATGTTGTATGAATCCTCCATGTTATTGTATGTGTCAATCGTATATATTGTATTAGGATTATCTGATAACATTTATTGATTATTTTGTTGTCAGAAGGGCATTAGAGAAAATAAAAGCAAATCGAGCAAATAATGCATTTTGAAATAAACCCGCAAGTATTTATTTTAATTATTTATTTATTAAAAACAGCACATCTTTAAGCCATTACTCTTAACAAAAACTTCACAACAATACAAAATAGCACTTAATTTATTGATCAAAAATAACCCAAAGCAATTTGGGAGTGACGTCATTCTCTGGCGACACATTTGCTTGTCATTGAGGCAAGATGGCGTCGGCAGCAGATGCTTCAGACAGAGAGCTGGAGGAGTTATTAGACAGTAAGACTTTACTTATTTTACAGTAATATCCGATTCACTTCTTTTAATGTTGCAAAAGTGCTGTCTCTTTCCTGCTATGTGATGTGATAAGAGTCATGTGACACAGTACTGTCAAAACAAATGTACCCACAGTGTTGTCTCCCCTGCAGGTGCTCTTAATGATTTTGAAAAGACTAATGTGCCCCCAACGCCCCCTGAAGCCCAAGCTGCCCCTGAATCAGGAGCAAAAACTGAAGAGAAGGTATGAAACACTGCATTTGGTTTCACAACTGTCTACATTCTTAAATATGCCAAAAAGAACCTTGTAACTGTTTGAATCATTTGGGTGATTCAGCCATTTGGTTCACATCGTTACAAAGATATGATGATTACATCCTTGGCACAATCAAAACTTGATTAAAGAGAGCCTACATAAAATATTTCAAGCTTCTTAAGTGAGTTTTGTTCTTTTGCTTGCGGCGGCTGGTTAACATTCATGCATTTTATCCTCAGCCACCTCTGCTGGAGGACAGCAAGTTTTTCGAGTCTCTGTTTGATGGGGAGATGGCCAATCAGGCGAAAGAGGAATGGGAAAAAGCAATGAGCGAGCTGGCGCAGGAAGAGCCTGAGCTTTTACAACATTTTCAGAAGCTGTCTGAGGCTGCGGGCAAAGTGGGTAAGCGATGCTGGAATAGAGGATTTTACATGTTACTGTATTGCCCTATTCTCCATTTCGTTTAATTATATATCTTTCATTCAGGCTCAGATGTAGCTTCACAGCAAGAATTCACCTCCTGTCTCAAAGACACCCTTAGTGGATTGGCCAAAAATGCAGACAACCTGCAGGTAAACCTACTTTGTGACTTTCTTATTCGATTCGATTAGATTAGATTCAACTTTATTGTCACTGCACATGTGAGGTTCAAGGCAACGAAATGCAGTTGCATCTATCCAGACATGCAATAAGCTGTAAGTACAGAATGTATATGTAATATGTACAATAATTATACAGAATATAGATGTGGACATAATTTACAGATTTAAATATTTAGCAGATATACAGATAGATGTACTATGAACATACTATACAGATGGATTATGGAAAAGTGTATGTACACTATAGACAGATCTTATGGACATATAAACATAATTTACACTATTGCAACGGATATTAAAGCGCATAATATAACTCAAACTTAACTCATAACTTTTTTATTTTGATTTGCAGACTGCAGGTATGGCTGGAGATGATCTTGTAAAGACCCTGGAGAACCTGGGATTGAATGAAAATGGGGAGGGTGGAGAAGATGGCAATATTCTCCCTATAATGCAGTCTATTATGCAAAATCTCTTATCCAAAGAAGTTTTATACCCTTCTCTTAAAGAGATAACAGAGAAGGTGGGATGTGGTCAGTTTCTGCATGACTTTCACTTTTGATTGTTCTTGTTGCTAATATTCATCTCAATGTATATTTAGTATCCTGAATGGCTGGAGAGCAACCGACAGTCCATCCCTCCTGACCAGTTCATGCGGTATGAGCAACAGTACAAGATAATGGGAGAGATATGCACCCAGTTTGAGAGAGATGGAGAGGGAGAAAGCACCTTTGAAAATATTCTGGAACTTATGCAGAAGGTAGGGAAATATCTCAGAATAGAACGTGAATGGAATATTAATAGCTAATATTAATTTTTATTATTTATTAAAATCCCATTAGCTGCAAGACTTGGGTCAGCCTCCGAAAGAACTTGCTGGAGAGGCAGTAAGTGATCTTTCATTTCTCAGGATTTTTACAAATTTATGTCGTGCTATATATTATGTGAAAATGTTTTCTGCCTTGCATTTTCAGCCTGCTGGCCTAAACTTTGATCCCGAATCTCTGCATCTTCCCGGAGCCCAGGGGATCCCAGGGGCAGAGCAATGTTCAATCATGTGATCTCAGTGAGGTCTAATGAATACATGTTTAAACAACGATACAGATTGGAACGAATGAGGTGAACCAGAGTTGGACACAGAGTGTCATGCTCGCCTTTTAAAGGAGTTATTTTGTGTCTGCACTGAAACTGTGAATGATCACTACATGCATTTTACCTTGTAGTCTTGTCCACAGGTTTGCTTTTGATTTTTCATCCCAATTCATTTCCTCAGGTCATCTGAATGAGGTTAAATATCGTGTGGACAGATTGGTAGGAGTCATCAGAATTTTTTCTTTACTAGCGGTTTTGTTATTTACGATGTGAATTAATACAGAAAAAGGACATAGAGGAGTGTACTACAAATTCAGAGTATATATTTTTAAAATCTCAAGAACACTGCTTACCTAAGTATTCTAGATCTGTATAATGGAGCTAACATAAGATTCAGTGTTAATTATTTTTTTTAAAATTGTAACTTTTGATGTGTCCATCTATTTTCACACTCAAATTACCATCTGCGGGTACCCAAGATGCTGTCCCAGTGTACCATTCTGATTCTTTAAGATGGTATGTGTGATTTGATTGAAATAATTAACAAACCTGCATATCATCAGAAGTGGACATATGTTTTTGATAACCACATAGCCGTGATTCGTCCCCAATCATTCCTTTGTTGGTGCCTATGTATATGATATAATGTGCTACTGTCAAACTTAAGAATTTTTTTTATAGTAGGTGATGTTGAAAAACAAATGAAGTTAAATCCTTGGTTATTCATACATGCAAAAAAGAATCAGTGAATAAGAAGCTAATAACTTTCAAAAGGTTATTGACATGACTCTTTAGAGAGAACTGGTCTGGATGGGATTTGAAGGTCATGGCTTTTGTTAAATTGACATGGCTGGATAGCATGATATTATGTGTCAGAGTAGAGATTATGATACAATGAAATTAAGGGATAACACTCAGGGGTTTGTTCAAACACCAATGCGCTTACATCAGCTCATCCACGTTCTTTATCCTGTAAGTTTTCTTAGCTGTAAGGATCATTGGTTTTGTCATGTTATACTGTACAAAGAAAATGACTGTAATAATTCTAAATAAATGTCATAAAATTATTTTGTTTAACATTTTTTCTGGCCAACAAATTTTACTACAACTATCATTTAAAAAAATATTTTATTTTAAAATCTTCTCAATTTACATTTCATTTTTGATCAGCTATTGAATTAAGTAGCCACCAACCTTCAGTTTAGTTCACATTAAACTTTTGATTATTATTTAGGCCTAATTTTCGAACAGTCACAATCTATTTCAACAATTAGCTTTAGTAGCAGTGGGATAATAATTTTTTCTACTTTTAAATGCCTTCGTCATACTCTAATCCAATGTGATTTGAGAATTTTAGAAACACATGGGCCATTCAAGTGTTATGGACGTGACATAAAAATGCTTTAATTTTAATTGTAACCGGTAAACTGAACCAACTGTTTACATCATACAAAATAATTGATAGTGTTGAAACATCAGAAAAATATAATATTTAAAAAAAGGTCAAATTAACCTGCGTTATGGGCGTTAAAATAACACTGTTTTTGGGACCCAACAAACTTCTTAACATTTATGTGAATTTAAACTTACAAACCAGACTCAATGACTTCCAACAAGGTCAAGGGATAGCCCTTTATGAACATAAAATGATAACTAAATTTTCATGCATATATTAAAGAATAAAATGTAAAAGCCCTTACTTAACAATGAAAAGCATGCACAAAAAATTAAAATAATACTCATTAAGTGAGACCTTGCATGAGTATCTAAACCAACAAATGTTGACATCTGTGCTATAAGAATAATAAAACCCTTTGGTAATATTTAAAAAAAAAATAGAGATATTTATTAACTTGGCCTTCATTACTCAAAATTACATTTTCCTTATAACAACAATAAAATATCAACACATATTTAAGGTAACATGGTAGAATATGTCATATAAAATATAATGTATGTATCAACTACTTTCTATTAAATACATTTATTTATATACTCATTGATTTATAACACTTGTTATTGATTGCAAAACTTGTGTTGTTATTGTTTTAAAGACTGTCGCTTAAAGTGTGACGTGGCTTTAGTGACGTTGGCATTTGAATCGTTAAACTTTATTGTTCTGATGCAGGAACACTGCGTGGATCAGTTGACGTGTCAGCACCGGAAGTGGAGCTGCAGAAACATACGCTAAGCCCTCACGAGCAGGGCACGGTTTTATAACTTTATTCGTGTCAATTTACCAATATCTTGACACACAACGCATTCCTACTCGACCATAATTGTGAGAGAAAATGTTGACCAAATTTGAGACTAAGTCTGCCCGAGTAAAAGGTAAGAAGAACAATATCTGTGCTGGCTAACACATTAGCTCATATAAGTACGTCTGTATTTTATCTTACCCACTCTTTTAATACCTATAGTATGAATTGTAATCTTAATATACATTTGTATTTATAATGTTGTTGGTTTCTGTTGTGATGTTCTGTATGTCAGTAGGTGTTAGCATAAAGCTAGTGGTTGACTAGCAGTGTCAGGTCCACTGTTATTTCTCTTTTGTTGGGAACTTGCTGATGACATCACTCATTTGAAGTTCTTTTGGTTTTTATAAATGTCTCAAGTAGTATTTTATAACACTCCAATAGATATAATGATTAAAACAATGGAATACATACTGAATTCATATCCATATCCCTTGGATTGTCTTCATTTCCATAAAGATGCAATGAACTAAGTGTATAAATCTTTGTTTCCCATTCAGGGCTGAGTTTTCATCCCAAGCGACCCTGGATCCTCGCCAGTCTGCACAATGGTGTCATCCAGCTGTGGGACTATCGGATGTGCACTCTCATTGACAAGTTTGACGAGCATGATGGTAAGAATCACTTTACTAAAACGTCGTTTTATTCCCTCCGTCTTCTCATCGTTTTGTGATTCGTCTTCTAGGTCCGGTCCGAGGTATCGACTTCCATAAGCAGCAGCCTCTGTTCGTGTCAGGAGGTGATGACTACAAGATCAAGGTTCGCTTCGCTTCCTGATGGAAACATGTTGTCATCTAGTCTGTCACCTGGAAGTTTCCTACATTCAAAAGTTTTTCATTCACAAGTGATTGATTTTAATCTTAGGTCTGGAACTATAAACTTCGCCGTTGTCTCTTCACTCTTCTGGGACACCTCGACTACATCCGCACTACCTTCTTCCACCATGTAAGCATTGAAAATGTTTAATGGTAGCGTTTTAAAATGGTACAAGGTCCCTACACTTGTGATTTCGGTTTTTCAGGAGTATCCTTGGATCCTGAGCGCTTCAGATGATCAGACCATCCGCATTTGGAACTGGCAGTCCAGAACATGTGTCTGGTGAGTATTTCTACACATTTTGAGTTCATATTGGTTGTCCAATGCATTATAACCATACTTCTATATAAATAAACATTATATTATTCTTTTATATATATATATATATATATATATATATATATATATATATTAGTATATAAAATGTAATTATTATTATAGTGTAATAATATTGGTCTCTCTCCCCTCTACAGTGTGCTGACTGGACATAATCACTATGTGATGTGTGCTCAGTTCCATCCCTCTGAAGACCTGGTGGTGTCGGCTAGCCTGGATCAGACAGTGCGTGTGTGGGATATTTCTGGTGAGGTTTGGGTCAGAATGGAGTGGTTTGGGAAGACTGGGAAGTTGGGAATGTAGGGAAACCATGGGGAAAGAGGTTGCCTATTGGCACAATTAACCTTTCCTCATGTTTTTCCTCAAGTGTGTACAGAACAAACCTCTGTGGGCTCTTTGCAAAAATACCTCTCATGCTTGATAATATCAATATGTATGAAGCTTTTTTTGAGTATATTAAGAGATACATTTTGAGACCTCTTCAAGGTTATAGTTTACCATGCTGTCGTTATTCTTCTTCTTCACACTTGTGTCATTCAAACTTGTATGTTACTCTTTTGTGGAATACTAAAGAAGATATTTTAAGAAATGAGTATTCTTTAAAATATCGTTTGTGTTCTGCAGAAGAAAGCAAGTAATACAGATTTGAAATGACATGTGGCTGAAGGACTGACTTTTTAAGGGATGTTGATATGAGAGGTGTTTTTGTGATTTTGCATGTTTTAATGATATTGTGAATTCACTGTCTGACTCCTTATCTGTCTCTTCTATACACATTCTTTTAAATTAACCCTTTAACCTGTCTGCACTGGTTAAAATACTCTTTACTAAATGCATATAGGGTCATATAGGTTTTGGTTTCTGCCATCATTTATTTTACACAAAATGAGCTTTTCCCTGACACTAACACATAAAACAGATGCATGGATAGGATGAGAACATGGAATGTAATTGTTTGGAAAGGTTGGCCACCAAAAGTATTTTTAAAGGGATGGGTCACCTAAAAACGATAATTTTGCTGGTCATCTAGAACGTGTATGACTTGCTCATGCAGATCACAGAAAATGAAAAAATGTTATCCAAAATCCCGTGGTAGCCATTCACTGTTATTTGGACACAAAACCGATGGCCACCATCAGTTTTCTGTTGCCAACATTTTCCTTAATTTCGTCTTTCTGTTCTGCAAAAACAAGCGTAAATGATGATTGAAGTAAATTTTTGGGGTGAATTATCACATAAGTTTGTACTTTTTGTATTGTGCGTACCTTTGGTATTATGCCAGGTTTGACAACTTAACCCATGACCATTCAACTCCTCGCTTGCCTTGCTATCGTTTATCATCTTAACATTATTTACAATCAGATTCAAAGCCGTATTATTTATGCACGTAACTGCCAGCATTTGTCACCCTGAAAGCATCTAAACTAAAGAATTATATGTTAGATCCTTGACATATAATTACATTTTTATTAGTACTGTTAACATAAATTTGCCTGCATGATAGATGAATTCATCTTTCAATTTGCTAACAAATGCATGAATTAACTGCAGTCTTGCGTCCAGCGCCCCTCCAGAGATCATTTTGACACACTCCATCTCCATCAATCCAGTCAGTTCATTCGCTGCTCACTTCCTACCCACATCCCCTCGGAAACATCCACATGTGTACATCGATCAGCTCCAGCAGCTTTTGTTGGACTTTTATTCATTCAGCATTTAAAGTGCATAGACCTCAGACACATGATCTGTTCTCCTCTTCTCTGTGTCGTGACTTGAGTTAAACTCATCTTTCATCACAATCATCCAACCCAATCTCTAGTCATTTTACAGCTTCAATAGTAAAGGAATAATTCATCCAATTGAGAATATAAATTAATCATTTTATATTAAAATAATAATAGTAACACTATGAGAGAACCTTGAAATTTGGGAGAACTATTTCTTGTTTTGTGTTTGTTGTGAGTTTTTTGGTGGTTGGGTACACTTAACTTTATCATAACTCACGTTTAGACCAATAGTGTTGGAGGACGTTTTGTTGTGGTTGGGTTCTACAGTACCTGTGTATGTTTAACAGTCCAACAAAATGTTTATGCATCTCACATGCCGTTTCTGTCACACAATTGTCTTGAGTATCAGTTTTAATGTTATTCCTCTCTTTTTCCCTCCCCGGTATGTTGGTGTTCCCTGTATTTTGTAAATGGCTCCCCTGTGTGTGTCGGACTGTAAATGTTGCTTCCAGGTCTGAGGAAGAAGAATCTGTCACCGGGGGCAGTTGATGCAGATGTGCGTGGCATCTCTGGTGTTGACCTGTTTGGGGTCTCTGATGCAGTTGTGAAACACGTTCTGGAGGTGGGATTTTACTTTCTGATTTATCAAATATTCCATGGTTATGATATACTGTACAATCGTCCTTAAATGGTTAAATCGTTTGAGTCAGTATTTACAACATTTGCAGTATTGTGTCATCAAAAAATATTAGTTTAGATTTCTAAACATATTTTCTGTCTTCATTCAAATTAATCCAGTGAGAATTTAATTATGTAGTAATGAGAAGAGATTTTTCACAGTTCTGTAGCTTTGCAGGTAGGCGTCTGAAGATTATTAAAGACATTAACACAGATCTTCGGGATTTAGACTGTTGAAGTTTTTCCTCTCTTTTTATTGGGTAATAATAGATGAAGACATCAGAGCACTGTATGGAGCAGCGGACGTTGTATCACATCTTGCACATTCGAAAATCTTACTGCATTATAATACTGATAAAATAAAGGTTTAGAATTGTGAATGTATATTTTCTAATGCCACTACTCACACAACAATCGAATTAATATAAACAACGAACTTAAAAGCATTTGTTAGGGTTAAAACATATTATCAATAGTTTTCGAGTTGAATAAAACTCTGTCTTTCCGGTCTTGGCTCTTAGGGTCACGATCGAGGGGTAAACTGGGCAGCTTTCCATCCCAGCATGCCTCTCATTGTATCAGGAGCAGATGACCGCCAGGTGAAGATCTGGAGAATGAATGGTAAGATTAAAGTTGGGGTTGTGAAATACCAGACTTTGTTTCTGTAAACCGAATGTAGACAAATCTAAAGAATTTAATTTAATTTCAAAGAAAGACATCTTACTCCTAATGAACATAAAACTGCAAAGCAACCAGATTTTTTTTTACTGGTTTGCACTCTATCTGCCATGTGCCTTGCGCTGCTTTGTCTTTTTGTTCTTATTAAACTTATTTTTTATTTTTATTGATATGTCTTTCTACATAGAATTGTATAATTGTATAGTGGTATAGTTTTTTATCTTTTTATCTATTTACTTAGTGTTATGTGTATGCACCGGGGGACTGAGAGTTACGCAATTTCGATTCTCTGTATGTATGTACTGTACATGTGGAAGAATTGACAATAAAGCAGACTTGAACTTGATATTTTTTCGTCTTTCAGAGTCAAAAGCATGGGAGTTGGACACCTGTAGGGGGCACTACAACAATGTCTCCTGTGCAGTATTTCATCCTCGCCAGGAGCTTATCCTGTCCAACTCTGAGGACAAGAGCATCCGCGTGTGGGACATGTCCAAGAGGACAGGGGTTCAGACCTTCCGCAGAGACCATGACCGTTTCTGGGTGCTGGGAGCTCACCCTAACCTCAACCTGTTTGCTGCTGGTAAGTTTCTGGTATATTATGTGGATGAATGTGTCAAACAATGTCATAAAAATTATTTGAAACTGTAATTTTCTCTGTGTCAGGTCATGACAGTGGTATGCTGGTGTTTAAGCTGGAGAGAGAGCGTCCGGCCTATGCTGTGTATGGTAACATGCTTTACTATGTGAAAGACCGTTTCCTGCGTCAACTGGATTTCAATAGCAGTAAAGATACAGCAGTAATGCAGCTGCGCAGGTGAGTGGAAATTTGCAGTGAATTTGCAGTGTTTGGAAAAATTTTTAGTGTAATCCATTGATGAAGATTTGTAAGTTATTGTAAATAGTGAAATTTCTTTTCACAGTGGATCCAAATTCCCAGTTTTCAGTATGTCCTACAATCCTGCAGAAAATGCTGTGCTGTTGTGCACCGTGAGTATTTACATATGTTTCGATAAGAAGTTTTAAAACAAACGAATTAAACAATTGAATTAAACACACATTTTTCCTGTTTTAGAGAGCCACTAACCTGGAAAACAGCACGTATGACTTGTACTCCATTCCCAGAGAGAGTGACTCACAGAATCCTGATGGTACAATATTCTGTCTTTTTCTCAGATCTGTCCAAAAGTATGTTTTTTTATTTTATTTTTTTGAGTAATGTAGTTATTGACTTTGTGCACTTTTAGCTCCTGAGGGTAAACGCTCCTCTGGACTGACTGCGGTGTGGGTGGCCAGGAACCGATTTGCCGTGCTAGATCGCATGCACTCTGTGAGTCTATGAACTAACATTACCATTCAAAGTGTAACCGCACATTTGGGGTAGTCTGTATGAGCAAGATTGATTTTCGCACCACTCTAGCTGCTGATAAAGAATCTGAAGAATGAGATTGTGAAGAAGGTACAGGTGCCGAGCTGCGAGGAGATCTTCTACGCTGGAACGGGGTCTCTTTTACTACGAGATGCTGATGGAGTCACACTGTTTGACGTGCAGCAGAAACGCTCCCTCGCAACCGTCAAAATCGCCAAAGTTAAATATGTTGTGTGGAGTTCTGACGCCAACCATGTGGCCCTGCTGGCCAAACACGGTACTGCAACTTCTCAAAGAAAAGGCTTCTGACTGAATTAATAAATTATACCAAATGATTCTAAACATACTTTTCAGCCATCATGATTTGCAACAAGAAGCTGGAGAGCCTGTGCAACATCCATGAGAACATCCGAGTAAAGAGCGGTGCTTGGGCTGAGAATGAAGTCTTCATCTACACCACCTCCAACCACATCAAATATGCTCTGACTTCCGGGTACTGCACTGGTCAAACTCATATCTCACGAGAGAACATGTAGTTTTTCATCAAAATATCAGATGTTTATTTGTTCATCTTTCTCCCAGTGATCACGGTATTATCCGTACACTTGACCTGCCTATCTACGTGACAAGAGTTAGAGGCAACAGTGTGTACTGTCTGGATCGCGAGTGCAGGCCAAGAGTGCTCAACATTGACCCAACTGAGTACCGTTTTAAACTGGCTCTGGTCAATCGCAAATATGAGGAGGTCAGTCTCTGTTGACAACAATGTTAAATTTTTGACTTATTAGATTTTCTTTTGAAACCAACATCCCTTCTTTGATCTCCTCAGGTTCTTCACATGGTGCGTAATGCTAAACTGGTGGGCCAGTCCATCATTGCCTACCTGCAGAAGAAGGGCTACCCAGAGGTCGCTCTTCACTTCGTAAAAGACGAGAAGACTCGCTTCAGTCTGGCACTCGAGTGTGGAAACATTGAGGTATGTGAGAGTTAACTAGATTTGTTTTTGCTGAAAAAACAATGTTAACCATGTCTCCAATCCTGCAGGTGGCACTGGAAGCTGCTAAAGCTCTAGATGAACGCAGCTGCTGGGAACGACTTGGCGAGGCAGCGCTCCTTCAGGGTCATCACCAGGTGGTGGAGATGTGCTACCAGAGAACCAAAAACTTTGACAAGCTCACCTTCCTGTACCTCATCACTGGAAACCTGGCCAAACTTAGAAAGATGATGAAGATTGGTGAGTTTAGAGAAAAACATGAGCTTTGTTTAAAATGGATTCTCTAGTCAGTTAAATGTTGTTTTTGGTCTGTGTTACAGCCGAGATAAGAAAGGACATGAGCGGACACTATCAGGGCGCTCTTTACCTTGGTGATGTCAGCGAGCGTGTAAGAATCCTCAAGAACTGCGGACAGAGTATGTACTTTTACTTTTACTTTGCCCTATGTAAGAATGACCATAATCGTGAAAAAATATCTATCCTTAATATTTTTAGAGTCTCTGGCGTACCTGACTGCTGCCACTCATGGTATGGATGAGGAAGCTGAAGCTCTCAAAGAAACCTTTGACTTGGAAAAGGAGGTGGTAAGTTGATAAGACAAAAAGTCTTATACCATAATCTCACCTGCACCTCCTCGGTGTTATCAAAAGCTGAATTCTTTGTAATTGAAGGTGCCTGAGGTCGATCCTAAAGCTCAGCTGTTGCAACCACCACCTCCCATCAACCCTCTGGACACCAACTGGCCTCTGCTCACAGTTTCTAAGGGCTTCTTTGAAGGCGCAATTGCTGCCAAAGGTGATTGGTTTGTGATGCATAGCTCAGTGGCTTACCAGGACTTCAAAAGTTAAAGAATATTGCTTTGTGTGTGCTGTTTGTGTAGGACGAGCAGGACAGATGGTTGCTGATCTGGATATGGAAACTGCAGGAGTTGAAGGCTGGGGAGAAGATGCGGAACTTCATCTGGATGAAGGTTTCTTACTCCGTCCTATTACCATTAAGCTTAATACTCAATTCTTCCTTTAACAAAAGCAAACCCTCAGCAGCTCAGCCAAAAATGAAAATTATTTCATCACCCGTCTTGTCAATTTGAACCTATATGACTTTCTTTCCTCTACAGGACTCAAAATAAGATTTTGAAGAATGTTGGAAACTGGCACCCATTGACTTACATTGGTTTTGTGTTCATACAATGGAAAGAAAATGAGTGCCATTACTGTCTGATTGCCAACACTCTTTAAATCTGTGTTCTTTAGTGTTTTGTGCAATAGAAAGAAAGTCCTAAAACTTTTACTAATGGACAATGAAACTACATAATAAAGAAGTCTTGATGACTTTAAAAGACATTGAAAGAGCTACATAAGGCATATTTAGAAAGTCCAATATCATAAAGAATTTGGAGTGGGTGCTCTCTAGTTAGCAATTTTGAACAGTTTTTGTTTTCTTTGGGCAAGAATCATTTGCAGTTTTTTATATTTGATCCAGTCTTAACATCTTGTTTGCTCTCCTCAGATGGATTCATGGATGCTCAGGAGGGATTGGGTGATGAGGGAGCTATCGGGAAGGAGGAAGGTGGAGGCTGGGATGTTGAGGAAGATCTGGACCTCCCTCCTGAACTGGTTATTATCTGTCATCATGTGTATATGTGAGAGGAAATACCTATTTATAGACTTTGGTCCTTAAATTTGGTCTTCTTTAATAGGATGTGCCTGCTGTTGGTGGAGGTGGAGGAGAGGGAGAGGGATTCTTTGTTCCACCCACTAAAGGCACAAGCCCCACCCAGACATGGTGCAACAACTCTCAACTGGCTGTGGATCATCTCCTTGCCGGGTCTTTTGAGACTGCTATGAGGGTAAAACCATCAACATCTTCACAATTTTGTCAGCTGACTGATAGACGTTGAATTTTCTTGGGTGTCTCAAAGCTCGGACCAAAAGTCAAATCTAGAGATGAAAAGCTGGTATGTGATTTCTGTCTCTTACCTCTTTTCTATCTGCAGTTGTTACATGACCAGGTTGGCGTAGTTCAGTTTGGGCCCTACAAGCAGATTTTCATGCAGACCCTGTCCCGTGGCCGTACCTGTTACCTTGGCCTGCCGTCCCTTCCCTGCTTGCACGGTTACCCTCAAAGAAACTGGAAGGACAGCGGGGCTAAAGGAGGCCTGCCAGCGGTCGGTCTGCGTCTGTCAGACCTCATTTCACGCCTCCAGCAGTGCTACCAGCTGACCACAGCGGGACGCTTCGAGGATGCCGTGGAACGCTTCAGGGCAATTCTGCTTTCGGTTCCTCTGCTTGTGGTCGACAACAAACAAGAGATTGCAGAGGTATCAGAGTGGGAGAATTTAAAGAACATTTTCCTCTGATCAGGATAAGTAAGTTCATGCTTTGTTTTTTTCCAGGCACAGCAGCTTATAACCATCTGTAAAGAGTACATCATTGGCCTCACGATGGAGACAGAGAGGAAGAAACTTCCTAAAGACAGTCTTGACCAGCAGAAGCGGCTCTGTGAGGTGTGTTTCGTCTCTATTTGCACAGTGTATGAATATAAACACTGTATTTTATATGTTTGTTTATCTTGTTTGTGTCAGATGGCGGCATACTTTACACACTGCAGTCTTCAGCCCATCCACATGGTGCTGGTGTTGAGAACGGCTCTTAATCTTTTCTTCAAACTCCGTAACTTCAAAACAGCCGCTGGATTCGCTCGCCGTCTTCTCGAGCTCGGCCCAAAACCAGAGGTGGCACAACAGGTAAGAGATCATTGGAAAAGCTTTCTTAAAACATGTAAAGCATATGACTAAGATGCACAGATAATTTCCATTTCCTATTCATAAATCTTTTGCCTGTCTTTGATATCTCAGACACGAAAGATTCTTGCAGCATGTGAGAAGACCCTGACAGATGCTCACCAACTCAACTACGATCCACATAATCCTTTTGACATCTGCGCTGCCTCGTTTACCCCCCTGTACCGCGGACGGCCCGTAGAGAAGTGCCCACTGTCTGGAGCCTGCTACTGCCCCAAATACAAAGGAGAGGTTTGCAGGGTCACACTGGTGAGTACAGATCAATCATGACACCTTAAAAGTTATGTGCTTTGTGATTTGAGTTTTTTATTTTGCTTTATTTGTTTTGGAATCAAGTTAATGCATTAATTTACATTTATTTACATATACCCATTTAGCATACACTTTTATGCAAAGCAACTTGCATAACATAAATCTCTACATATAGTTGTGTTGCTTTGATTTGGAAATAATAAGGCACAATAACAAACCTTTTTTCTTGGGCAACATTCTTTTGCACTAAGGGAAGCCACAGCATGTCAGGGATTTTTACTCTGAAAAGTTTTTAATCCAAAATACAGATGCATTTAATTTTTTCATTTAATTTTTTCTTTGCTGTAAATAAAACACATAGTCGAATTGACCGCAACTCTACATAGTGTATTGGGGAAAAAATACTATTTTATCAGTATGCAAAGAGAAACAAAATTGTCTGGTTTCTGTTAAATATAGAATTATATTCAAGGGTTGTCTCTTGTTTTCCAGGTAACTGAGATCGGTAAAGATGTAATTGGCTTGCGTGTCAGCCCACTGCAGTTCCGCTGAGTGAATTACATCAGCATTTATTGAAACAAATGTGCTTCTCTCTCTTTTACTCTTGAAGGTGAAGTTATTAAATCTAACATGTGATCAGAGCTCAAAGGAATCTGAGAAAAATGACTATTCTGTCTGTGAATGTCATGTGCATTAGACTATATGAGGTCTCTATATCTATATGCTCAACTAACAGAGGGTTTGTGAACTTTCATTAATATGAATAACTGTACATCTCTCACTCTTTCATTTCTGTATTCACGTATAAGAAGCATGATGCCACACACATAGAGTTAATTGTTCTCTTTAAATAAAGTTCTGTTAAGCAAATGTTTTAACTTGTTTTTCCTGATAGATCTTAAATAAGAAGATGCTTATACAGTGATGTTGGCTTGGTAACACAAGGGAGGGCTGAAAATAAGAGCAGTACACAGCTTGCATGGTTTAATCAGGTCATTTATTTTGATCTATTGCAAAATTGCAAAAAAATACACAAGATTTTGTGTCCATTTTATAAAAAGTAAACAGAGTATCAATTTGGTTGATATTAATAAGAATGTGATGTTATATCAGTAGTCCTAAAACAAGGCTTTAGTCACAGCCCTGCTGTCTGCTCAAAATCATCCGACTAACATCAATGTTGTTATCTGTGAAAACCTCTTTGCCGTGGTCAATGGTTGCAGCAGGCAGTGATCGGGTACGGCTCAGAATCCAAGCGAAGTCCACATGAAACAATCTCAAGACATCAGTGCAGGAATACACCAGTGCTGAGTTTTCATAGTCAGTGGACAGAATCCAGTATGGAGTGTACGGCAAAACTAGAAACAGGACAACATATGCCTTACATCAATTCAATAAACAAAACATCAAAGTCATAACCACATTAAAGCTGAACACCTCATACCATAAGAGAAACTAATTCCAAGCTTTGCTGGATTTTTTTTATCTTCCACCACAGCTGTCCCCTCAATTCTTTTCACCTCTCCCTTTCTAAGAAAACACAATGGTCATATTGTTATCTTACAGCTGGTTTTGAATCTTGATAAAAGGTAGGGACTCACAGAATCTCGGAGCTCATGACTCGAGCAGATCCATCCAGCATGAGAGTAAAGTTGGTCTCGATGCATCTCCCTCGCTCAAACTGAGCTGGAAGTTTGGCGATCTCAAACCACCTTCCCATGAACTACAGTAAGCAAAACCAGAGAGACATGAAGGACAGATGACGTGTGATGAGGAGTGATGTCAGATGAGGCGAAGTGTTACCTTCTTTAGGTTGAATGCCGGTTGGGTAGCAGGCTCCGGACATGGACCCCAGTGGGGCACCTGGGCATTTGTGATGGGAAGGACGAAGGCCAAAAGACCCACAAAGAATGCCTGCATGTTCCTTGCTCAAACCTATTAATAAAGAATTGTACAAGTGTATACACATTTAATAAATATAGTTTCTGAAGTATAGAAGATTAACTATTACATTAAATAAGCTTTGATTAGGTGAAGTTAAACATTTTCAAAGCCCACCTCTATAAACTAAAATTATATAATTCAGATAACATTTTGACAATATAATATGAATACACATTAAGCCCTAAAAGAACCATTTGATTATATCTCAGTATGAAGAATCCTTACCTCTGGATGTTGTGTGCTATATGGGATGGACTGAGAAGTACAGGCTATTTATTTGACCTTACAGCATCATGTGATGTGCTATGAAGGGGTCTTTGTGACTCTATTTCTTACGTGAAGTCAGTCATTAAACTAACTGAAACCATGAGGAAATGTGCTATTATTATTTTACATTTACACAAAAAGCTTTGGAAGAAATAGAAATGTCAGACAAATCTTCAGCGGACAGGGTTAAGAAACAACTGATAGTTCATCACCAAGCTTTTCTCTTGTTCACTTCCAAAACATTTTCACAGAGTGTTCCTCAAGTGAATTTGGGAGAAGCTTGTTTATCAAATCCTAAAGAAGTTGTTTTATTAACTCTCTATAAGATATTTCCAGTATTTGTCCTCTCTCATAACTGATACAAACTAGATTTAAACTTTCATATGACCACCAGACCAAAGCCAATGGTTATAAGTGTCATGATAAAGTAGAGAGGAGAATTGTGTCATAGAGGCCTGGGGGGTGTCCCAGAAAGCTTGGTAACCTAAAATTTGGTATATCATAACTTTTCAGTTGATTCACCCCAAACCTGGAGTCCATGAGTATGTCAGAGGAGGAGTTGGAGGTTTTAATGCATGCATTTGAGGAGTTCAACCAACAATAATAAAAAACAAATAGAGCTTGTTAAGCTGCATCGGCTAAAGCAAGATAGTTGTCATCTTATATAATAAGATGTGCAATCCTTCTGGAGCCAGAAGAACTTTATGCGAAGCCAAAACTAAACAGAAATACTCTGCAAAACGGTAATATTTGATTTTACAATTACCGAACTATTTATCAAACAAAATTTAGGATATTCTTTCTTACATTTAGCTAATAGAAAGAAGGCTGAAGAACATGCAACTGGTGCGGGCCCAACACCACCTCCCCTTACTCTTTCTGATGAGCTGTCTCTATCCCTTAAAAAGGGCATCCAGTGGTTTTAATGGCATTCAAGGGCACTGAAATGTGGTGAAATTGTTTTTTTTTATTTTATGACTCAAGCAATTTCTTTGTCACTTAAAGACTTTTTGAACCTGCTTGACATTTTATGCATATGATGTATATGCTACTGTTGTCTTACTCTGAGATGTGGCTCTCTTTTAGCTGTATTATTGTTTTGTTTTTTGATAATATTGAGGATTTTCTGGGTTGTCTTTTCTTATAGATACTGATGGATGGATTGTATTATTGGACCCCCAGAAAGAACACAGTCTGTAAGCGATTTGTTGTGAGGTCCCTTATGTTGTTTAAAGATATCTTTCTTTTTGCCACTTTAAACTTTCATATTTAGACTGTAGAATGAAGATGATGATGAAGAGACCACTTCTGCTGAATTCGTCTTTAATAACCCACAGTGGTTTATGGCCTGGGAACTGTACGAATGGCTGTAAAAAGCATATAAGGGCTAGACATACTGTACGAACGACTCTACACACTGTTGCCATTCCCACATGCTCTGCATCACTCACATTGAAGAGAAGACACCTCTTCAATATAACAAGCTCCAGATAGGTTATTCATGTAATAACCCGAAAGTGACCCACGTTTTTGGAACCGAAAGCACTGGTTATCTGCATACTCCCAAACCTACCTGGGTAATTCCCATAGCCTTCTTTCTGAAACAACCCCTGGTGTTGTTACCTATCACCCGCCCCCTCGTCTCATTTCATTCCCCACACCTGTCCATTATGGTTAACCCTGGTTTTGTTCACCTATTTAATTCCTTTGTGATTGTTGTCTTGGGCTGTTTTTTTTTTACTTGGTGTCTTTACATGTTCCTGCTTAGCCTTTAAGAGTCTCTTTTCCCCTGTTTCTGTTAAATTAATACCCATAGTCTGAAGCTGCCTTCATCTGGATTCTGTCCTTTAAAACTATGATTTTATGATTGATATTTATGTGAAAATGTATGTATCTTCTTTATTCCCAGAATATATGCTTTTGTATGCTGTAATGATAAGAAATGAGGGGTTGGGAACAAATTCACCTTAAATTTTAACAATTACAAACAGGAATCTTTGTTTAATCTTTGTTTAATGTTGCTTGGAAGACATTTTTGGTTTCATAAAGAGATGTGTCTTACCCTTTATAATCTAAAGAACCTTTTCCCACAACAAACAATGTTTTGATAAACAGAAATGTGATTCAGATGTTTAAGGTTCTTTATTGAACTATTTCAACAAAAAGGTTCTTGGGAGCATGGCAGCTTTAAAGTTTTAACATCTGATAATCTAATAATAAGTGATTAAGCTAGTAATCACATCTAGGTGGTGAACATTTCTCTTTAATGGAAAAGTTTGTCTTGAACACTAGTACGTAGCCTCAAGTGTACGTGTATTTTGCATGTTAGAGGTGTTTGTGATATGTTATCCAACACATTGATAAGGGCTGATCATGCACGTGCTGGTGTATATGGACAGTTGTATAAGGATGGTTGTATAAGTACATAAGTCATAAGAGCAGTGACCTTGTAGATAACAATTGGTTTGTACGACACCGTTGAAGGTTTATTTGATAAACCAGTTTCTTTGATTACTGAAATAGAATTTGTCTATTGGAATCACTTGAGTTTATTGGAACCAGCATCAAAACGAAATCCCTACCTCAATGGTTACACGTGCACAGAAATCATGTTATTCACTGTTTACATTTAACTGCAATGTTCAACCCAACTTGTTTACCCAACCTTCAACATCTGTTTGAGCAGATGCCCTGTTCCCCCAAATTTCCCCAAGTTTGATGAGGGGGTGGGGTTTGGTGATATAACAAGTAGACGCCACAGCCTATAAATACAACTTCGCTGCCGTTCGATATTACGACCCAAGAGGCCATCAACAGGTAAGATGATTTCTGATTGTCTATAACATTTGCTGATGTTTTACTTCGTTCATTCACTATGTGTCTTTTTTTATGTGAAAACTAGAATGCAGACTCTACAAGTTGTGTCTTTTACTCTGCTGTGTGTACTGGCAGTAAATGCTCAGTCCATTGGATCTGGATCATGTCCAGAGCCTCCTGTGCAACAAAACTTTGATCCTGCAAAGGTACTGTTATTACCTACTACTACATTAAAATGATAGTTAACCCAACAACTAGTCATTTACTCAACGTTTAACTCTGTCATTTCAAACTTATATGATTTTTTTTAGCTGGTAAAAATGTATTTCCATAACATCATGCTGCATAATTTCCTGTTTTATTGTTTACTAGTATATGGGCAGGTGGTATGAGATCATGAAGATTCCAGCCCCATTTCAGTTAGGAGAATGCAGTCAAGCTACTTACACGCTTAGTGATGGAATCGTCCTGGTTAGAAATGATGAGCTTCTGTAAGCGAAATAAATTCATTTTTATTAAAAACTTTGTTCAAATTAATTTAATTGTGTGAAGCAGATGTACCTGATTCCGTCAACACATTTTTTCATCACTTACATAGCATAAAATATGTATTTGACCAAAGAGCCGAAATGCAAACAGAGATATAAGTAATAGATGTTCAAATGTCTTATCATATTTTCGTTCTCTCTAGTTCTAATGGAACTGTCAACTTCATCGAAGGCACTGCCAAGATTGTAGATCCATCAGAACCAGCTAAACTTGAGGTCAGCTTCTTTGAAGGTAAACCTACACAAAAAACTGAAAGGTTGACGTCAGGATGATTCAAGACTCTTTGATTTATCTTGATCATCATAATGACTCTCTGTGTGACTTTTCAGGTGCTCGTGCCTCTCCCTACTGGGTTCTGGCCACCGACTATGAGACCTACACCCTTGTCTATTCATGCTCTAGGCCCCTTGGCCTGTTTCGTGCTGAGTTTGCTTGGATCCTGAGCAGGACCCGCACACTTCCCAAAGAGACCATCACTGAGCTGCTGGACATTCTCAAAACCAACGGCGTCAATACGGATGCGCTCACGGAAACTGACCAAAGACCTGAGCTGTGCAGCAACATGCCTTAATGTAACCGCCTCTAGAGACCTGACTGCATATGTGAAAGCTGAAGAAATTTACGTTTTTCTGGTGAATAAACTTGCAGACTAAAACTAAGTCAATGTCTTTGTCTGAAATTTCCTGTTTTAGCTTTATCCTGAAATGAACATAGTTAACAATGAATAAGTGTACAAATGAAACCTTGTAGATTGTTGTTGCAGGTAGATAATGTTTTCATGAATACTCACAGATCAGTCACAGGAAAATCCCTCACAATAATATGCAATATCTTTTAAAAAGATAAACAATGTACAATATTTAAGTGACTAAGTGATGTCCTTGAAAAATTGTTTGCATGGTTTGTGCATTAAATAAATTAAAAACTCCTCGTGTTTTAAGATTCTCTTTATTTTACAGTATGTGAGTCATAGTTTCAACCTTAACTTGTTAAACTAGTTTAAAATAGAAGATATAAAAGGTTGACTGATATAGGAATGTGAGTTTCCGAAAATTATCTAAATAGTTATTTATTGTGTACACTTCAAAAAAATGGACTCTGTTTTTACTTGAAACAATTTTCCCTGAAAACAGAATTCATTTAAAGCTTTGAAATTAAGTAAATATAATTGTAAGATTTTTGTAAGTAGGAAAGCTAATCAAATTAACTCAAATATTTCCATTAGAATTCACCAAAAATATTGGTGTATATTACAAATATTAACTGTTTGATTTTTTTATAGATATTTGTAAGTTAAACATTTCAAGCATGTGAGACATCAGCAGTTATATATTAGGCTAACAGATTATATGTGAAGAGTTGATTTCCAACAACCCATTTTCAGTGTACAAATACAGATACATCTCCCAAACACGTCATTCTTGCCATTTTCTTCTGTATTCTGACAGTAAATGTATGATCAGCTTACACTCTGTATATTGGCTTGTGTAATTTTCATTAGATATGCAGGCCAGCTCAACTCTTATCCTTTGGCATAGTTGAGAATTTGTGAGCGGAATCTGAATCTGTGATTTCTGCTGAAATAAATGAAAATATGTTTGTATGTGTTGAAGTTGCTGAGTTTGTTAAGTCAATCTTGCAAGTCTCTTGTTTCTATGGTTTCTGATTGAGTTCATGTTAAGCCCCACCCTCCTTTTTATCTATATACTTCCTTTAAATGTTAACATCAAGCTCTTTGTTGGTTCTTGTGAGTGTTCAATTTTAGAGTTTTTGTCCTGTTCATGATCAAACCGTCTAAGTCTTAACCAAGGAGAACAAATGCTGAAAAATTATTCCCATTGTTAGTTTCTTTAACTTATGTATTTATAAATGTAAATGTTGAATTGTTCATAAATTTGTTGCCATAACTGAAAATACATAAAATTAAACTCTTGTCATTTCAAACCGATATAAGTTTTTTTCTCCCCAAAACCCAAAGAACATATTTTCAAGAATATTGGCAACACAACAAGGGCGGTACCCATTCACTTCTATTTCATGAAAAAAAAAAAACAATGTTAGTGTGAAGATGCCGTTGCTGTTTGCTTAAACTGGAAAAAAAACAGTTGGATTAACATAAAAAAAGTTGTACATCTGTGGCATGTTATAAAGTTGTGTTTACTGAGCATAATTTATCTACACAATATTGCCAAAAGTATTCGCTCACCTGCATTGACTCGCATATGAACTTAAGTGACATCTCAGAGCAGCCATCAAAACTTCTGTCTTCTATGTTGTTACATACAGAGTTTTTAGTTCCTATAATTAACACTTCTGTTTTTTCAGAGTTTAGCAGTAAGAAATAACTAGTCATCCAGTTTTTACATGCATTCCATTCGTTTTTCATATTGGTGTGTTTCACCGGGCCGCGAGGAAATATAGAGCTGAGTGTCATCAACATAACAGTGAAAGCTAACTACATGCTTCCTGATGATAACTCCCAAAGGTAAAATGTATAGGGTGAAGAGTAGCGGCCCTTCAACTAAGCCTTGTTGTACTCCATACTGCACTTGTGATCGATATGATAGCTCTTCATTAACTGCTACGAATTGATGACGATTAGTTAAGTACATTTTAAACCAATCTAATGCACTTCCATTCATCCACACGAAGTGTTCAAGTCTTTGCAAGAGAATGTTGGGGTCAATAGTGTCAAAGCCAGCACTAAGATCAAATAGCACTAACAGAGAGATACAACCATGGTTGGATGAAAGGAGCAGGTCGTGTGTATCTCTAAGGAAAGCAGTCTCGATGCTATGATACGGTCTGAATCCTTACTGGAAATTCTCACAGATATCATTTTTACCTAAAAAGTAATATAATTGTGAGGATATAATTAACTAGATCTTTGGGGTCAAGTTGTGGTTTTTTGATTAGAGGCTTAACAGCCAATTTGAAGGATTTGAGGACATATCCTAACGACAATGAGGAGTTAATTAAAGTCAGAAGAGGACCCATGACTTCTGGAAGCACCACTTTTAGGCGCTTAGATGGAATATGGTCTAATAGACATGTGGTTGCTTTAGATGATTCAACAATTTTGTAAAATTTTTCCTTTCTTTAGGACCCCCTAAAGTGCACTGTCTTTTGCAATACTATTGCTGACAATTGTATGGTTACAATTTTAACTCTAATAGTGTCGATTTCAGAAGCAGAGCAGTTTATAAAGTCATTGCTGATGGGAAATGTCAGTACTTGTCCTACAAACCTGATTCCTAAAAAGTTGGGCACTGTACAAAATGTAAAAAAAAGGAATTCAATAATTTACAATTCTCATAAACTTATATTTTAGTCACAATATAATATAAATAACATATCAAATGTTGAAATGCTAAATATTGGCTTATTTTGGATCTCATGAGAGCTACACATTCCAAAAAACTTGGGACAGGTACCGATAAGATGCCGAGAAAGTAAAAAGTAAATATAAGGAACAGCTGGGGGAACAATTAGCAACTTATGGGTAGGTCAATTGGCAACATGATTGTATATAAAAAGAGCCTCGCAGCTTAAAACTTTATAGGTCAGAAAACAAGCTATAACTAAACAGGATCCAGAAGTACAGGTGTTTTCTCTGGGCTTAGGCTTATTTAAAATGGACTGTGACAAAGTGGAAACCTGTTCTGTGGTCAGACGAATTCCAAATTTGAAGTTCATTTGGAAAACTGGGACGCAATGTCATCCAGACTTAAGAGGACAAGGAAAACCCAAGATGTTACCAGCACTCACTTCAGAAGCCTGCATCTCTAAGGTTATGGGGTTGTATGCGTACAAGTGGCATGGGCATCCTACACATCTGGAAAGGCACCATAAATGCTAAAAACAACATATGCTCCCAACCAGACGTTGTCTCTTCCAGGGAAGACCTGGCATATTCCAATATGACAATGCCAGACCAAATAGTGCAACAAATACAACATCATGGCTGCTTAGAAGGATCCGGGTACTAAAATGACCGGCCTGTGCCTTATTTACATATCCCTTAAAGTTATACATTTTCTCAGTTTAAACATTTGATATGTCATCTATGTTGTATTCTGAATAAAATATTGAAATGTCCATATCGCTGAATTCAGTTTTTGTTCACAATTTGTACAGTGTACCAACTATTTTGAATTGGGCTTTGTACATTTCTTTGTGTGAGTGAACACAAAAAATTTACATTGTAATATACAAAAGTGTATTATACACATCTTCTTGTTTGATTTCTAGAAAGAAATGGCAATGATTGTCTTTTCATGCCATGTGCTAGCCATGCCCCCTTGTTGTCTGGCTTCATTCCCCACACCTGTCCAGTTTAGTGAACCCTGGTAATGTTCCCCTATTTAATGCCATTGTGTCTTAGGTTTGTTTGTTTTGTGATTTTCTTGGTGTATCTAAGTGTCTCAGTCTTTCCTGGTCCTTCGCTGCCTGTAAGAGTTTCTTTTCTCCTTTTTTCTGTTAAGTTAATATCCTTGTTTGTCTGAATATGCATTCACATGAGTTCAGTCCTATAAAGCTGTGACAGAAGTGTATTTTTTTTATTTTACACAAACTTGAAGGTTTATTTGATAAACCAGTTTCTTTGATTGCTGAAATAATATTTGTCAATTTGATATCAGCTGAGTTTATTGGAACCAGAATCCCTACATCAACGGTTACATGTGCAAAGAACTCGAGGTATGTTTACCCAATCTTCATCTTTTGAGCAGATGCCAGGTTCCCCCAAATTTCCCCAAGTTTGATAAGGGGGTGGGGTTTGGTGATCTAACAAGTAGATACCACGGCCTGTAAATACAACTTTGCTGCCGTTCCATATTACGACCCAAGCGGCCCTCAACAGGTAAGATGATTTCTGATTGTCTATAGCATTTGCTGATGTTTTACTTGGTTCATTCACTATGTGTGTTTTTTTTATGTGAAAACTAGAATGCAGACTCTACAAGTTGTGTCTTTTACTCTGCTGTGTGTACTGGCAGTAAATGCTCAGTCCATTGGATCTGGATCATGTCCAGAGCCTCCTGTGCAACAAAACTTTGATCCTGCAAAGGTACTGTTATTACTTACTACTACATTTACGTGATAGGTTATCCAAAATTTTCTAAATCTAGAGGACACAAAAAATATTCTGAAGGTTGTTGCTTATCAATCACTACTCGTTCTCTTTTATTGAATGGAAACCGTTCAAGTGAATGGGTGCACTTATAAAATGTTCCACCCTGTTTTTACACAAAATAATTAACCTGAAAATAAGTACATTTAAAAGCTTTGAAATTAAGGAAATTTACTGTTTTTGTGTATATTGTGTATATATGTAATGCCTAATATTTCTATTAGAATTGACAAACTATTGTTGTATTTCAAATATATATTTTTTAATATCTTGAACAAAAAAATCTTAGTGTTTTAAATATGATTTTATATAACTATTTATTTTTGAGAGCTTGCCTAAGTCACTTGAACTTTTTTTAGTGTGCCAGTTTGACAACACTTTTCAAAAAATCCTTGTTCTTTAGTGAGTAAAAACACATTTGAGATTGTTCTCATCGTTACAGGTTTTAAAGTTTAATATACAATTTGTTCAAGTTTTAGTTGATAAATGTATTTTCATAACATCATGCTGCATAATTTCCTGTTTTATTGTTTACTAGTATATGGGAAGATGGTATGAGATCATGAGGTTTCCAGCCCCATTTCAGTTAGGAGAATGCAGTCAAGATAATTACACCCTGAGTGACGGAATCGTCCTGGTTAGATATGATGAACTTCTGTAAGTATTACTATAAGAATTACTTCATTTTATCATGTATAAACTCATTTTAATTAATGTTAATTTAACAACAGTTCATTAAGTTTCATTATACTGTTCAAATGTAATTGTTTGGAACAGATGTACATGATTCAAACGGCCCTTTTCTTCTGTGAGTTTATATCACTATAGCTCATATATGTATTTGACCAAAGAGCAGAAATACAAACAGAAATATAATAAATAAATATTAAGATGCAATTGCATTACATTTTGTTCTCTCTAGTGCTAATGGAACTGTCAACGTCAGCGAGGGCACTGCCAAGATTGTAGATCCATCAGAACCAGCTAAAGTTGAGGTCTGCTTTGACGGTAAATCTCTACAAAAAACTGAAAGTGTGACCATGATGGATTAATACTTTTTGCTTCATCTTGATCATCATAATGACTCTCTATGTGACTTCAGGTAATTTTTCCATTCCCATCTGGGTTCTGGCCACCGACTATGAGACCTACACCCTTATCTATTTATGCGCTAGGCCCCTTGGCCTGTTTCGTGCTGAGTTTGCTTGGATCATGAGCAGGACCCGCACACTTCCCAAAGAGACCATCACTGAGCTGCTGGACATTCTCAAAACCAACGGCGTCAATACGGATGCGCTCACGGAAACTGACCAAAGACCTGAGCTGTGCAGCAACATGCCTTAATGTAACCGCCTCTGGAGACCTGACTGCATATGTGAAAGCTGAAGAAATTTAAGCTTTTCTGGTGAATAAACTTGCAGACTACAACTAAGTCATTGTCTTTGTCTGAAATTTCTTGTTTGAACTTTATCCTAAAACAAAGTTAACATTGAATAAATTAACAAATGAAACCTTGTAGATTGTTGTTGCAGGTAGATAATGTTTTCATGAATACTCACAGATCAGTCACAGGAAAATCCCTCACAATAATATGCAATATCTTTTAAAAAGATAAACAATGTACAATATTTAAGTGACTAAGTGATGTCCTTGAAAAATTGTTTGCATGGTTTGTGCATTAAATAAATTAAAAACTCCTCGTGTTTTAAGATTATTGTTGCAGGTAGATAATGTTTTCATCACCACTCAAAGATCACAGTAAATTCCCTCATAATTATATGCAATATCATTTAAAAAGATAAATGTATATTAAATTGATATCCTATGAAGATTATTTTTCAACCTAAACTGTTTTAAAATACAACATCATAAAAAGTATTGGTATAGGAATGTAAGTTTAGGAAAGCAACTGAATAGTTAAGTGTTTTAAATAGACGTGATAAAGTTGTGATAAATGGAACAGATCTACATGATAAAAATAACCCAAATAACTCAATAAGCCATTATTTAATGTGCAAACTTTACTTGGAAACAATTTAGAGTGAAAACAGGACTCATTTCATTTTTTGTAATTAAGTAAAAATACTGTTAAAATTAAATAAAGCTAAGCACAATAACTATTTACGTTAGAATTCACAAAAAATGGGTGTTTAATACAAATATTAACTGTTGGATTTTTAATCGATTAAGTTAACTGTTTATTTTTGTAATTTACTGGGCCACATTCAATATTTTTTACAGTTTATGTGCCAAACCATTTCAACCATGTGAGAATGACATTTATGACTTTGTCTTAATATCAGTGCATTTGTTAAGTCAGACAATAGTAGTTTTAGATTTGACTAATAGATTATATTTGAAGAGTTTATTTCCAACAACATTGTACCTTTGTCAAAATACTTACAAACCCATAAAACATGACACAAAAATATACGTTTATTAAAATTGTGTTTGCAATTGCAATTAAACTACTTGTATATCTATACATACACAAATTAATGGAACATGATGTTCAGTTGATTAACCTTAAATACTGTACTAATACGCCCCCCCCCCCCCCCCCCCCAAAAACACATGATTCTCACTGTTTTCTTCTGTATTTAGACAGTTAATGTATGATCAGCTAACACTCTATTTATTCGTTTGTGTAATTTTCATTAGGATTTGCAGGCCAGCTCATCTCTTATCCTTTGGCATAGTTTAGACTTTGTGAGCGGAATCTGTTCAGAGTGATTTTGGGGTTAAACCCTTCATTATCCCTTTGCCTCAGTGTGACTCTATAATACAGTGAACAAACACTGTATTAAAAAACTAAAACGCTTACTTATGCATAGATTCTTAAATTAGCGGTTTTAATGTCTTAATACCCTACTCTCTCAAAGTCTAAGCAGGTTATTTGTGATTTCTGCTAAAATGAGCAAACATGATTAAAAAAAAATGTTTGACTATGTGTTCCAGTTGTTTAGGATGTTTCCTCAATCATTTCATTGATTGGTCTCTTTTTCTTTAGTTTCTAATTGAGTTCATGTTTGGCTCCACCTATTCCTTGATTACATTTACATTTATATTTAATTATTTAGCTGACGCTTTTATCCAAAGCTACTTACAACTGAGTTTTACAAAAGAAGCATTTAGTACTAGAGGTAACAAAGCAAACAAAGGATTAGTAATGCAAGTCTTAGTTAGAAACACACAACATACAAGCCAAGTGACAAGGAATTTTTTTTTTGATAGAAAGCATGAGGATGTCAGGAAGGAGGTTTATTAGTGGGTCAGGAGCAAGCGGAACGATTGGTTTTAATTATTTTTTTAAAGATGGTAATGGAGCCAGCCAAATGTGTTGTTACAGGCAGACCGGAATCGATACATAGAGGGTGCTTGATAATGCTTTCTTACCTTTAAGGGTCGGTACCACCAGACACTCTGGGTGCAGGGATCTTGAGGGCACATGCGTCTGTATCAGCCAATGAGGGTAGGGGGGTTCTAAACCTGTGGTGGTCTTGTAGGCAATGAGGAGAGCTTTGAACTCGATGCGAGTAGCTATAGGGAGCCAGTGTAGCTTGATGAAGAGAGGTGTGACGTGCGCTCTTTTAGGTTCCACTCTTGCCCCAACATTCTGTATCATCAGTAAAGGTTTGGTAGTGCAGGCTGGCAGTCCAGCATGTAGAGCATTGCAGTAGTTCAGCTTAGACCAGAAGTCACGTTATAGACTTTCTCATTGTCCATCGTTTTGATGGAGAGGGATGAAAAAAGTCTGTCATAACCTATTATTCCCCGTCATTAATTTGCATATTGTCTATTCGCTTTTTTCATTAATTTTTTAATCATGCACGTGCACAGCGAGCATATAGGCTAAATTATTCCTTTATTTATTTGACAAATGAACAAAAACTCCATCAAATTTATTGTTCAACAATTGCATGTGTTTTTTTTTCGTACTGATAGCGGAGTTTTCAGTTCTGTGACTGTGCCTCGGAGAGTTGACTTTTCCTGACAGTTTTAGTTTTATTCTGGAGGCTAAAACTGGAATTACTAGCGCCACATCATCCAGGGTTCTGTAGTCAAGAAACATTTCTCGTAAGGAAGTGATCAAAAGTTTGTAGGATTCTGTGAATGTGAGATTTCTTGATCTGGCAGGACCTGCTCCTTCTGCACCAGGGGTACAGCTGCACCCATCTGTGTTCCGTAGTGCTCACAAACGCTGCACTACTTCCTCTTTATTCACCTTAATTAACAATATCACAACTATTAGCCCGTTCAAAGTAATTCTCATTTTTGCAACTGTACGCACAGCTAACAAAGAGGAGAAAATACAAGACAATTGATTATTAATTAAGACAATCGCCATCAGTTACAAATTACAATAGATCGCCCTCAGCATAATTCGTCAAATGACGGATCACCTTCAGATTTTTCCATCACAGCTGAAAAACATCTGTAAATGACGAAAAATATTTGGTTAACACGACATCTGGCTTAGGCAGGACTAAACCCTGAACTAGGATTTGTGCAGCATGCTCCGAGAGGAAAGGTCTGGTCGTTCTGATGTTGTAGAGAAGAAATCTGCAGGACTCTTTTTGGTACTCGTAACAGGATCATTTAAGGTTAGTAGATCATCAATTACTACTCGCAAATTTTTGGTCGTTCTGGAGGGTACTATGATGGTTGGTCATAGTCGGAAAGAGAGGTTGTGACAAATCTTTGGGTCACGAAGATGACGATAAGTTCCATTTTGCTACGGTTTAGTTGTGGATGGTGGTCTTTCATCCAGCACAATGTCTCTCAGGCAAGTGCATTTGTGTATCGCCTGCATAGCAGTGATAAGTAAAGTCATGCTTCCAAATGATGGATCCCAGTATTGTTATGTAGACCGAGAAGAGCAGCGATCCAAGCACTGAGCCCTGAGGTACATCAGTGTTATGATGTTGCTATTCTGAAACTTCAAGTTTCCAAGATACACTAATTGGAACAAACGCAGCAACCCAGTTTCAGTGTAGTGCCCACTCTTGAAACCTGACTAGTTGCTTTCAGGAGGTTGTTCTGAGTAAGGAAGGAGGAGAGTTGGTCAAAGACGACACGCTCAAAACACGCTCCAAAAGTGCAGGACTAAGGTTGGGTTTCTTTAACAACTGGGTTTAGGAACTACGGATGGAGAGAAGGAGACTGAAGGAGATGGGTGGGAACATGAGCAAGCGGGCAGGTCATCATATGGCTAGAGGTGATGGTCTTGGCAACTTTGTCCTTAGTAAGCAGAGAGAAAAAGTGGAAGGAGATGGTGCCAGGAGTCTGAGTATGGTCCAGCGGATGCAGTGTAGAGAACCCTATATCTATATACTCATTTTAAATTGTAAAATCAACCTCTTTGCTGGTTTTGTGTGTTTATTCTTCATGATCAAACTGTCTACGTATGAATCAAGGAGTAATAAATGCTGAAAATTATGCTCATTGTCTGTTTCCTTAACTAAAGCAATGTAAAAGGATAGTTCAGCCATAAATGAAAATACATTAAATTACCCTATTGTCATTTCAAACCTGTTTAAGTTACTTTCTCATGCAGAACCCAAAGAACATAATTAGAATAATGTTGGTAAACAAATAAGGGAAGTACCCATTCACTTCTCACAAAACCAATGCTAGTGAGAAGTTGCCGTTTTTTTGTTAAAGTAGAAAAAAAAATGTGGATGTATACATTTGTTTGTTTGTTTGTTGGAAAACAGAGAAATATATTTAGATAAATGCTTGTAACCAGTTTTTGGACCCCATTGACTACCATAGTTGGAAAAATGACAATTGTAGTCAAAAGTGTCCCAGCACTTTTTGTTGTCTTACATTTCTATTTCTTTAAGTGAACAAAAAAGATTAAAGTTGTTCACCATATTATTTGATACATCATCATCTGAAGGTTGTTACTTAGAAGTGGCAAAAAGTGATTGTGAATTCAACACAATCAACATATTAAGTCTTTATTTCAAGATCTTAAAAGTTGCATTAAATATTTATGGACAAACATGTTGCATGGGTGTGTTAAAAGTGTTTAGTTTTAGAAAAATTTTAAGAAACAGA
Source organism: Triplophysa yarkandensis (assembly GCA_033220385.1). NCBI lineage: Eukaryota > Metazoa > Chordata > Actinopteri > Cypriniformes > Nemacheilidae > Triplophysa > Triplophysa yarkandensis. The sequence goes on along the minus strand of CM065664.1, from coordinate 5,186,882 downwards.
ACTTTGACCTATTTGAATTCTATAAATATTACCGTAAGTTGATGAAAAATAATTATAAGATATTGTAATGTGCTTGATTTCCTTTGAGATTTGTTTTTTTCTGTCCTTTTGTATATTACAGAATAAATTATTGTATATATCCTTGATATGTTGTCGTTTGTCATTTTGTAACACAAATCTTATATTTTGATGCATTACACAGGCCTCTACTTCTGCTCATCTGTTTGTCAAACTTATTATAAACATTAAAATGATATTTTATTACTATATGTACTTCTGATTCCAGCATTACGAGTTTTTGTTTACTCTTTTCATGCGGAGATCCCCATGGTAGATGAGGTGCTATGTGTGCACATTTATAATAATGAGTAAAACAGCTTATTTAAGCTTCTGTCAGCTTATCACTGCGGGAGACGAACGCTCGCCGCCAGTCTCTGCATGTGTGTTTTCCTTCAAAACACTCATATGTCGTCCCATTGTACACCTATCCCTGATTTAATTCCCCTGATTCTAAGAACTATAGACTGGACTTAAAACACAAATTGTAAGATTAACATCACATTCAGGATAGATGCTCCACGATGAATGTTAAAGATGTTATCAGAACTCTTCATATGCTGTATGATTTCAGCTGACAGTGTGTTTTTCATGGAAGAGGAGCTGAGCGTTTAGATGTCTTACTCTGAGTCTTAACATCCTAACAGAGGATTAATGAGGTAAATGTGAAAAGAGGTTTAGCTACTTTGCTTAGGCAGTGCTCTTAATTACATTTCAGCAAAGTGTCCCGCGTGCTGTTGGCAAGATGATAGTGATGTCAGGTATGGGGGGGGGGTTAAGCCCGCAGAAGAATCTAAGCTAATAGAGATAACATGAAGCTGTATTTAAGGTCTTTTTTAGTTAAGACCAGGAACTGGCACTGTGTCGCTCAGGGCATCTGTAGTTCAGAACTTCCTTCAGACTAGTGGCTTCTACCGTCAGGTCACCTTCAAGTGTACAAGTCATCTGGAAATATTCTGCTTGTGTGTTTGGATTATCATAGCTAGAGTTATTTCCTCCTGAAGACATCATTTCATCTCTGTGGCAGAGATTCAGACGTGAGTACAATTGATTTACAGTCTACAGTTTTGTGAGTCATAACTTTGTCTTATTTTTTAGATCAAGTATTATATTTCATGTGGCTTGGAAATATCACCAAAATAAATTATCTTCACTTAAAAAATCTTTTTTTAAGATCTTTCTAAAAACATTTATATTATATGTTAAAATAATAATTTTGTAAGTTTATGCATGAAAAAATAAATGAAAACCTATTCTTGAGGTCTCACCTTGAGATGCTCTTTACATTTACAGTCATTCATTAATCAGATGCTTTTATAATACAAAAATACAATATTTTGTTCAAAATACATTTTTATAAAGTATTTTGACAGCATTTAAAAATCACTTTTTATTTTATTATTCTTTTTCTTTTAAACGATTGGCACTAAATTATTGTTTTACAAAAAAATATTTGAGCATTCGCCTGGCAAAGGCTTGGCCGGCATGTTCTTCTACCTGTTGAAAGATATGAATTTTCAAAGAAGCTATCAAGTTATTTTGTCCTTTCTTATTCATGTCACTAGATCACCAAATCTCAGACATTTATGTCTAGCATTGGAATTATTTTATGGTCCTAAGAGAATAAATGAGTAGATGATTACTGGCTCCTTATCTGTGACCTACACAAATAAAAGACTTGATTTAAGTCGTCAGCAGTTTTCCTTTAATTTATTCCTTTAATGAGATTAGACAGACGCAAATCCCCCAACCTTAACCCTTGGACATGGCATCACTTGTCGCACACGCAAACACACATACACCCACACACACATGCGCACACACGCACCGACACACACACACACACACACACACACACACACACACACACACACACACACACACACACACACACACACACACACAGACATGAACACACACACACAAACGAACACACACATATATTATTTGAGAAATAGACCAGTTCCTTAAGCTTGGCATACAATTTATGTGTTATTGTTTTGGTTACAGTCATGCAAGTCAAAAATATATATAGTTTAGTGTCTACAATAGTAGACATAATGCAAATGTAGATCTATGTCTACGTCTACAATTAGTTTCTAAACTTCTTCCTTATGTATATCAGCCAAAGTTTTGACACGGTGGTCAGTTTGTCTGATATATAAGCCGATTGTATCACAGATTGATTCTCAAGGTGTTTTTAGGACATCCCTGAGGCTAATGGAGGCTAATAGGCTTAGCACTTAGGGTGTATTGTCCGGTATGCTTACAAGCAAGGTTTGCTGAGGGTAAAACTCTAAACTCTGGGATTACCTCCAACACATCCCTTTAAAGTGCTGTATAGTCAGGATTTAGCTAATAGGATCTGAAGGGGGAGCTGGGCTCTGAAGGTAGTTTGGGGGTTGGCCGACAGCAGGATGGCACATATAAGGGTCAGCAGATGTGGCTAGCAGACTGCTGGACTAACAGAGAGATTACAAGAATCAGATGAAATCTCCCCCTTCTAAACGTTTAATGTTGAGAGGCTGTATCACACTGAATATAATGCTGAGTTTAACAAAGATTAGAGCAACATCTTTTATTCTGTCAAGAACACTATTAAGGTTTAAAGATGGATTTTTTAAACTAAAAATAGACTTGATATATAAATCATAGTTTGAGGTTTTATTTTATAAGTAAACCTCGGGATACAAAAGTAGACAAAATCCTTTGAATACTTAAAAGCCAGAACGATAAAGTGAAGAAAATTTTAGGACAACATTTGATAAAATCCTTTCTTTCTCCTGTCATTTCTTACATTTCAGACTGACAGGACCAACGTGACATGACATTTTTTCTGTACCTGAATGCATGAAGATTCAGAGGACAAGTGAACAGATACACAGGTATACATGTTATATTGACATTCAGATAAACCTAAAAGATTAAGTTTTATGTTGTGAAATGTATGAATGTGCTCCGTTATTAAAAGACGTTATTAATTAGGAGTTATCGATTTTACAAATATCAAAGCTAGGATAAATTGTTTTGAGTATGTTTATACAGTATATACTGCAGAATCCAAAATATAAATGTATTGACATTTATAAAGGGACTCTACTACACAAAATAGAAAAGGTTGCTATCAATTTTTCACTCTCAAATTTCTTTGTTCAGTTGAGCAGGAAGAGAGAATGTTGGCAACTAACAGTCTTGATGAACAATTGATCATTTTGTTGTATCATTTTGATCTGTCCAACACATAATATTTCTTAAAGAACTTAAGAAAACAGTTTATTTAACTATCATTTAGATATCCCAGGAATATCAGTTGATACATTCTTCCGAATATATTAATTTGTGTTCAACAGACCAAAGACATTTATACAAATTTGGAACAACTTGAGAATGAGTATTTAATTACAGAATTTTGGTAAACTATGCCCGTTATTTCCTTTAAATATAATTAGAACAAATTATTTGTTGATGCATAACATTGTACATTAAAAGGCAGATATTGCATTTACATCTATGACCTGGATTTTCAACTCTAACCTATGGACATTTTTTGATTAATTATATAATAACTAATTTGAATGTTTTGAATCCATTTGTGTTTTCATAATTTTTAATAGTGAGTTTTAGATTAAGAGATGGGTCTTCATTTTTGCTCTTCTCTAATAATTGCATTATTAAATTTATTCATGCCGTATATATTCATATGGGCCACCTCAAAAACACATATGTAAGATATATTTGCAAACCAGCAAATCTCTGTACATTATTATAATCTGTGCCATTCACTGAATGCATGTTTGTGTGTTCAGCGGGACAGCAACTGTATCATGACTCCTCGTGAGCAGTTGAGGAAAATAACAGCCCTAGGAGAAGAAAGAGCTCTGGATGAGAAACATTGGTACAGACTGGTCAATGGCATGTCTACTGCAGGTAAAAACTTGATCAGAATTCTAAATAACCCCACATAAGTGTGTAGAATTTGCGTATTCAAGATTAATAAAGAGTTAATGTTGTTTTGTTTCATCTGAATATGTCATAATAAGCAGAGCTTCGACAGAGACAAGAGCTCATGATGAGGAACCAGATGGCCATGACTCCACAGATCATGACTCAAGGCCAACATAGACTACAAGGTGTACCTACACAGTTTGATCCTCGCTTTATAGAAAGGTCTGAAATGGATAAAACTTTGAGTTACCATATCTTCTTGCAAACCAACATGATTTTGATGATGAGTATCCACTCTTTATCTGCAGGGAACTGGTGCCACCTGCGGAGATGGTCCCAGCTGATGCCAGACAGATCCACATGGGTTCCCATCTTGGCCCACCCCTGACACCAAATCCCAATGTTATGCCGGGCAGAGGATATCCAGGCACAGGTTAGAATGTGATTATATATTGATCATGTAGAAGTAGATACTAGAAAATAAATTGACCAAAAATGTTTTATTCTCAGGTTATGGCTTTCTTCCAACCGAGAGCATGGAGACGGTTGCCAGACGACAAGAGTTACTTCACAAACAGAACATGGCAAGGTACAATCTGGGTTAATTTAACTCCCACTTAATGAAAACAAATATGAATTAAAAAAAAATAATTGTAATATATGTGCTCTTTTGTCCAAATAAGAATGGAGATGAATGCTATCCTTCACCAAAAAGAACTGGAAAACGCTCAACAGAAGGGTCTCATTGGCATGGAGAATCCAATGATGTATCAGAGTATCCAGCCAAATCCCATGACCTTTAGGGGTCGTCAGCGTCTTACAGATGGCCATGATGTCTTCGTCCACCGCACTGCACTCGAAGACCTCCATGCCAATAGTCTCCTTATGTCTAGTCCCTACCCACCAATCAGCACACTGCAAAGAGAGCGAGGTCGCCGGGCAAACCGGAGGGCCATCAATCATAAAAGCTCAGATGGCAACATCACTCTCCCAAAGGGCCAATCAGAAGAGAAGAACGTCGAACAAAGTCCAGGAGGTGTTTCGGGGGAAGAGAAGGATGTAGACGGAAAAGGTGAATTAAGCAGTGAGGTCATCACTAATAAACCACACCAAACCAAAGTAGAAACAGTGCTGTCTTCATGCAGCAGTAGAAAAAGTTTTAAGGATGTAGAGCCAGGGATTCGCAAGGCATGTTTGAGTGGAGAGGAAGCTTGTGCGGAGATCAACAACTGTAATGCGAGCAACAGTGACAAAGATATATCCAACCCATGCTCAGCTTTCCAAGAAAAATTTCTGTTCCCATCTGCAAACGGTCCACTTCCAGCTATGCCCTACATGTTTCCAATGCCAGCGAATGGACTTCCACTACCACTGGGTGTGTTTGTCTGTTCCAAGAATTTATTGTGTTTATCATTCAAACTATGCATATGTCCTGTAAAATGGCTTTTTTCTGCTGAACCAGGAAACCCTAATATGTTTATAAATGGAGAAGAGATGACTTCTCTGGAGGACATCCGCAAGTGGACAACTGACGACGTTTACAACTTTATCATTGAAATACCAAGCTGCTCTGAATATGCACAGGTATTTACCGATGACGTGATCCTAATATCGCTAATGCTAAGAGTCTAATAGATTAACACTCCATTCAATGTTTCATGTGTCTTTTCACACAGACATTTAAAGATCATATGATTGATGGAGAAACATTGCCTTTACTCACAGAGGATCATCTCTTGGACACCCTGGGGCTAAAGCTTGGCCCTGCCCTTAAGATACGATCACAGGTATGTTTTTTCTTGAAAATAGAAAGTGATGTGTATGTGATACTTGTGGTTTTAAGCTAAACACTTAAAGAAATGTTGATTGAACTTAACTTTTTAAGTTCAATCAACATGAATTTTCAAGACAATCTAACAACCCGTTTGATTTTGAAATATCTTAAAGTCGTCGAAAGGTTTTACATTTTAACAAACAGTGTAGCTGCAAGCAGCAATCATGGAGGTAAGCCCATAAAGGACACATGGGCAGCTATATGTACAAGTTAATTTTGAAAAAAAAAAAACTTTTATAAGCAGTTTAAAACCATAGAGAGAAAAGCATTTGAACAACAATAGATGTTGTTAAATAAGAACTGATAAGAATGATGCAGAGTTTTGTGAAACCCAATAGTTAGTCCGCATATATCCCACTAAGACCCTTTTCCACTCACTCTTTCTTTTAAAAACAATTACCTCTGAAACTCTTTTTCACTTATAAATGTCTCTGCTATTTACCACTTCATTGTCTCCTCAATTATTTGTAAGTCCCTTTGGATAAAAGCGTCTGCTAAATGTTAAAGTAAATGTAAATGTAAAGACAAAGCGTCAAACCCACTTTTATAATCTTGTCAAAGAAAAAAAAATTAACATTTTAAGAAGTTTACATTTGTCAAAGCAAAGCTGCAGGCATAAAAGATTAATTATGTCCAATCTTAGTTATTCCTAAAACATTGACAGATCTCTTTTTTGACAAAACATTGAAGGTAAATTTCAAGTCATCTAATAGTAAAGTTTACCTTTAAGCTCTTCACCTTGAAGACACTTTTTAAGTTTAGATTTGTTTTAGACTCTAATGCATTGCAACCAGATACATCCTAATATTATTATTAATTTTTCAATCCTCACCATAAAACAATAAACGCTTTCTGATTAAGTTTTACACTAGCACTACCTGTAAGTCAGTGTCAAATGTTGAGAGTCTCAAAAAGCATTGTGTTTTTTCAGTTGTCTCGTCGGATGGGAAACATGTTCTTCAACATGATGAACTTACCTCTCCCTGTGTCAGGCCTCCAGCCTCCACCTGAGAAAAGTGGAGACAGATCATCAGACATCAGCTCTCCTCTAATCTGTAACAGTGTGGAGATGCTCAGCAGTCCCAGAGACACAGAAGCTCTTAAATCAACAGATCCTGTAACTGAAGCAGATAATTCATCTCCTACACAAATGAGTGACAGCACCTGAACAGAGCATACAAAACTACTGTTCTGTTCCCTTTAACCCCAGACACATGTAATGTTTTACAAATAGTGATATCAGGATACCTTGTTTTAGAGTTAGTAAGACTCTTCATACAAAGGATTCATTTTTACATATGTATATTTTGTAAATTAGCTTAAAACTGCAGTTATTATGTTTAACTATATATAATCTTTCAATTTGTTTCTTAAAGCAATATTCACATGATCATGTTTACTCCTCAAATTGTGTTTTTAATATGAAGCAATTTATTGTGATTATGTTAGTTAACATATTCACACTGTGACAGTTTTTTTGCCAGAATATCTGTGAATTAAACTCTTTTTTTAAGATCACAATTTTATTTGATTTATTTACGTAAATTAAAACATAAAAACTACAGCATGATAGTAAATCAATCAAAACTTCAAAAAATTGCCTCAAAAAGTTAATAACACAAAACATTTTAGTGTTAAGTCAATTGGCATATGGTTATAATTGCACTAAATATAATTTAATTCACAAACAACAGATGACAATAAATACTTTATTTACGTATATCAATGTTTTACTCCAGGATTACAAATATTTTAATAATTAAACACATCTCTAACATGTAACATTCTAATGTAATGTTCACCAGGGGTCTGTTGAATGTACTGATTAATCATGAGCAGTTAAAAGTACAAATTAATTTTAGAATCAGAATCACTTTTATTCATTAATAACCACATTACATTTACAGACAGATTAAACTTCATCTGACTTTTCTGGTTGATTATTTACATACACTTTGAGGTTAACATGACCCACATTTTTTATTCCACTGTGGGGTCTCTGCTGCTACAGTTATTTTTTTCAAAAGTGATGTGTGTGTGTTTTTAGATTGCATATCACAGTGACAGTCGAAGTTCATGGAAGAATAAAAAGCAGATTTTGTTTGTGTGTGGCAGGATTTACACACAACCAGTCTTATAGGAACCATTTACAGCAGCCTAGCAACAGATCTCGTAGACTTTCATCATAAAAGGACTAAATGGATATTTTGGTTCATGATGTCATTTTCATTGTGGCTTAAGAATCATCACTTGATTTTCCTAGTTGTAAGTTTTGCAAAGACCATTGGAATTTTTTTATCCAGTTTTAGAGTACTATGTGTAAAAATTTAATTGCAGACTGGGAGTACAAATTTTTTTTTTATTCTTTGACATTAGCCACACGTCAGCGGCAATAAACACTTTTGCTTCTCTGAATGCTGCAAGTTTTTGTAAAGATAAGCCATTCTAGGCACTAGGTGAAGGTCATGGCACACACTGTAGTGAAGAGAAGTGACGTGACTTGGAATTTGTGCTCTGCATTTAACCCATCCAGTAAGTGAACACACACACTGTGAACACACACCCGGAGCAGAGGGCAGCCATGCAGCGGCGTCCGGGGAGCTGTGGGGGGGACGGTGCCTTGCTCAAGGGACTCACCTCAGTCATGGTATTCCCGCTGTTTCCGAGTCTTCGGCTCACGAGCCCAAGACTCGAACCACCAGGCCACGACTGCCCAAGAGAATGGTTACATTCAGACCTCTGGGTTAAACCTTACACCCCACGTGGGATTAGCCAGTGCCTTATCCACTACGCCACTGGGCCTGCACTATCCTTTACCAGATTCATTTTACATCACTTAATTTAAAACTTTTCAACCACTTACAATTTCAAGATCATTTACCATACATGGATTTCCCATCTGAAAAAGAGATGTACACATGTTAACGTATATATGTTTTGTTAAGAAAATGGGAATAGGGCTTACCCTGGCAAAGCTTCAATGCCAACATAGTTTGACCTCAAGATACCATTATAAACATAATGCTAACTGGATCAGCATGTTTGTAAGCATGTTGTTAACATAATGGTAGTATGATTTGCATGTTGATAACATTAGGCTTAGATAATTTATATGTGCTCTAACATGATACTTCATACCATGAATGAAACAAACCAACCCCCCTGCCAATGTAATGTACTTATGCAGAGATAGGTCTTGCTATACAGTTGCTGTGTTAATCTGCCTGGCTGGTCCCGCAAACATCGTAGAGTTTAGAGAATAGACATTTACTGATTTATTGTTCCACCAAGATTACACCTAATGTTTAAGAATGTTTCCATAATTGTGTATCAGCTAAAAAACAAATGAATTCATGTTAGAAATAAAAGAGCAGAACATAATTCTACCTTATGTCTTTGCTTATCATTCATATCTTTGTTCACTCATCCATTTGATGTTCTTATGGCTACGAATAATCTTCAAACCTTTTACATAGAGTTGCAAGAAAAAGTATGTGAACCCCTTTGAGATGACTTAGATTTCTACATAAATGCAAACAGCATGGAAAAAGCATGTGCACCTATGGGTTTTATATCTGGCAACAATGAACTCAACCAACCATTGAACCATTCCTCTTTACAAAATTCAGTTTAGCAAAAATTTGGGGATGTCTGGTGTTAATCGCACTATTGAGGTCATGCTTAAACATCTCAAGAGGGTTGAGGTCAGGATTCTGATTGGGCCATTCCAAAAGTCTTCTTTTGAAGCCATTCTTCTGTTGTTGATTTACTCTAATGCTTTGGGTCCAAATGTACTCTGATCAAACAGTCAAGTGTACTGGTATTGGTCAAATGTGTTCAGCCACTGCATCACGGCAAGTAATTGGGCGAATACTATGCAATTACAGATACTTCCCTAACGTGTAGTCAACGTCTTGTCCCATGCCGCAACCTACGACGCTGTCATCAACATTTATGGTTCTGCTTCTCTCACAGTCATTGGTCACTGGGTCCCAGTAGTTACGAAAACAGTAGCTGAAGAAGAAGCCGATTGTTTATTAAAGAAACTGAGGTGACACACAGCCAAGTTTGGTGACCATACTCAGCATTCGTGCTCTGCAGTTAACCCATCCAAAGTGCACAAACACAGCATTGAAAATACACACCCTAACCCTGAACACACATCCGGAGCAGTGGGTAGCCATTTATGCTTCATAAGTCATGGTATTTCCAGCCCAAGTCTTGAACCCACAACCCTTAGGGTACATAAATACACAAATTCCTATGCAAGTAACAAATGTATAGAATTACAATAAACACCTCAGATTTTGTTTGTTTTATGTCTCACATCTTGTCAGATACTAGTTTCAATCTCTGATAGTTTTATCCAACGTCTGCCAGGAAACAGAATTTATCTTCGCATTTCATTATTTCACATCACTTCTATGTACATAAAATGTATCTATTTTTATCCTTTTGTAAAATGTAAGTCTATTTTAATTCTTATTTTTCTATATGCCCTGAAAGTGACCATAACAAATCCCTTGTAAGCACAATCATACTTGACAATTAAACTCTTTATGATTCAGATAAAAATTCCCGCCTTTTTTCTGCTCTTCAATCCTGACTAGAAAATGGTTATTTTTTAAAGCATTTTTTTTGCATATGTTGTCAACTTACGCACTTCTCCCCTGAAATATCCAATACTTATGCCAAACATATGTAAACTCACAGTAAATATTGTTATTTCTTCATAAAGTTGAGTGTGAAATATTCCTCATTATTTCCTCCAGCAGCTGTCGTGTCTCTCCTGTGCTGCAGATGGCGCTACTCCTTGAAATCTCGCGCAACAGCTCTCGGTCTTCTCGCGAGATTTCCCGCCGCGTCTCCGCACGTCACCGCATCAAGTGAACACAGAAGTGAAACAACATGGCGGAGCGCCGGAGACACAAGAAGAGAATCCAGGTACACAACACAACTGTCATCGTCACCTAAGTTACCGTTATTCACTGTGTGATGTGAAGTTGTCATTAAAGTCAGCGTGTTGTCCGTTAATATCGCGATGTTTTAGATTTGCATCACATCATGACGTGGATGTTATCATAATGTGATATAAATGTCATTTAACTTGATAAAATAGATCACTATCCTCATTTTTGTGTTTGCCTCCCGGACAGGGATGTGTTTGATGATCAAGTTGATATCGTCTGTTGTATTGGTTCCATATGTGTCCTTTATTACACGTGAAAGTGAAATATCACCACTAAAATGTCAAAGTAACATGTTATTATTGACTTATTGTGTTGTTTTGTTCATGTTACTGTGATGTGATGTCAGATGCCATGTTGGCAGGATGGACACATGATTGTGTGACGTCATCAGATGTGATTGTGTGTGATGTGCACATCATCATCATCACATGTGAAGTGATGACAATCACATTGTGTCAATCACACATGTACTCACATCAGTGATGTGTAACTGATCCATCACTTTCCCATATAAAGTTTTCACATGTTTTATGGATGTTATGTAATATTGATCTTACGCAACAGGTTAAAATCCAGTTTTACAGTTTAAATAACATTTATTTGAATATAAGGTTTATAAAAAGTGTCCTGTAATGTGGCTGCAAAAATATGAGGAAAAAAATCCCAGGAGGGAAATTTGTCTTCATTGCTGTTTTATATTTCAGAATAAATATGAATCACAATTAATCGCATCCATAAAAGTTTGTGGTTGCGTCTTAAATGACAAATTGTGTGTATACATTTGGATCACAGACATACACTTATGTGTACGTACATGGAAACGTCTACGTGAGTTTATTTACATTTAGCAGGAATTGAATTTATTTGTAGTTGTTTAATAGTTTGTATATTGTTAACATATATATATATATATATATATACATGTTAATGTGTTTTTAAAAACAACACAGATACACACCATCTTTATTCTTGCTGCGATTGATCGTTTGACCTAGTATAACGTAAATAACGTGATGTGAACTGTTTGTTTGGCCCTGTCACATTATAGAACACATGTGCTCAATACAGAGTAGTATTGATATTCAAAATATGAAGAAATATTCATCTGTTGTCTGGAATCCGCTGTATGACACACAAAGCATCACACGCTTTTTTTAAATTGTGCAAATGGTTAGAAAGAAAATAAACCAAACATATTAAAGTTAGATAACGAATTGTAGTTTAACTTTATGTCCTTTCATAAGTCTGCTCCAGATGTTAAATATGATAGATATCCTTTGACTGGATTCGTCAGCTGATGCTCAAAGGTTTGCCCATCATACATTTACCAGTGATCTGTAAAATCTTGTCAACTCCACTTGCCCAAAACCGGACAGCTTTTGACACCCACACTGCAAATTGGGGCAGAAGTTGCGTAGTGTGTAGTTGTGCAGTGTAACTGGATGTTTGTCACTTCTGCTGCTAGTACGAGACAAGCGTAATGCAGCACAGATGTTGTTATAAGCCCATCATATCATGTTCAAGGCCATCAAGGATAAATGTGTACTATGAGCTGTCTTGTTTTAGTTTATTAAAGTGATAGGTCACCCAAAATTGTATCATCGTTTACTAAGCCTCTTGTTATTTTAAACCCGTATGACTTTCTCTTGCCGAACACAAAGAGGATATTTGGAAGAATGTTGGTAACTAGCACCTACCCACTTGTATGGGTTTACTATCCATACAGTAAAAGTGAAAGAAAGCCTTTGCTGTTCAGTAACCCAACGTTCTTCGAATTATCTTAATTTGTGTTCCGCTAAAAGTAGAAAGTCATACAGGTTTGATGTTACAAAAGGGTTTCGTTTCTGGTGAACTGTTACTTTAAGTTTCCAGGAAAATTGACACAAAATCTATAGCAATCCCAGGCAAACTTCCAGTATCATTTCTCCACCAATCCCAGATAAAAATGTCCTTTATTTTTCTGTTTTGCTCAATCGTATTCTGCTCTTCCATAATTCAGACAGACTATGACCAGTCTGCTGCGGATTTAAACAGACTTTTACAGTGTAGTTATGTCTGGTTGTCGTTCATTTGATAATTGAATGATGTCATTACAGACTGGCTCGTTGGCTGGTATTGTGGCCATGTTTGGTCTGGTGTGGTTTTAGAAAAGCTTTAAAGCTCTGTTGTGTTTTCATTTTTTGTTCACTAGCATTACCTATGTCAGATTATTTAGGGAGCTGAAATAGGCTTTTGTTGTTAACAAAAAGTGCTTTTAGTTCTGTCCTTGACACGTTTATTAAGACCTTTATCTCTGTTTTCAGGAGGTCAGTGAACCTACCAAAGAGGAGAAGGCCGTGGCCAAATACCTGAGGTTTAATTGCCCCACTAAATCCACCAACATGATGGGACATCGAGTGGATTACTTTATTGGTCAGTTTGCTCATTTCTGCCCTACATGCCTGTTTTCTTCACCTGATTTATATGAAAGATTTGTGTAGTATGATTGCTTAGTTTAAAGTGTTTTCTAATAAATAAAAGGACTGATTTGTGTATATCAGCTTCTAAAGCAGTGGACTGTCTTCTGGATTCAAAGTGGGCCAAAGCAAAGAAAGGAGAGGATGCTTTGTTCACCACCAGAGAGTCTGCGGTAGACTACTGTAACAGGTACATCAAATATTTTCATCTTAATGATATTTGTATTGAAGTCAAGGAATATTCACCCGTATTCTTTTATTTATAAACTCCAAAGCAAATTATATATTGAGATATCGGACGATAATCACATTTTATGACCCGAACGGTACTCGCTTAACTTGGCTGATCCATTAAGTACTTCTTAAAACAAAAGTTTCATTACTTATATTACACAATTATTTTAATAATGTTAAAGACATATAGAAGCATTACAAGGCAAAAGGTTAAGTTTGTATAAACTTAAAGCATCAGAATGTTTATCGGACCATCACCATGACAAAAATTCCTTATATATATTTATATGTATATACATTACAGACAAACTATAACATGCAACATGACCTTTAACACAATTCAAAGATTATAAAATATCGTGTAGGTAAAATATATCAACATCAGTGAATGGAAAGCAAATATCAGTAAACCATTAACTTCACCTGTCATCGATCCACAGGCTCTTAAAAAAACAGTTCTTCCACCGAGCCCTTAAAGTGATGAAGAAGAAACCAGAAAAAGATGCAAAGAAGGAGAAGGAAAAAGAGAAAGAGAAAGAAAAAGAGAAGACCAAAAGTGACAGCGGAAAGGAAGAGGAGAAAAAGAGCAAAAAGGAGAAAGACAAAAAGAAAGAGTCTGAGACCACAGACACAAAGAAGGACAAAAATGTATGACAAACTGGTGAACTTAAGTTGTATGTGATGAATGTTTGTGTTTCATGCCTCATGTCTGTATGTGTAGGACGACAGTCCGGGGTCTCCGAAGAAGAAAAAGGATGTGAAGAAGAAGTTCAAGCTGGAACCTCATGATGATCAGCTGTTTTTAGATGGCAATGAGGTCAGAATGAGATTCTTGACGGATGCTCGGAATGTTCCTTGTGTTTTCGCATTTCTTGCTAAGAGATGTCTGTTTTATGCTGCAGGTCTATTTTTGGATTTACGATCCAGTCCACTTTAAAACCTTTGCGATGGGATTGATTCTGGGTAGGATATCTGCTCTTTCTCTTCATCCAGTTTGTGTCTTCATCATTTTCAGTGTCATTCAGCGCTCTGTGTTTGTGTGTTTGTAGTCATTGCAGTTATAGCAGCCACTCTGTTCCCGCTGTGGCCGGCTGAGATGAGAGTTGGTGTTTATTATCTGAGCGTGGCAGCCGGATGCTTCGTCGCCAGTATACTTCTCCTGGCTGTCGGTACGACGTCTACGTTTCCATTTGTGGGAAAAGAATACTAAAGCAACAATGTGTCGTTGCACACTGTTCATACTTGAATCTGTGTTTTAACTCTTTTCTCAGCTCGCTGTATCTTATTCCTGATCATCTGGCTGGTGACCGGCGGGCGTCACCACTTCTGGTTCCTTCCAAACCTGACGGCAGACGTGGGCTTCATCGATTCCTTCCGGCCCCTCTACACGCACGAGTATAAGGGCCCGCGCACCAAGAAACCCAACGACGAGAAGTCCGAAAACAAAGATTCTAGCAAAGCGCAGAAATCAGACAGCGAGGACAAATCAGACAGCGAGAAAAAAGAGTGTGAGGATGAAGAGGACGAAGACGCCAAGGAGGCGGGCGAGGGGGCAGGTGGGGAACGCCAGTCGGACACGGACAGTGACAGGCGAGAGGACGAGGGTTCGCAGCACAGCAATGGCAACGATTTCGAAATGATCACCAGAGAAGAGCTGGAACAGCACACGGAAGAGGACGAGGAGGAGGAAGGCGAGACAAAACCTTTGACTGTCCAGACATAAACATTAGGCCTCATGCGGCACACGTCCTCCCATCCTCAAAGTGGACCTGCTGACGTACTTCTGTCATGTTCAGAAGATGTTTCCCATTTCTATTCTGGCTGAGATCTTCCTCTATGAACACAGACAGGCTAAACGGTTAAATACAAGGAGAATGACAAAGGCTCTTTGAATATGTGAATGCAACAGTGAAGTGTTGAAGTTTCCCTTAACAACTGGTTTACACCTTCATATTTCTCTTTGTTTTTTGTTGTCGTCATCTGTTGTCATTTTGTGTTATATACATCAGTAAGTGTTGAAGGACTGGGTAGGTGAGCTTTCACAATTCTCTGGTTGTCCTTTTGGATTTGTGTTGGCTTGTCGTATACCCGGTTGTTCTTTTGTACCGTTAATAAACATAAATCGGATTATTTTGATGGACCAACCCGATGAGTGTTAACATCATGTTGAGCATAAGTATCTGAAAGGCACTTTTGAAAAACACATTTCTATGATCTTTTGAGCTGTGCAACTCACGTTCTTGTTTTGAGTGCTTTGTGACCCTGGTGACGAATAGTTCTTGGTAAAGAAACCATAGCGAGAGGTTCTGTGAGAAGCTGTGTCTCTTAGATAACTAAGTTCAAAATTACAATTTGCATCCAGAATGGGAAGCCACATTCACGCCGTGCCAAATTCTACAGATTCTAATGCTTCTATGTATTAGTCGCTCCTGCAAATTCTGACCAGCTGTGTTTGAGTTGCCTGAGTTTGTTAACTATATTAGCTATAGATTCTGAATCATCTCCCATGTTTGCGTCATTGGCTGTTCAGTGACAATTTCACCCGAGAGTCTGTGGTCCAAATCTGTCTGGTAGTTTTGCGTTCAATAGAGCTGAGGTCCAATACTATACTATATTTCTATTGGGATGCATACTTTTGGCTAGAGTGGTATTTTGCATTAGCTCTTCCTTTCACTCATACTGAGGATGATGTTTAAGAAAGAAAATACAAATGTATCATTTATATATGAATTCAAAAAATCTATGAATTATGTGTGATAGCAGGTGTTTAACATCAACGGAACTATTTTATAATGTCGGAACAGCAGGTTTTTCATTTCACTGTGTTTGCAACTATTTAAACCATAAATAAATGCTGTCATTCCAGATTACGGCGGCTTTAGCTTCCACATGCTCCTGTCACAGGTCTTTAATGCATAGATGTTCATTGGGTGCGAATGGGAGATGGGACACCTCTACATTACAAAAATAGAGCATCCTTGAATTTAGCAATCAACTCAATTTCTTAAAGAGACGTTCACGTCATGTTGAATTTGGATGAATCTTTAACATGTGTTTTTAAATGATCTTGTCACATCTGTTGATGGGCAGAACTTGTGTTCTTGTAGAAACACAATACACGTCCTTAATATTCATCATCTTTGACTTAGAAGACCTGGGTAGCCTGGATATGATTTGTAATAAGTAATAAATGACTAGTTGGTTCGTAAAATTCACTTTTTATGAAACATGGTTCTTGTTTTTGCTTCCATGGCGTCTGTGGGTCAAATAAGCTATATTGTTCCAGATGTTTGGCTATTGGCAGAATCGTCACAGTTTGTTATTGGGTGTTGCAGCAGAGTATCAGTCGTGTATAAATGTCATTTAAAGTCCTGCATATTTCTAAAAACAAACTAAAACCTCATTATCCCTTATTTATCTGCTCAAGGTGTCTTCAACTAACTGTCCGTATTTGGATCAATAATGAGGACCGTCCTCTCAAGATAGCTCCAGTATAATTTAAATGTCTGTCTAAAAGTGTATCTGTATTCTTTCATTGCAATAAAAATCTAGAACACAGCGCTTGCAGTACTTTTCTTTCCAACCAACCCTTTCAAGAATGAAAGGTTGGACAAGTTTTTAATTTGTGTTTACCTTTGCAATTGCAACCATATTAAAGCTAGTAGTTCACCCAGAAATGAAAAATCTCATAACATACCCTAAAATTGATATTAAGAAGAATGTATGAATTGAGAATGTGGCCCAGAACTGATTGTATTCTTGTATTTTTCAAAATATTTTGTTAAACAGAATAAAAACCTACTATAGTAGCAATCCCAGTGTCTAACATTCTTCCAATTATTTACCTTTTTCGACCAAAAAAGACATGTATTCAGGTTTGGAACAACTTAAGGATGAGTAACTCATGATCCATTTTTCATTTATGGGGCGTAAAATCCCTCTAATCAACCAGTTCCGTTCTTTAAATGTATATTCTTCTCAAACAGGCCTACATAACACAATTTTAAAACTACAGTAAGTAAATTCTAAGAGGATGTCAATTGTCCCGAAAACATTTAACGATAGATGTTTCAAGTATAAATATAAGCATATTTATTGAAACATTACAAACAAAATTAATCTGTTGTAATGTCTTTTTACATTTAAATGTAGACCATGTAAAAACCTAAACAGATGAAGACATCCCAACTCTTACATAGATGATGATGATGCACACATTTGGTAAATAAATAAAGCATTGGTTTTGTCAGCATTGCAGTCTATTAACATCATTGTAAAGCTATGGATGTGAAATGTGGATGAATGCGAAACTGAGCTCTACAATAAAACCCTACACAAGGAGGCGACACTGTACTGCATCATCTATGTGACTCAGACACTTTTGTTCCTGTGTTTTAGGATAAGTCGAGTACTTGTAATGTTTAAGTTATTTTCACTGCTTTAAATTTGGTGCATTCTCCAGGATATTCAATATATCAGATCTGAAGCGGTTCATCATGTGGAGGTTAACGTTTACTTAAAGTTTGTATATAAATGATGTCTTCCTCCAATCATCGAAAGTGCTCAGAACTGCTTTGGCATTTACATGAGACAACAGTAACTTTCTAAGATTTAACGTTTCTCACAACGGCAATGCTACAATACATGCGCTCGACCGCCCCAATTGACCACCGAATATGACATGAAACATTTCCCTGTTCACATTCACACAACACAGACTGTCCCAGATTTGACTTAACCTGACACTGAAGGGTCTCTGAATGAAATCAATATGTGCGCTCAAACTATTCCACAAGACTTCTGCCTGTCAGAATGGAAATGTTGGGAATGTGTATTTTAATAGGTTGACTATGTGTGTTCAGTTCTCAGTCTCAGAGGAATCACTGATGTCTGTTAGGCGAGTTTGCTTCTTGCGGACGTTCCAGTGAAGGCACTCGGCCAGACTCTCGAACCAGTCGTACACCAGGTCATGACAACAGATGGAAGGAACTGGATAACAAGAGGTTGTGATCTTAATGCTGTGGAGATAAAAAAGAAATGTGAAAACACAAATCACATACTCAGCACACTTAAAATGGCAATGCCAAAGAGAATGTATCACAATGACCATTTTCACATTCAAAACTTATTTTAAGAACTGTACATAAGCCATTGTTGCACAACCAGATTAACCAGAAGTTAAAGTTGTGTAAATAGTCACACCTATCTCCATGCTGGATTTCCTGCCTCTTCCTCCCATCAAATGACACCCACGCTGTGTTTCGTGCATCAGGAGACAGAGTTATCTGCAAGGCATGAGCAAAGACTGTTAACAACTCTTTCCTCATGCAAAAGGGAGAAACCCTTTAACTTTCATAAGCCTAACCAAGCAGTTCTGCTTCTTCCACCGTTTGTTTCAATACTGTTGATTTCATCACCTCATTTTTTAACAACCCATGCCTTTTCTCACCATGAGCTCCACTCCAGCAGGCACCACGATGGGTCTAAAGGAGAGCGAGTGGGGGCAGATGGGGGTGACCATGATAGCCGGGACATTGGGGTGGATCATGGAAGCTCCCGCTGCGGCAGCGTACGCAGTGCTGCCTGTGGGGGTGGAAACTATTACACCTGGACAGAACACACCGCACATTTGCATTGATTTTCATGACAGATGGGTCTTTCATCAAAACCAAAACAAAGCAGTCAACGTGCTCTATCTACAAGAGACAGAAAAAATCCTGAGATGCAGTCTGGTGTGGACACTGCTTGTTCTATTTATTCCACAACAGGTGCACAAAGACTACAGATCTAGTTATTCATTCCTATCGGTTACAACCTGTTAGCTAATATATGTGTCTGTTCTTAATTTCACAATATCGGTCTTGGGTAATTTAATCATGCAAATTTATTTCAACATTAACCGCAGTAAAACCATCCCTGTAGCACACTGAGGTTAAGTTACACAGAAGAAACTTAACAACACTTTTGATGAAGTTATGACTGTTGAAGTATGATTCATGTGTGCTCACCGTCTCCCTGTACAGATGTGATGAGGCGTCCATCCAGGTAAAGGTCAACATTAGACAAATAAGAGGACGGTCCTCTGTCCACCACCACTTCATTCAATACCTACACAACACACAGCAGCTGGTCAATGAATTAAAAATTAACCAGTTTGCTGGCCAATTTTGGAACGTTTGTGGTGAAAACAAATCACAGTTCTGATGTTGAAGAACACAAATGAAAAAAACATAAGAAAGGTACTAAAACTATTAATTTTATGTGTCAGCATGAGGAACAAAGTAAGATATAAAAAAGACAACAACAAGACATCTTTTTGGAGTTGCCAGAATCTGTTTAACAATAGAATACTTTAGAGTATATCATGTTTTATAAAAAGTCACAACAACTTTTTAAAACGCCATCAAAATTTCTCAAGAAAACGCTCTACATAAAGCACCATTTTGACAGCTGATCTATGACAAGCCAGTAGACTTGATGTTTCCAAAACAATAAGAACAAAATGTGAGGGTGGTGACTGGTCGAGCAGGATCGAGTTTCTAAAAATTAATTGGCGGCTGAAGTGCCGGTTGGATCATTTTGTTGTGGTTTGTGGGTAGTGTTGTGTGTCACCTGTAACTGAAGAGAGATCCTGCCGGCTTCATTGTTTATGTGGTTATGAGGCACTGTGCCATTTTCTTCATGTTCAGACCTCTGAAACATGCCTTTCACAACCTTCACCTTCAGTCGACTGCGCAGAATGATGGCAGCATTCCCTAAAACGATCAAGACTTTTATAAACACAGTGCTCCAACACAACGCATCTATAAAACAAACTCAAATCCTTCTCGATGACTCTACCTTCAAATACTTTATCCACCTCAGTTTTAAAAGACTCAAACTTGAAGGGTGTGAGAAACCCCAAGGAACCTAGGTGGAAGGCCATGACTGGAGGAACGCTGCCCTTAAACATTACATGCAAAACACTTGTGATGAAAAACCATATTTGATTCATGAACTAATCTCTAATGTTTCAAGTTTGAATATTCAAAGCGTCTATGCATACACGGTGAGCCTCACAAACACATCATTGCATGGAAAGTAGCCGAGAATGAGATCCATCATGATCAAATGTAAATACCTGAAAAAGGGAGGAGGCGTAGAGAAGAGTTCCATCTCCACCCAAACAAATAATCAGATCTATGCAGTGTGAGATGTCATCATAGCCTGGAAGAAATAATAAAAGAGCACATTACTTATTTTCCTAATACACACCATACTTGATGGTTTAAAGGCTTTGAAGGATTATGCAAATTCTATTACAGGTGAGTTTTGATCATGTGGAGCAGCGCACTCTGTAAAGCAAAGAAAGGTTTCAGTACCTTCTCTGAATGTGCACAGCTGATCACGAATGGAGGAAAAGAGCTCGTCCTCAAAGAGAGCAGCATCATCCACAACTTTCTTTTCGACATACACCATCAGATGTTTCTCCTGAAAAGAACAACAATGCTGATCCTTTCAAATAACTTCAAAATAATGAGATATGTTATAAAAATATATTAATTATTAGTAACACTCCTTTATTCTGAGTGTCAATATAAGTATTTTATTAATGATTTATTTCTTACTTTAAAGTGACAGTTCTCTAAAAAATTGGCATATTTACTCCTCATCATTTCGGAACTGTATGACTCTTCTTGTTAACCAAACAGTGATAATACTCATTCACACTTTTTATGTATAGCTACAAAACCATTGCATTGTGTAACGCCAGTGTTCAGTTAACAACATCCTTCAAAATATCCTTTGTGAAAGGACAAAGTTCCTTTGTGATCTATATGTGTTAATAAATTTATTTTAAAGAACTTTCTTAAATTTTTGGAATTTATCGTTTACATGTATATGTATAATAAATTAAATATAATTCTTGTTTTAATCTGTGAACTTTAAAAAATGTTTTCCCAATCTTTTAAAAGAATAAAAGTTTGCATTTTTTTGTGGAAACAGGAAACAAAATAACTGAAACGTTGCTCTGTATTTTTCAGACCTCAAATACTGCAATAAAAACAAGTTCATATAAAATTTTACTTTTTTAATTGTTATATCCTTGTTATATAATCATGCTGTATAAGTATTTTATATTTCTTAATGACTTAATGTCAGTCCTGAGGTTTAATTTTGTTGAAAATCTAAAAACCATTACATGTATATGTTAAATGATCTCTTATTGTTTTTTTCTGTGGTTGAAAATCTATGTAGCAATATGTTATTATGCAAGGGGAATGCAAGTCTCTTTGCATAAAAGCGTCTGCCAAATGCCTTAATGTAGTTAAAACTTTGTGTGAAAAAAATCTATTTGACTTTTTCTTATAAATTATTTGTATATTTTACAAAAATTATATTTATATACTGTCAAGCCTCAAACGTCAACAGATCGTTAGACTCTATCCTAGCACATGACTCTACACTCTAATAGACTATGTGTACATGTTATCTATTAACCTGTAAATCAAATACAGGTTTTCTCTCTTTGCCCTCTGCTTGTGGTTTGCTTAAGTGTGGCCTACCTCTACAAGAAACCTGCAAAGCTCTTTAAAAGGCTCCAGAAGACCCTCATCTCTGATCTTTCTGATGACCAGGACGTTGAGAGGAGGTTTGTTCCAGGTGAGTCGCTGGCTGGCTGGATCTTGAATGTGCCTGTGAGATAAAACAGCAGCGTTGGTAAACATGTTCTGTGCCAGCAGCGCACTTCTCTATTGCCAGACAACCCAACATGCTCTTTGCCCCCTTTACAGCTGTTGTGCAACATACAAAAACTCTTTTATTATTGTTATAAAAGTTGACTGCTTTTAACATTTTTAAAATCTGAATTTTATTCTACATTTATTGTGTATATCAAATTTATCAAACATAATAATGTTGTGAATCCAACACCACATGTTCAATAAAACATAAGATATCAAATAACAACACTTCAGACAGTCCCTCGATCAGATACATTACCATTTGTATGGGGTGTTTGATCCTAAGGGGTGCAAAGCAGGCATTGTGCAGTTCTGTCTTTCAAGAGTTTATACCAGATAGAAAAGTGGCAACAGCCACATCAGTATCTAACTGTCATACCACCAACAAACAGCTTTTGACCATTCTTATCACATTTCCGTCCAATCCTTGTTTGACTTACAGCTTAAACATTACCAACAGACGGATTTAACCCCACCGTTTCTCCTTTCCTAATAGACGTACTTACATGACCGATGTGGGGTTAGGAAGGATGCAAGCTTTAGGCCCGAAATGAGTGGCAGGATACGGTCCATGAAGAAAATGTCCTCGTCTGAAACAGAAAAGCAGTTCAGATGTACATTCTTCCACCTTTAAGATCATTAACAGACAGTTTCGTTTACCTAAATCTATCCCATTTATTAGTGGAGTTCTCCGCCGTTTCCTCCGCTGACACCGAGGCTTCCGTTCCCTGCTGCTCCGGTAACCGATGTTGATCGCTTGCCCCGGACAGGTGTTCCGTACAGTCGGGCCGGCGCTGAGACCTCTTGACTTCTCTCCGTCTTCTCGCAGGCTTTCCCTGTTTCTCCTGCTGCCTGTGGGACCGGACCGAGGTACTGCAATTCCCACCGTCCTCCGCCTTCCTGGAGCGAAGTCTTTCCTCCAAACCCTCCATTCTTACGGAAAAATGATATTATCAATCATATTACTTTCTGTCAACAGCAGTACACAAAATAAGACATTTGGATGGTTACAACCAATGCAAGCGAACAGGTGTCGTCGGAAATCAGAATATAACATTCTTTCAAATATCTACTTTGGTGTTTCCTTCGTAAACGAAAAAAAGGGCGAATAAAGTATATACGATTTTTCATTCTTAGGAAAACTCTCTTTTATATAAAGTGATTTATTATATATTGGTAAACATTATGCTATCTTCCACTGTATACAGGAGGGCAACCGAACCGGAAGTTACATGTTTCCAGCTGCGATGGACGTTACGTCATATATTGTTATACACAACCTGACATCCATGTCAGCAAAACACAAACAAACACATTGTGTATGTAATAACATTTGTTTACTTAAAACACATTTGACATAGTTTATAATGTTAAGCTTTGATTTACACACACCTTAATACACATTTCTACTAACAAGGCCTAAAAAGTGACAAACAAGTTACAACGGTGAAGTTATAAAATAACACAAACTGTTGTGACATTGACCAGAGGACACAACACAACACAACACAACACAACACAACACAACACAACACAACATGAATGTTACATTAGCTGCAACGTTAGCCACAGTGTGCTAACAGACGAGCTTACCAAACAAACTGCCCCGCAACTTCCTGTCGTCAGCAGTGATGACGTCACCACCAAACAGCTCGTCGCATTAAAACACAGCACACGTAACCAAGACACCGACACTACTTCCGGGATATTATTGGCTGTCACATGACGTAGTGAGATTCCCGCGGCTGCGCGGTACGTCATGAGTCAGACAGGCTAGAAAAATTAACACATAATCATTCATATTTCATAAAATACTTTATATCATTATTAATTAATTTCATTTTAACTTTAAAAAATATTACAATTACTTTAGAATTGAACAACACTAAAAAAACAAAGAAATATATTTAAATATAACTCGTGTAACAAAATATGTTGTATTACTCTGATATTCTTTTACAATAACAACACTAAAATAAATTTTTTTTAATAAAATTACACATTATTAAGATTATATTTTGGATGACATAAATCAAATGGACAACACAAGTTAAATAGTGGCAAAAGTTGTATTAGTTGTATAAAAAGTTGTACAGTTAAGGTAAACATACTTAAAGTATTCAATCACACAAATATTGAAATTTGTCATCGTTGACTCGCTCTCTCGTCACCTGCACAATAGTGTTCTGCAGAACACAAAAGAAGATATTTTGAAGAATGAAAAAACTCACACCCATTGGCTTGCATCGGTTTCCTGTTCAAACAAGAACATTAAATGGGTGCCACTGCTGTTCAGCCGGCGACAATCTTCTTCTTTTGTGTTCTGCAGACGAAAGCAAGCCGTGCCGGTCTGAAATGACAAGACAGGACGGGCGAGTAAATAATGACACCATTTTCATAACTGTCACTTTCACTGAACACAGAATGTGGGGTTTTCAATGGGCCAATGTGTTTAAAGAGTGTCAGATGTCACAGAGGAAGTTTCCTTTTATTGTGTTTCATGTAAATGCAAAACCTTTCCTTTGCTTTTACGATTCGGGCCGTGCACTTCACCGTGAATGTGCACCCGAGGATTCTATTTTTCACTCTGTGAAGTTTGCCGAGTGGTTTGGTTGGTTTAAGGTGGAGTTAAGATCTATGTGCACACCTGTGTACGTATGAACTCTTTTGATCCTGTTGCGACATGCTTTTTCCATTGAATCTATCCAGCAATGATACCGCTATGGTTTGTGTTCCTGGTTCTGTTAAAAAAGCGTTTTAAATCTTGCCTTATTTAACACATGTACAACCACACAGTATACATCTCCTCATTGTTACATGTAAAGCTGGCCTTGAGGTTGGCCGTGGGTGTGTCCAACTGGCAGCCGCTGTGAACTTTTGCAACAGTTCAGCATTTCATCAAGAAGAGCGATCCTTGCAGGTCGGATCTAAAGGATGTCTTATCATGGATTTGTTATTCCCCTCACTCCTGCTTTCCCTCTGGTTGAAGACTTTCATCAACGGTGTGGTTGTCACTGTACAGAGACGGTACATGATCGGCTCCTTCTCCGGATTCTTCTGCGTTTCTCTGGCACTCCTTGATGGCTTCTTAAGTTTGATCCTCACGGCCATTTACTGTCTGGAGGACTTCAACATCTCAGGCTGGCACCTCACCAGGTACCACGTGTGTTTCCTGGTCCAGATCGCCTGTTTCGTCTGCAGCGTTCTCCACTGGCCTGTGTTTCTCCTCGGGATGCTGGACAGTTTCTGGACGCTGTCACCTGTGACATCACACGTGTCCTGGGTGCAAAAGCTGACGTACGGTACAGGAGCGGGTCTCCTTTGGATTCTTGCAGCCTGCTATGTGTTCTGGGTGGCTGATGTCGTTTTATTACTTGAAGACGACAGAAACGAATGCAATCTGTTAGGCGGCTCTGAAAGTTTTCAGGTTCTCAGTGTTTTATTGCTGACTGTCACCTGTGTCATACTTTACTCCTTCACTCCATATGTGAAACCCAGAATACAGGTGTTTCAGCATTCCACCCGAGAAAGTCAACAGACCCGTTCACTTGTGTTAAGACAGATTGTGTACACGTTCCTGGAAATGTGGGCACCTTTTATCATTCTGATGATCGGCTTGGCCTCCCTACGGATGGAGTTGAACGCATATCTGCAATTGAACATCGTTTGGTTGTGTTTCCTTAACAGCTTCTCTGTCACTATGGCTCTGTGCAGCCGCTCATTCACATTTGATTCCGAAAACAAAGAAACCGTAACGGATGGCTTTTGTTGCTGGTCTTTTTATATCATTTATAAAAGTGATACGGCAGACAACGAACTTGACCGGAGAAAACTTGAATCTCATGATGAAGGGAAATTACAATTTGTTTGATTTTTTTTATTTCTTGTTTGTGTTGCTAGACGAAATAAGAATCAGGGGTCAGTTGTGGTCTGTTTTTTTGTCATGGTGGTCGGCCGATATCAATGCTGTTTCTGATGCTTCAAGTTTATATAAATGATATGTGAGCTCTCTGATCACTGTTAAACTTTTTCAGATAAAGAAATACTGTAGATGTTGCCTTTCTTATATTTTATATTTTTGTTACATTTGTACTGTAAATTTGTAATGAATATTATATAACTATTGTTTCAACAGAGTTATAAACGAATCCCAAAAAAGTATTCATTACACAGTGAACACTTTAATGGCCTTTACAATAGGGTTGAAGCCAAAACATTTACACCCCACTCATCATGTACGTCTTCACGTTCTGACGTCATCAATTGAGATCGGTTCATAAAATCGGCCAAGTTTAGTGAGTACAGAGTCATAGAATATGATTATCGGATGATATCAATTTCAGGCCCATCGATCAGAGCTCTCCTAACAAAAAAGCAATAGAAAATAAAGTATTGCTTTTTTTGTTGGGTTCAACACAAAATAGGATGTTGTTAAAAAATAAGGAAGCAAACAGTTCTGCTCAACCTTTGACCAACATTGTATTGGGTAGTTTATAGTTAATATAATATTTCTTCAAATAAATCGGTAAACCGAACAAAGAAATGATACACATTTAAACAAATCTTCAGTTTTGGGTTGGACTATCCCTTTAAAGCCTTGATGTTATTTGTGCACCTCTCCATTCATTTATCTACTCAGTATAAATAAGTATTTTTCATTCCTATCATCATACAATGATGATAGCAATGAATCTGCTTAAGGAAAAAGACTGCTGAAAAACATCAGTTTTTGAATGTGAATAATACTATATTGCATACATTAGCATTGTTTGTCTCTATGCAAATAAAAAGAATCCATCAAGCTAACATTGAAAAACAAACAGCAACAAGGAATAGTATTTTACATTATGGACCTTTCAATATAACTTGTGATTCAACTACCAAATGCTATCTTCATCAATATTTAACCAACGCCGGATACATCTTTTCGTCTTTGTGACCTTTGGACTTGTGCAGTTCTTATTTTATATAAATCGAATATCGATTTCAAACAATGTTCTCTGTCTCGATAAAGTTTTGGCCTTCTCTAGACCTCAACATTTAAAGACATTTAAGGATTTGGCGACCTATGACATAATGGGGTTAACACATGTTAGAACTGTAGAATTACAATATAGGACAGATTACAAAATAATTATAAACGATATGATCACATATATTTTTTTTTAAAACTTGAAAAAAATCTCACGTATTATAGAAACTACAAAACCATCCATAGTTTATTTTACTTTTTTCAATCTTCTGTTTCTTTGCCATGAAACCCAAGTTAAACACTAAACCCACCCAACTGAACATGCATAAAATGCAAAAAACACAACACGCAGGTTTGACACTACAGAACTTTACTTGAATTAAATCCAAGTTCATTGTCTATACAATATATATTTACAACGTCTGAAATTGGGGAAATGAACAAAAACACTAGATACAACTGAGGTAATAGCTCAAAGCATGTACATGTATTTAACTTGTAAATATCAATCGTGATAAACCATTCGAGATGTGTCATCTGCTTTAGAAAACATCTTATATCACAACATGAGGTAGGAGAGCGGCGTCTCATTTTCATGCAAGAGAAAAAAACCTCTCATCACACTGTAAGATTGGCAACAGAAGTCATGATACACCCAAACACTGCATATCATCTACAGAATTGCAACTTTGCCTTTTATAAAAGTCTTGTTTTTATAACAGTGTTGACTTGAGTGTGTTATCAAAAAAAAGCATCAGTTTTTTTTATAAAGTATTAGACTTTAGAAAAGATCTTGTGGTGGGATCAAATATGATGGGACACATGCTGTGCTGGTAGGTAGTCACACCACCTTTATAAAAAAATGCTCTGTAACCTTTTCCCTTTACAGAATCTCAGCTAAAGGGAGCCGCAGTATTTATAATCCCTGTAAATGTGGGATATTTCTTTTTTCTTTATAATGCAAAACACACAGCAGCCTTGCTGGCAAACCATACGATTGTTTTATTAAAGTACATTGTTGCTAATTATATTACACCAGACCTATAGATACATATTTTCTTTTTAAATATGTACATCGTGTGTATTTAGTTGCTTAACACTTCAAAAGCTAAAAACGTTAAGTTAAACTCCTATGGCCATAATGTAAATGATAAGCATTCTACATTAAAATGTATATAGTGCCCCCATGTGTACAAAATGCATTTACAGGTTTCAAAGTGTCCAAAATGAAAAGGTTCACTCTAGAAATCCACTGAACACCCCCAAAACTATCAAAAACCAGCAGAAACAGCTGCTACAGAGGTAACTGTGGTGAGAATAAAAACTAATACTGATTGTACAGAAATTGTAGTTGGCACACTGTAGTGATGTATACAGTACCAAAACAAACGCTACAATCTCTTGGAAGAGGAAAACAAAAGAACAGCACATAAAACCCCAGCTTTATATACATATATATATATAAAATCACTCTTCCTCACTGTTGCTCATATCAAAAGCATTTGGGCTATCCAGCACACACAGAGACTACTTTTTCCCCATACGACACATAGAAACATTTCTTTAAAAGCTTGTGTGTGCGTGAAAGAATACAAAAACACTTTTTGCAATAATTCATCTGTGATTCAGCATAACAATAAAACTCATGATACATGCATCGTTTCACTCCTCCTTCATAAGAATTCTTTTATAATATATGGAAATCACGGGGAAGGGCAAAATCTTAACGTCATCAAAATATCTCTTCAATCTCAGCGGGCTCCAGTGAGCCACTGACACTGGACAGCATGCTTCACTTTTCGGCTTTTCTTCCAAAGACTGAAAGAGCACCATGCATCCCACACCACCTTACACTATATCACATAGAGATTTTAGAAAGAAATGAACCTCGGGCTACACCCAGCTTTTCCAAACGTGATTAGAAAACAAAGATTACTTTGTTAATATATTAATGACTAATGTATGTACAAAGTGTATATAAATCTTTATTAGTTATTAGATTAAATAATTTCTGAATAAGGTTTAACAATAACAGAGCACTCATTTACAGTACGGTCCTTGATTCAGGACAGGTTTGTTTTTTGATTCTTCATTGCTGTATTCACATCGGTCAGGGTGTCTTTTCCTCTGAGTGAGGTTTGCACTGTACACATCGGCTGTGGCTCGGCTGCTTTTTAAGTTCAATAGATTGCGCACAGTGGAATGTTTTATAGAAGCTTTGTATGTACAATATGGACGAAGGAGTTTGATTAACGCCAATCATTTTGTCCATAATTTCACACGCTCATTCAAGGCTAGCAATACACTGGCCACAGCCTTGCTTTACATCCTGTGTCCGTCACTTTCTTTATACCCATTCATCTGAACGGGAGCACAAACACACAGACGGTTGAAATGCGGGTGGGCACTGGATCTCATTCTGCCTAGACAAAGCCTGTCCCTCATCCCATGGTGACAGTGAGCTTACATGACAGCATCAGTCCCTTAATATTCCTCCTCCTGTGCTTCCCTTCTATCTGCCAGGCCTGTTTGTTCAGTCATCCGGTATAAAGACACAGAGGAATGAAAAGCGGGCTGAAGACACAGGCAAAACGACTGACACGTGACAGCAGGTTGCCTAAAGTGTGCAGCAGCATTTGAACCCTAAAACTATTTTTACAGCGAATGTAGAATTTGGCATATTCATTGCATTGTGAAAAAACGCAAATGGATCTTGGAAAAACGGAAGAAAAAACTATTTAAGTGTGAGGACTGAAACCCTCTTCACACAACTGCCGATATGCTCTTTCTGTTCACCAGCAGATGGCGTTCATGAATTGTTCCTCACTGCACCACACAGGAATAAAAAGCCGTGTTTGTCATCCACCAGCCTGTACAAGGGTCAGGCGTACAGACAGGAAACACGTAATCCAAACACAAACAGCGATCTTAAACCGTGGGGCTCAGTCGTGGTCCCTTTCACTTTAACATTCTATGAAATAATAAACACATGCATTTGTATGGATGAACAAAAAGCTCGGACACAAAACAAGAAACATCTACACGGTGTCGTGCCGCTGTTTGGCCTCTTAATGTTTGGCGTCCTGTGGCTCTCTATGACAGGTAGTATTAGAACGAGTGCCAGCAAAGTTTTCGGCAGGGTTGAAAAAAGTCGGGCAGGAAAAACGTTCGAGTAACACCACAGGCGGCTAGTCTTGAAAAGAACTAGCGCCACTGTGTCCGATCAGCACGATTATAAATAAAGACAAACATCCGAACAAATGCTTAATCACTGGTCATGGGTCAGACAAAGTCACTTTAAATAAAGACATACATCAAGTGTTTCTTGAAAGTTATCGGGAGAGTAGCTCTTTCCTGCAGAGAGTTTGTTTTGCGTTTGTCTGGAACTCTGCAGAGAGTGGACGAGCGAGTTACAGAGTTTAGGCAGAGGTGGCCTCCGGGACCGGTGAACAGGGGGAATATTGGGATTGGGGGCTGGCGGAGGGAGTGGGGGGCTGGGCGGGACTGTTGCTGGTATGGCTGCCTTTGGTGCCAGACTGAGCCATCTGTTGTTGAAGTTGTGAGATCATGAGCTCCAGCTTCTCTCTTGCTTCTCGCTCTCTATGCAGCTCATCCTGCAGTTCCTGTCGCTCCGCCTCAGCGCGCTCGAGACGACAGCGCAGCTCACATAACTGCACGCAGAAAGAGAGTAAGAAGTTAGGAAGTGATTATCATGTGTCTGGTTTGTCTATACATAGCCAACACATTTCAAAACCCTCTTTGGGCACAATAATCATGTTACATGCACTACAGGCGCTGCCTAAGATGGGTTTCTAAATGAGGCCAGACACACAGAGACTTCAAGGGAGTTAACACATCACAGTTTGG
The DNA here is from genome assembly GCA_033220385.1 of Triplophysa yarkandensis. Lineage (NCBI taxonomy): Eukaryota > Metazoa > Chordata > Actinopteri > Cypriniformes > Nemacheilidae > Triplophysa > Triplophysa yarkandensis. The sequence goes on along the minus strand of CM065664.1, from coordinate 5,155,824 downwards.
TAGATATAATGGAAACACTTTATAAATCACATGACGTTCAGGGTTCTAAAAGAGCAAACCAAAGAGGCTGTTTTCACAAACTGAAAACTTTAAAATGCAAGCAAATTGCTAAAATGTTGCTTTTAGAAGTGTGTTGTTTTGTGTCAGTGTTTTTTTTAACAACGGTAGAAGGCATAACAGAAAATTTACATGTGTAGTTAATGACCACTAGTAAGTATTACAAGTTGAGGCCCTAAAGAAAAATAACTAAATAAATTAACACTGTAAGCAAAACTTTATTAAATCAAAATAATGAATAAAAATACATAGAGAAAAGCACAGCAAAATAGCTAAAAGTTAAAAGAAATAATATTAAAACTAAATCTAAAAAAATATATAAACATTTATTAACGTTTATTTTAAAAACACATTTAAGTCAAAACTTCATAAACTCTAATAGAGCTTAAACAACAAATTTAAAGCAATTTTTAAATAGATATTGAAGCCTTCTTTAGGCCTAAAAAATCATGTAGTAAAAATGTGGTATTGTAATGTCCGTAAAACGGAAGGGTAGTTGAAAGTAATTACACATGTGTCCAATTGTTTAAATGCAAAAAATATAAAACTCTTAGAAACATATGAATTTATAAAATAATAAAAAAAGAAAACAACAATAAAGATAAACCTCTCTTTATAGTTTTTTTTTTCTTTTCTTACCGTCACACCATAGAACACATTCACACATTTATTTGTCAATGAGATTACATGATAATGCTCTCATGTTAGTGCTGTGGGTCAGGCATAGAGAACCATGATACTTCATCTGAAAACTTTGAGAAGAGCTGCATCAAATGACAGTAAGCAGTGTTCAACACTCAAGTACTTGTGTGTCTACTGAATAGCACCCACACACTGATACACACACACAGCTCTGATGCATTAGTGCATCTTCGTCTCTTCTGCGTCACTGTTATTCCCAGACATGCATATTCCGCATTCACCTGTGCATTATACTGCGCTTCCTGTTCTTTCGGCTGGCATGCGCAGCTCTGCTGTCTGAGCTGCTCCAGTCGGTTCTCCAGCTGCCTCTGCTCCTGCCGCACCTCCCCCAGTCTCTGAGCATGCTCAGTGTGCACTGCCTCCAGCTCGCTCTGCAGCTCCAGCTGCTCCGCAGACAACTCCCTCAGCCTGGCCGCCTCTCCCCCGCGCACCGCCTCCAGCTCCTACACACACACACACACAGAGACATGCGTCAAACGATACGCCCGTGAAGGATGCAGGATTGTGGTGGGGGGTGATAAACTTCAACTGTTAGCATATTTCATTCTGCTCTGGCCTTCACTCGTGCTACAAGCATCTCTCTCTCTCTCTACAGGACAACAAGAAAGCTTCACATCTCTCTGGCTCTGATCCAAACCCGTTTAGAGGAACACTGTCAGAAATAATAAGCATCCTCTCCCAACATCTACATTATGCTACATTCCACAATATCTTTATTTGGTAAAAAATGGACATGCAGACACTTTGAGGACGATGAAGACGATGGCCTTGATAAATGTCCAAACATTAAAATGTTTAAGAACCAGGTGTGGTCTGCTGTGAATATACACTGACATGCCTTTACACAAACATAGATGTTTGGAATGTATTTAACCTAAATGTTTATATTCCTTATATGTTTGCTTACTGAGGGAAAATGGTTCATCTCGTTTTAAATGAATGAAAATAAGGTGGTGAGGAATGGTGAATTACTGTGCTTTACGTTCATGTGAGTCCATCTACATCATATCAAATTCCTCAATGTCATTGTCTATGAACCGAAGACAGCAGATCGCTAAAGGCTGCGTCGACTAAGCTCACCATCTCCAGCTGCAGCTGTTTCTGAAGGGTGGAGTTGAGCTTCTCTTGCTGTCGCCGGTACATCTGCACAATCTCCAGCATGATCCTGTCCTTGTCATCCTCCGCACAGACGTCCGTGGCCGTCGCGGGGGCGTGCTGCTTGCCGCCCGAGCTTGTCTCCATGGCGACAGGCGGAGGAGGCTGCCGGCGCTCGCGCACTTCAACTGCGTGTTGGGATTTGGCCTCCTCTGCGGCGGAGGAAGGAGATGCGGGAAGATCTGAGGGAGGAGAACAGAGTTAACGCCTCCGTTGGATCACACACCTTGTCTTTGTCATGTGCCTGTGTGACAAGTTGTCTGCAGGTGACTCTTTCCATGAAGGTCAGCGTGGCGGTAAAGTGATGGAAGTACGCATGGCTTGAAACAGCTGATTTTTCTTTAGGGGGACATGTATGCATCCACATGAACCGGGCACAAACAGTGGTACATTTAGATGAGAAATATAGGGGTCCATAGGGAGAGAGAGAGGCTCATTTGAATGTAGGACAGGCAGACTGCAGGTCTGGCACTGCAGAACAGAATAACGCTCTGCTGTGACTAAGACCTGTCTGTCACGCTCTCACACACCCCAATGAGTCAGAGAGAGAAGAGAAGAGGATTAAGAACGGCTACATAAAAAAAACGAGACATGATGGAAGAGGGGCACAAGGAGCAAGGATGGAGAGCAAGAACATGGAAAAGGAGGAGATGAAGAGGCGCATGGACAGTCAGGAATAAGAACGATTTCATGAAAGAAGCTGGGGCAGAGGGAATAGAAAGCAGATGAAGAAAGTGTACAAAGGATGAGTATAACAGAAAGGGAATAAGAGGGATGAAGGGGGGGGGGGTTGTGCTGCGGTGAAAACTGAAGACCCCTCCCCCTGTACTTCTCTCTCCAGTGATGTGACATGCAGGGACAGCGTTCTCTTTTCATGCTGTCACTTTACTGGCAACTATAAAATGTGAGTTGTATTAATCAGTAGTGAGATGTTCTCTGCAGTCTCACATATGACCCTGACCTATGTATCTGTGTGAATACATGCATGAAGTCATTCATTGCCAGCTTTTTGAGGTTGTGCGTGTGTACTGACCGTCGTGGGCGAGAGTTCTCCGGCTGTAGTGTTGTTTGAGCAGGGCACCCAGAACCTCGTGGCTCATCTCGCCCTCTTTCCGCAGGGACACGTTCGGGGCAACAATCTTATCGTATGTGTACATGTAGTAACTGCAAAAGCAAAAAATATTCGCATTAAAGCCACACATATTACAAATAGAATGACTGTATAATTTGAACATTACATAAAACCTAACTGATAATCAGATGGGAATGGATTTGGAATTATTAGTTTCAACCACAGGCTAAATTATGAAATACTAAAAGTGTAATTTGCGATTATTCAACATATATTAAGAATAAATGTTAACATTGAGATCATCATGTTTTTTTATCTAAATGTGTTTGTGTCATGTGTGACGAAATGAATTGATTTTAAACGGGTTTTAAAAATGTTTTGAAAAAATTAATTTTTGTGTATTTGGGATACCTGATAACCTTCTAGACAACTAAAGCTATTCACAACAATAACTCTGAATGTACTGAAGTACTGCATTAAAGGTAAACACATTATTTATGAAATGTAGTCGATGTACAAATGCTTGAAAAAAGTTAAAATACTTCACTACTTTCCATCTCTGGTCTAGAGGCAGTATTACATTATAATCCCTATGCATGGGTTGTGTTTGTCATTCAACATTGGCAAATACAATTATGGTCCTCACCTCGGGTGTACAATTGGTCCATGTCCTGGTTCCTCTTTAATATCAGGAAACAGTCGATTGAACATTAGTGAAGACTGGGTGGTAGCCTGCAAAAACACGCATGCGCATATTAATATTAATGAAGCATTTTAAAATAAAAAAGACTTTTTAAACTGCCTTAAAAATACACGTGCATCATCAAGCAAGTTTGCGGAAACAGCAACACAGTCATAAATACACATGATTGTACAAACACAAATGAATTGGCTGAAGAAGCCTGAAAGAGTAGTACAAACATCCTGCTTTAATGTCATGCATGGATGGAAACAGCTCATCCATTAGCCTGGGCAGTGCAGACGCTGACAGGTAGAGCACTAAAGAGACATTAATGAAGAATAAGAGAATGTGTGCGTTTAGAGCGCGCGCTTTCTGACTGTTTGACTGGTGAGGTAAAGTCTTGCTGGCCTTGTTTACATCTGACAGTAACATAAGTCTTGGGATTTTATACTATTAGCTTGCATTTCACGTCTATCTCTTGAGCCCTTATGATGGGATCTTATTGAAGGAAGTGCATTTGATTTTATCACGACATACAGCCCTAACACCGATCCTGGATCCCTGCTGACTAATCTCAAAATGTCAGCACACTTTTAATAGGTCATGGGTTCCATCTAGCAAATCAACATACTGACAAAACCTGAATTAACATAGATTAAAAAAACGTCCTTAAAGGTCCAATTTGTAAAGTGTGATGTGAAATCTAGTGGTGAGGTTATGAACTACAACCAACGGCTCAGTCCACCGCTCACCCCTCCCTTTCAAAACACTAAGGTGGCTGACACAGAACAAAGAAGTTGCCATGTTTTCACTTCTTTGGTGATATATTTATGCAACGACATAGTCAAGTAGTTTATCCGTTTAAGGCTACAGTAGATGCATGGCGTTGAAATCCATGAAAGAATTTCTGAGCTGTTTGTGGATAGAAACATCTCATTCTAATGGAATAAAAACATTATGCTTCATAATGCAAGATCTTTATACACCTCTGAAGACATAGTGATTTATATTATATTGCAGTTTTGTTGATAGAACCCCTTATTATCACACATTGCAGTTTTAATTATAATCTCACCCAACACATGTTATTTTCACCTATGCTATTTTAGTGCAACAGCTGTATGAACTCAAGCACAGATGTGCCGCACGTGATCAAAGTCAGCATACCTGTGAAGACTGGTGTATGCACATGTATGTATTCTATGTTTTTAGGTTGTAATAAGACTGTTGATGTTTTTCCCCTCTTGAGCATATAAAGCTGTGCTGGTACTGCACGTAAAATAGATTTCTAAGGGAAGTGCCAGATGAACTTATTTGTCGTAAAAGGTTTTAATGTGTAATGCAGTGTAGTTTTCTTTTCATACCTTTTTCTCCAGAATGCTATCGGATAGCTTGCTGTTCGTTGGGCTGGGGGCAGGGTTAGACTTCCTACCATGACTGTTGTCACCCATAACCTTCTGCAATAACATACAAAAACCCTATTAATCGCATGAATATAATATAACAGTATAAGCAAGGATCATTAAATACATTGTTCAACAAACGAACATGCTCGCATGAAAGACACATACAGTGAATCCAGGGCAAGCTCAGTGCTGATCAGACAAAGCCAAATATAGCTAACACTCAGGGATGCGACCTCAAACACTGATCCAACATCACACACACACATTTTTATGAACAAATCTTTTGATTCAGCAAAGCAGAGGCGAAAAACAGCACCCGTACCCGTATCCTTTATTCAGACAGACGGGGACAGCAGTGCTTGGGTGGCTGCCAGAGACAGACTGGGGTAAATTACTACTTCCTCCAGTCTATGAGATCTCCCATTTCCTGTAGGCTCAAGAATAAATAGCCATGTCTTCTCGCAACATTAAAGCTAGCTGTAGAGCTGTACACTGGTGGTGCGACACAGCAACCCATGATAAGGCGCGTATGGGGAAGACACAGCGGTTTTTCTGAAGGGAGGACTGCAGCGTGAGGGAGGGGGCAGGAACAATGAGAATACTGCAGTGGTGAGCACGTCTAACCTTGACAAGCGCACACACACATCTAACATTTCTTCCAACACTTCATGACCCAGACGGCCGTCTCTCACCTGCACAGATTCCCAACTCTAGCGCTTTCTCGGTTAAGGTCTATCACCGTATCTTAACTAGACACAATGCCACGAAATGTGACGGTAGATTCAATTTTAGAAACTGTTTCTATTCCTGTGACATCACACCTGACAGCTCTGCCCACACAGAGATCTCATTTATTCGGGATTCTTAGAATAATAAATATACATTATATCAAACATGGGCTGTATCTGAAACAGCACTGAAACCTTAAGTACCTACGGAGAGTGAAAACAGTGTATTTATTTTATGTAGTATGTGTGGGAGCAGTTTGAATACATTTTGGACCTACTGTTCCTGCCATATTATGTGACCTATATGCTCTTACATTCATGATGTTTGTAGGAAAAAAAAAATTTGCATTGAAAAAAATAAGAAAAAAAGAGACACCTTAAGGATCTCCAATCTTTCAGTTGATTAACATTTGTAAGTTGACCATTGATCAGCAACCGAGGGATTATGGGATAGAATGGTGTCCATGCAACAAATAATTAGGAATATTGGCGGAAGAAGAACATTAAGGTATCTTTCAACTTTACGAGGTTTAAGACATTTTTTCCTTACTTTTTAGAATGGAAGTAGGCAATCTCCGACAAAGAGATGGAATATTAAAAATTAAGTGTGGAAGTTCGACACAAATGTGAACTCCACCTACACCTTCTTCTGATTGGAGGTTTTCCACATGGTCGCATTTAGTTTGCTAATCTTAATGTGTCTTGTCTGGTTTAGTTGAAGATGTGTATATAATGTACAGTATACATACCACAAACAATACACAATCCTCAGAAACCTCAGCAGTGATATCACACACAGCTTCCTGTCTTAGGATTTATTTATCTATCTGGCCTGTAGTGATTGTGATGGTTGTGAGAGAATTACAGCTGTTCTCCACAAGGACAATCTCTGGCTTTCACTCTCAAACAACATCAATCCAACAAACACAGAGGGAGGGGTTTTATATCAACTATATAAATAATGTCTATTGCTTTTTTTGTCTTAAGGAAGTGCAGGACGTCGTAAGGTAAACACACGTGCCTGATTATTCTTCGCTGTTTGTAAATAATAACATGAGATTTCCCCAGACGTTTATTTCTGATTAAGTCACTCAAGATGCCAAATCCTGTGGATCAGGTTGTTATGAGTTTCTCTCTTTCGGGGAAGCGACACCTCAGCCGTCTCTAATCTCTTTTTAATGAGTGTGTTGTTATAGCCACACACGAACACACAAATATCTACTATAACACTACATACTACTGCACAGTAACCGAATGTGACTAACACAAATCCTTGTGGACACAATGTGCATTCAAAACACTTACACAAACACCCTGTGGACACAAAGCCTGCTTGTCACAAGCATATGTGATATGCAAAACTCTGCGAAAAAGTGTGTGAGACAGAAAGGCGGGATGGGGGAAGTTAGCATTCCTGCGGCTCACTCATGCTGCTTCTAATCCATCAGCACACACGCACACACAGACATGCAATCCTCGTCCCCCAGCGCAAGGGTCCACAGTGTACCGCACGTTACAATTATTGACCGTGTGATGTCTTTTCTTTGCTGGCCTCATTCAGATGCAAACATAGAAACAGAAAGCACCCAATATCTACAATTATTTCAAACGCTCAGAAAAATCACGTGTATAATGAGGTCACTGACATACAAACACGAATTATGCCTTTGATCTGACGAGGAACATCTGAGCAGAACGCATTTACGCACATAAGCGCATCACTGTATTACTAACTACGGAGATCCCCTGGCGAAAACAACGTATACTAAAGGAACAAAAATCGAAGAGGTACACGCATGGGTTGACATGAACGTGCCAAGAACACGCACAGTTCCCGGCACGTGTTACACTCTACAGGGTTAACCGGTAATTACATCATGATAAGCTGATAATAAATCTCATCTAGACCAGCATAATACTATCACACAACAAGATGACCGTTAAAAGATTGTGTGTGTTTTCCACAATTTTCCACGCAATTGTGAATTTTATGTGTACATGCACGTAGGGAGGCTCTCCACTTGTGCCAGTGACGCATGATTGGCACATGCAGTTTGGCGCAATCCGTGTGAAAGGTGGCACATAAAAGCGATTGTGTGTCCATCTGTTGCAGTCCTGGCAGAGGGTCTGTGTAAAGCGGAACGCAAAGCAAATGTGCATTTTTCAGTTACAAACACACAGATCTGCTGTGGCGGTTGGGGCCCCTTCACTGTACACGCACACACACGCACGCACAGCAGAAAAACAGAATGGACAAATGTAGGCCAGCTTCATGCGGCAAAAGAAAATAGGGAATAAGGGACGAGAAGGAAAAACATTTAAAATGGTTTGTGAATGTTACAGTTTGGACAAGGGTTTTACATCAACTCTTTTGATTGAAAAGTAACAAATTAATATTGCAATCGGTTCTCTGTCACAAGGAAAAATAATCAGACTTTTGTTTCTGTGTGGGAGAGGACACTGCCAGAGGCATACAATAGCGTGGGATGTCAGCAAGATTATCTATATTGATAGTAAAGAATGGACACAAATGAAATTGCAACGACCTAGAGGGACAGACATAACATTTGTAGTCCTGTTCCAAGCATGTAACTTTCATATGACCAATATATTTGGTTCTTTGTAGGATCCACATTAGGGCTGTCATAATATTAGGGAATTATAATGAATTCAGAAATTCTATTTTGTATAGAAATGATTTCGGTATGCTTAAAAAGTGTTGCGACCTTATGTATCTGCAGTGTGAGCATATCCAGACAGAAATGTGTTTCTAATTTTGGGACCGTGGTAGTGAAAGTTGACCTGGAAGTTCTCATACCCAGGATGGTTTTGCAAATGGTTCTTGAAAGCATTCCAGATATTAACACACTGTTCTGTCAAATCTAAATATTTCACACTCGTGTACATCCAGTTAATACCTGCAAAAGAAAAACAACTCAAACATTCATAATAATAGATCAAACACACATTACCACAAGCGCACACACACAAAGGGATCAAACACACACAGACTAAGGCTCACAGTTCATTCCTGAGAGGATTTGGCTGTTAGCCTGGGGCAAATTTTTAAGGGAGGAGCAGGAGGGCTGAAAAACGAAAGAGACGAACATTCTGTCTAGACGTAGTCATCAATAGTACACAGTCTGCCTGGCTGTCTGGCCTTCCCGACTGCACACATCCACTGTCTAGTCTACAGCACACAAGCTGATAAGAGCTTTACACAGGCCCAAAACTTACATGGGGCGCACACACGCACAAAACTAACACACTGTGCCAGCGTCTGTGAGCGGTCTAATGCAGCAAACACAGACGGAACGGCTTCTTTTAGTTTCAGGTTTCACACGGTCAAACAGAGCTCTGCCTGTTCACTGTCCTCCACACAAGTTGCTTTAAATAGGTCTATGAATGGGAGATCTGTATGCACGTGTGTCAAAATCAAGCACACTCAAGTGTGCTCTAGTAAAGAGTCTAATGGAGACGATTCTCTGAGGTGATGCGGCACCCTACGGTTGCTTTCAAAAAGCTTCAGTGGGATCTCATCCAGAGCCATCAGACACACTGACGTTTAACCCACACCCCACACACCCACGCTGCTCTCTGTAGGATGCAGAAAGAGGCAGAATGTGACCTTCCTCTCTCGGCGGGATGCGTAACCTCTGAAAGCTGGTCAAAGAAGCACAACGTCAGAGGACGGAACACAGACATTTGGGTGTTGCCTTAGGTGATGTGAGGCTTTTGCTCTGTGCAAGACTGAAAAAGATCAAAAAGAAATAAAGCGTCACATCTTGTCATTTTAACCAGTTATCTATCGCACAACACAAAATAAGGTTTTTTTGAAGATTGTTGATACAAGAAACATGGCGGTATTGGTATAAAACATTTTTTGTGTGTTTTGCAAAGGAAGAAAAAGTCATATAGGTTTAAAATGACAAGATATTTTGCTAATGTTGGCCACCAATAATTTTTATAGTTTTTAGCATTAAAATTTTACAAAAACTTCCAGGATGGATTCATAGAAAAAGTTGACCACTCAAATTTGCGAATATGTGGGTATGCCATCCCTGATCAAAATTAAAACCCCAGAACCTAACAAAATGTGGTTTGATGTGTAAGAGAGATGGAATGAGCTGGCCTTCAGAGGTGTATTAATAGTATAAGAATCAACAACATGGCAGCTTGACACACGAGCTGAATGTGAATTTTACAACTGCCATCAGAAAACTGCCCCAGAGACACAGGGAAGAGGAGAGATAAAGAGTTACTGCCCACCCACTGCGGGCTGGCACACACATCAATTTATTCTACACACTCAACACAAGGAAACTCATGCATTTTACATGGCAGAGACTGTTTCAGGCCACGGTGACTGCTTTTGCAAAGAGGTATGAAGGGTGTGAGAGAGAGAGAGAGAGAGAGAGAGAGAGAGAGAGAGAGAGAGAGAGAGAGAGAGAGAGAGAGAGAGAGAGAGAGAGAGAGAGAGAGAGAGAGAGAGAGAGAGAGAGAGAGAGAGAGAGAGAGAGAGAGAGAGAGAGAGAGAGAGAGAGAGAGAGAGAGAGATAGAGAGGGAGAGAGGACTTTTAGTCCACTGCCACTACTTAACGTTTATGCTTTTCTGTGGGGTTAAAATATTTAAATGTGTATCACTTTTTAACTCTACAATCCACAATAGATGATATTATGAAGAATGTTGGTCATACAATCAACAACCTTACACAATGACTGGCAATGGTTTTGTATCCATAAAGTTGAAGTCAATAGGTACTGCCATTGTGCCAACAGTATTTTCTTTTGTGTTCTGCAACAGAATGTCATACACATTTAAAATGGTAAGAGAGGAAAAGTTTTTACACAGTAGGTTTACCATGGCAAACACATTATGGACATATTCAAACACATTAAAGGGCTGAAACATGTCAAGACACTAAACAGGCCATGATGTATGTCTGACACACATAACTGCTTCCTGAGAGATCAATAGTGTCCTGTTTTTCAGATCAATAACTAATGGACACTTATTGAAGACATCTCATTTGTCTGTCCTTTCTTTGGGCTTTAACAGAGAATCAAACTCTGAATGCCACTCTCGAGAGACGTGAAGTCACAGCCAGTGCTGTTGTTCGGCTGGAGGAGTCCCGCAGCTTGACGCAAGTCTGCAACAGACTGTCTTCATACAGCCAGGAGAGCACAACCGGTCTCTGTAGGGAATGGAGGCAAGAGACGAGCGTGTTGTGCTACGGCTGTTGGCACCTCAATCACAATCTCTGATGATTTGGGAAATACACTCCCGAGTGGGTGGAGGAAGGAGCAAGAGACAGTGGTATTTTTACAGTAGCGTCATGTTGTGTACCTGTGCATTAATCACAGCCCCCGTGTCTTCAGAGCCAAGGAGCTGTCTGCTGAACAGCAGATCTTTCTCCGAGATGAGCTCAGGAGTACGCTGCTGTTATGGGGGGGATATGCAGCCTAATGAGATTGTGGTGAACCTGCGGCCAAAGCAGCAGTTTCACACAGAAAAGTGCTTTTCAAGCACAGATGAGCACATATGAGATATCTGCAGGGACAGTATTCATGACCCATTTCCGTGATGAAGCCAGACAACTGCAGCCTTCCACAGTACGAAGATATAATCACAGCGCTCTCAAGGTTCTGTATAGAACGGTGTCCATCAGGGGATGTTAACATAAATCATTGGTCAGCATGATCAGACATATCTGTAGCAGAGGGACATTATGACTCGGCCGGTGTCCCTGTTAGAAGAGGAGGAGGTTGGGCTTCTACACAGTACGTCCTTCTTATAACTAAAATACCTCTGCTTGGTTTGAAGACGGAGTAGCCCCTATGGTTAGTGGGCTCACGGCGACCAAAGTTTGATTCTATGATCAAGGTTCCTTTGCTAAACCCACTTCACTATTTCTGCCCAACGCTTTCTTGTCATCTTTATACTATAATGTAAATTAAATCAAATTGAAAAGACCCTTACATATCAATAAAATATGGTATGACTTTGCTTGAAATTTAAAGAGAAATAAAGTAGCCTGCAATTTTATATCCCAAACAAAGATGGTGATAAAGAGGGAATAGTTACACAACGAAGCATCACATGTGGAGTAAAACTCAAGATTGTGTTTTATGTTGACATATATAAGGAGGAAACAAAGAAGAACAGTGGGCATGGTTTAATTTCATCTTTATGAAATTTTCTAGATCATTGAAAGAATCTTTGTGCTGTGATCACAAAAATCACACAGAAATTCACATTGTGAGATGAAAATCCCTTAATGAAAGATTATAAGAGCAATTGTATTTTAAAAATAATAATGACCTGCATTGAAAAATCATTTGTAATAAACACTGCAATATCCAATAAAAGCATAAATTATTTTGATTTCTAGAGATAAACTATCGCACATTTTTATTTGTGAAAATCAATGAAATAACAAAATGTGTTAGTCACAGTGTGTTTAAAATGTGCGGATGATTATCGGATAAACATGTTGTATAAATCTTCTGATAAGGAAAAGTGTGTTTGTGGGACCTCATACAGAGTATTCTTCTTAAAATACCCCCATATGCTCTACTGGTGGATCTGGCTGGTGCTACTGGAAGCCTCCATTCTGTCTCCTGACATGAATCACTGCTTCCACCGGGGATCTGCGTGTGACAGCTTTTTAATGCTAACAAACAAATTCATTTTTCAAAGCTTCAGTCAAGTGCTGTTAATTGTACAAATGACGCTTACGCCTTTTGTGGTGGTTGGGTCACCTGGAGCCCCTCTTGACATATTTGGGCTCGCCACAGTTTGTGCTGTCCTGGGGCTGTTTTGGCTCATCTACTGGGACCTTGCGAAATGCTGGTACGACAATATTCCCAGCGTGAGTACAAAGAGCAGGGCCCCTGATCTACCCACAGTGTCTGAATCTTCAGCCAGCAGGGAGAAGTATGTTGTCTTAACAGCCAACAGGAACTCTGGGCTTCTTATAAATAGAACAAACTGCCCAAATCACATAGTGTGCGTCTCTCCGGGGGGGCTTTGTGGTTAGTTAGTGATTTGTCTGTTATGAGGACAAATAGACAGATGGGAATAAACAAAAGAGCATCAAGTTAGACTGGCTGAACACACTGACCATTCTGTAGTGGAGACAGTAGATCAAGGAATGATATGAATGCTTTAACATGAAGAGAGAGAACAAGTAGTTAAACTCGCTGAACAAAAAATGATGCCGTGAGCTGAACCCACCATCAACTGTCTCATCTACTTCATCTTGAACTATTTTCAATTTCTTTATATTCACACATCCATCTCTCCGCAGGTTCACTCCCTAACAGCCGGTGGGTGGGCATACCTGTCCATCTTTTTTATCATCAACTTTATGTAAATGCGAATTTCTTTTTAGTCATCAATGAATGTGTTTGTATGCTATAGAAAGTGTTTATTTATTTATGTCTGTCGGTGTGTGACTATGATCTTAACCTTCAATGTGGCAAGTGAAGACAATAAAAAACATTCATGTTTCCTAACCAGACGTGATGTAATAAGTGACATCCGTCCAGACATTGTTTTTGTTTAGGTTATCTTTCACTGTGTACAGTAGCTCTGCCTTCAGGGAAATTATATTATTCAAAAATCTACCTGTCCAGCCATACGTGAACTAAGCTTTTTTTCATGCAGCAAGTTTAAAGATGTCAGTCAAGGTCTACTTATTACATCTCACCAGATAGGGCCACTGTGTCATAGTTACTGTTTGACTACATTCAACCATCAATCCCCTACAGAAAGATCAATAGTTCTCCTCAATTACTCTCTCTTTCTCACATAAACACACACTCATTGCCCTCTGCTCTCTTTATGTAAACCCTGAAGGATTGGGTTTTTCTGAGGGGCTAAGCTTCATCCACTGGAGTATCTGTTGTTTACACTGAACCAGACCATGAGCTCTATATCCTCTGCCCTTTTATTACCCTTAAATCTTTCACCAAACACAGATCATACAAAGATTAAGTTCCAGTGATACAATGTCATGAACTCCATCTGAAAATGCCATGCTTCCCGTGTCAGGCAGGTCTGTGTGCAAAGAGGAGAGACAGATGAAAGAATATATGATTAATATCCAACTGTAGAAGGCTGAGCTCACCGACATGGAAAGAGAATGAAAATATGTGAAAGAGACAAACAGATGGAAAAAACAGACACTGGGGTTGACTTCCAACTAAATCAATAGTTTTTGATACCAATTTTTTTTAATAACCAATTGGTAAAATGGAGAAAGTCTTGCTAAGTGAAAGACTGCAGCGTCAAAGAGGAAGTCAAAATAGAAAAAAAGAGAAAGAATTTTAAAAGGAAGGCACGTCATAGACGTGGTTTGTGGTCGGGCTAAGGGATGAGAACAAAACGAGCGCAGACAGGAAAATGACAGCTTTTCTGTGGTCGATGTAATAAGGAAGGAAAGAAAAACAGTGTGGAAACAAGAGAAAGCTTGAACGGTGGAGACAAGGCTTCCTTGCCTGTGGAGCATAAAGTCATGGGCTTCCTAGTTACAAAACGAAAGAGAGAGAGGCTGCTGTCTCATGTCTGCACGGCAGCCACTGTCTCGGCCTCTGTGGGAGATGGATCTGTCTACCAGACCTGTCTCCCTGCCAAACCAACACAACTGTCTGTCTATACATCATTGCCTTATAAACATACAACCACAAGCTAGATATGAGTGTGTATGCCAATAAGGAAAAAAACTGAAGAATCTATACGACCAAGAGTCATTGTGTGCTTACCGCTAACTCATGACTGATGTAATACTCCAAGAAAAGAGAAGTCCTAATGTCTGAAAAAATCTAAACTAGGGTGCGGACTCTGAAAATATTTGTTAAATTCCATATTTTCTAACGGTGATGTAAATATAGTTCTGACAGTCTCTAGTCAGGTGGTCCTGTCTGTATTTAACCATGAGCTTTAACCACTTGTGCTATGTAGACACGGTGCTAGGCAACTCACATAAATACAGACATACACAAACACAAAAGCTTTCTAAGTAGGTTCTTCCACTCTCTTTCATTCTTGCCTACCTAAACAGTCTATCTGGCCATTCGCCGACAACATATTTGGACATCACGACACTGGCTCGGAACCCAGTGAGCTACCAAACTAAACAAGCACAAACTGTCAATGACCATGTTTCAAAATCAAAACATTATAAGAGCCCAAAATGCTGTCTTGGCGGGAGCTTACAAGGTTTTTGTTAACGTCACTCAAGTACACGTCTGTCGGTGCGCGTCTGGGTTTTACCAACATCCACATGGCCACCTGTGGAAAATCTGAGTCACTTGTTCTGGCACTGAAGCATCACAGATGTTTAGCGTAGACATTTCACACAGTAAACCCATGAGCCCGTCTGCCCTGCTTCCTGTACGCACACACACTTTTTTATGGACACTAATAGATGAGTGTGCGTGAGTTGCTTCTATTTACCAGCATGTCCTGTATAGACTCTGAGACTAATGACCTATGGTGCACGCACACAAGTGTTTGTTTAAACTTCTTTCAAAAGCCGTTTAACACAAATGGAGTCTTAATACCACAAACACCTGTTTCCTTAACACGATGTTACCCCAGACAGAACACTGGAAGAAGCTTGCATGAGGATTTAAAAAAAAAGTATTTAAGTAGGCACAGATTAGAGTGATCTAGTCAAATCTCACCAAGAAATTATAGGAAGCACACACAAATTTTCTTTTGAAGGAGCATTCAAGAAAACTAAGGATGTGACAAGGCATGTGCGAGACACTAGCAGACAGATACGTGTTAGTTAGCAGCTCGCTGAGCGGAGGTGTCCCTGACTCACCGAGCTTGATATCTCACCCTCTGCCGAGTACAACTGAAGCGATCCATGAGGGAGTTTAGCGTGTGCGTGTAAATCAATTTCATTAGTGTGTGTTGATTGTAAGTGGGCCTAGTGTTAAAGTGTAACCGTGTGTGTTTGTGTCAGGGTGAGGTCAGTCTGGGAAGCAGATGTGCCTGAATGACTGATAGACTCAAGGTTGGTGCAAGGCTGATTCTGTAAACGGGAGGGGTGGCGGAGGGGAATGTGGTTTGGGTGCTAGACGAGCCACCAGACGTTATTTCCGGCACACTTGCATAAGCACACAGGAGAGGCTGGGGCTTTTTTCTCTGTAACAGAGAACAGTGTATTGCGTGACTGAATGTAACATTCGCTCACATCCGTACTAGCAAGTACAAGCATTTGTGTCAACTGGAACATTACAGGCCCCGTGTCAAACCATTAACTGCTGCCACTTGCATTTGAACAGAAAAATGGTCAGCTCTGACAGCAGCAACAGGGGGTCGATCATTGTCTAACATGAGCCAGGACAACAAAAATGCTTGGTCAAGGGGGTCATGAGACGTGGCTGATCAATGGGGGCGAAACAATCCAGACCTTTTCATTCAGTAGGGCTATAGATTCTAGTACACTTTGCTGTTTTTTCCCAAAATCATGAAAGCAGAATAATCACCAGACTTCTGACTTTATGGGGTTATGTCATGAGTCAGTGAGGGCATTTCCCAGTTCGAATACACAAGTTTAGCCATTTTGTTATTAAAAATTGGCATGTCAGATACACAACCTCATGAAAAATGCAAACAATCTAACGAAACGTTTCAAATGAACAATTTATGGCCGTGTCATTAAAACCTCCATCTGCCCCTCAAAGATGACCCCATTCTGACCTAACAGACAGATAATGTACTTCCCCTTCAGCCAGACCAACTGGACATCCCTTCCCTGAGTAACTGTCACCTGCCCCACACCTCATAAAACCAGGTCAACACCAGTTTATCAAAACAACTGCAGACTAGCCATTTGACTGCAAACAGTCTTAGCAGACTATCACACGTCACCATCTGGTTGCACGCCTGCGAACATGGAGCAAAACTTGACCCCGGCCTTCCTGACAACAACAACCACAGATGGAAAGACAAAACACACTTACTTTGTCTAGAGGTCTTTTTAGCTGATAGTGAAATTTCTCCTTCATCTCGCCCAGCAATTGTTTGAGTTGAGGCTCCTCTGGCGTGCCCTCGTGCTTCCGGCCCAGCTGTAGGTAACACGGCCATTTGGCCGAATCGAAGCCCCAATGGCACGTTCTCTTGTCGGGGGACTTGTGTGAATGCATGACAAAGTTCTGCGGGGAAAAGAGCAGCTGGCATTCCATACATTGAATGCACGGGGCGTCTGGCTGACCATAAAACTGGGGCACGAACAGGCCTTGGCACTTCCCCAGACACTGGTGCTCCACCTGGAAACTGGCCTCGGTCTCCTTCAGCAAGCAATGACCCGGCATTTTGTTGCTGGGGTCGGCTGGGAGGATGGCTCCTGGGCGGAGAAGGGCATTGCAAAGCCTTTGGGCATCGGTTAGGGTAATGAGGCCGCAGGAGGGTGCATTGAAAGGCAAAATGCCCAGCACCTTGAGGATGTGTAGCTGCTCCGCATCACATCGTGAGCAGTAAACATAAAGTTCATCGCAGACGGCGTTGATCTGCTGCAGAGAGAAGTCTCGTAGCACTGAGTTGAGCACCTGGGGCAGACATAGACGTTTCTCCCCCCCCACAACGAAGCAGGATATAGACTCTCCTTCCAGCAAAGAGTGGGTGAGCTCTGTGGAGCTGTCACAGGGAACAAGGAGGGGACCCCCTCCTAGAACCGGGGGTGATGGTAGCGCTGCCATGCCAGAGGGAGAGGCGCGGTCTTGAACAGATTTCGCCGAGAAGGCCGCGGGACCTCCCAGAGAGCTCTGGCTGCTCAGAGTGAATTGAGCCAGGGTGTGTTTGAGACCGGCACTAAGATCTAAAGCCTTGGAAGGGCAAACGATGGAAAACTCTCTGCTCTCAATGTCTATGTCAGAGCCGGTGTGTTCCTCGCGCTCTTTTTTCACCTTCGGTGGTTTGGGGCCACTCTCCTGACTGCGGCGTTTCAAGTGCATCTCCGCCATTACGCGTTTCTTAATGGGAGCGTCTTCCAATCGCTCCCTGTAAAGTCTTTTCATGTTGCCTTTGAATGACGTCAGGTCTTTGAAAGGGGTTTTCAGACTTGTCTGAGGACTGGCCATCTCGTTGCAAAGAATGTTGGCCTCGATGGACGGCAAAACAAATGCAGCTAGGCTTCCAACACTTAACTTTTAGCTTTGACTTTTGTTTCTCTTTAAAGGTCGCAAATCCTTCGGCGTCCAGCTACATGCATGATGGTGACAGAATGAATGGTCCGACCAGCTTCCTGCAATTAAAACAAATCCTATGAAAATCAGATGAACACACATCAACCTTCAACACAACGAAGAACAGTTTTAAGCTTTATACATTGTAATTAAAAGCAAAGAGAATCTTATTCACATTGATCCACTTCTCAATGGTTTAGTCCATTATCACAGTCTGCTGACAGGTCAAACCCATCAACGCTGTTAATGGAGTTAAAACACAATGTGACTAACACAAAAAACAACCAACAGAACCTAAAATCATTGTAACGGTATAGAAAAGACAGACGAGGCGTTAGTACTTCGTTCCAACGATGGCAGATCCGCATAGCAAGATATAAAACGTACATTATATGCAAATCAACATCCAGAATTTAGATTGAATGTTTAAGAATGAAAGACTGAAATTGACAGATGGAATTTCCAAGCGTGAGGCAAAACAACAGTGTGTGTCAGTGAGGTTTCGAGTAAAATCATGTGTCTGTGTTTGTGTGTACAAATGTATTACAAATGCATATAGACCAAATCTCACACAATACATAAAATATAAGATGATTTTTTTGGGGGTTTAGCTTAACTAAGGATTTGACACTTGGGTGACAGTGACCCTGACCGCAAATGTTTCGTTTCCTCGTTCAAATAAATGTGTTTTTATCAAACCCTGACAGTAAAGCAGCTATTTTTATATCACTGTTCCTGTTTCTCTCCACAAGGACACCGCGACTCTCTCTCTGCCTCGATCCGGCTGTGAGTGCATCATCTCCGGCCACAGCTGCGCTCAGCGCCCGCGCGGTTAACACTGACCCTTGATAACACTACACATTATTTTATTACACATATTATAATTAAACATCAATATTTAAATTAAACAATATTATATAAAATATGTATATATATTTCTCATCTTATAAAAATGAGACTCTATACAATCCTAAGCAAACGCGTTTATCTTTCTCATTTTAAATAAATAATATTAAAAAATAATAATTTGTAAAATCATAAACCTGAGCATTTCATTTCATTTCATTTCTGCTGTCTGTGATTGACACCTTCCATAAATATTAAAGTCCCTTTAAAATGACACGAATCTATTAATGACAAACATTTAATAAAAATAAAAGTTTCTGAGATATAAACATGATGAGATACAGACAGACACAGCTAGCACTGAAGCTAACCGAGCTAACGCTATTAAATCATCCCCGAGCGACACGGCTCTCACAAATGTGTTACAAACAACACACAAGCGTTTAAAATCAAACACACAATCACACAATTAACACACGAGAAATAAACGAGTGTCGGGTTAAGTTTGTCGTGAGTGTTTTGTGTGAGAATTACCTCAGAATGATCTCTTGAGGTCCGCTGTGTGTGTGTCTGTCTCGGTCTGTCTGAGGATCATCAACACATGCACTGAAACACTTCACACAGCGGGAGCGCGCACGAGAGCACGAGCAGAGGGGAGGACGGGAGCGCGGGCGGGGGCGCGGGCGCGGGCACGTCTGTCTGTCTGACTCCCCCCTCCCCCACCGGTGCGTGCTGAAGTTCAGACTGCAGAAATGTGGAGAATTATTTGCCATCATGTATACTGTTTGAATTATGTTTATACTGTTAATAAATAAGCACTTATGCTTACTTAATAAAATATACGTAAAAAGAGCACTAAAATGAATCTGTGTTTTTCTAAAAAAATTAAATTTCTGTATATGTAATTAAAAAAATATCTCATTAACTATTTCTATTAGAATTCACCCAAATTCATCCTGCGTGTGTGTGTGTGTGTGTGTGTGTGTGTGTGTGTGTGTGTGTGTGTGTGTGTGATAAATACTTTCTTGTCATTACAGAAACTTAACATTTTTTTGTAAATTGTCTTTGAGAAAATAACTATGGGATTTGTAATCAATTACTTTTTTTATTTTCCACACACAAAAAAACTTTCATGTAAGGTTAATACAACTGTTTAATTATGTGATAATTACTAAGCCGCATTAAACAAAATGTTATAAATTAAAAAATAACTAAATCTGATTAAATCAAATGTTTCTATTAGATTCACTAAAAATGTAACTTTATTTTACTAATGTATATTTGTTCAAAATACTTTTCATTACTTATACTTTAACTAGTAGTTTTTTACTCTTTTTAATGTTTTCCACTGAAAATCGCTCTTTAAAGTTTTTAAAAGATTTTTATAAGTAAATTTAAATGGTTTTTTTGTGATATTTAGGCCCAAAAAATTTTTTGCAGTGAAAGCCAAAGATGTAAAAAAAGTAGTTAAAAGTTTAGTTAAAAAAACTTTGACAAAAGAGTCTTCTATTGTTTATTAAACTCTTCCAGAAGTCTTCTCGCTGTCTATTTCGTTATAATTCATGACAATGACTCTGCAGCACGGTGGTTAGTTCAATGACACTTCTGGAAATAAAAATGAATCATGAACAAATTCATCATTGGCTAGAGTACAGTAAGTTATCACCTTTTACAGAATGTCCTAAAGCGACATTCATTATTTTTGCAGAACATGAAATAAGATATTTTGAAAAATGGCGTTGATTGAAAACAGCTGGTCCCTTTTGACCTTTTTTTACATTATTGTCAATGGGGACGAACATTCTTCAAAAATTAAAACAAATGTTTTGTCTTCTCCAGAATGAAGAAAGTCAGACACAACATGACAGAGAGAATAATAATAGAATTATTCCTCATGAGTGACCTATCCCTTTTAACGTAGATGACATGATTTGTTTGGAACGGAACATTTCCACATTTGAAAGAATTCCATCATAAACGTTGTTTTTATGTTTGCTTAAGCAAGGACGTGACAAAGACAATCCAAACTCTCAGGAACTGTAAAAAGGAGTGTTTCCGAGGAAAGGTTACGTCTTCAGGTTTTTCCTTGAAAGATTGAAAGGAACATAAGTGGGTATGATGTTTAAAGTGAACCAATTATAAAGCATCCAGACATGTTCGGTATCGAGTAATGGTTACTCTTGCACAAATGTTGTTCAGGTATTTGCCAAGGACATTAAGCAACGGCACAAGAACATTCCCTGTAGCTGAGTAATTGCCTGGAGCCAATCCAGCAGTTTGCTCGGTCCGTGGGGCTTCTGCCATCCAATGGGCTTCTTTTTGTTTCAACGAAGCCATTATGGGGTCCCGGGATCACCTTTGGTTCAGCATCCATCTCTGTGTGAGCCATTTGTTAGGTGTCATTTAAATGTTAAATGGAATCGGCCTGGATTCAACACAGCCCATTCACAAACCCTGGCGGCATTAACACTTTTAAAGGCTTCTCCAGCACACTGACCCAGGTCATGTTCAGTCAAGACGGGTTTGTGAGGATTTGAATAGTTTTGAAGTGCTCGGAGGTGTTGTGTTTTTGTTTAGACTGAATGCTCCCGCAAAAGAGCAAGAGGCTGCATTGACACTTGCAAAGGAGAAATGCTACATGAGCTGAGATGACATTTGTCAGAATATGCAAAATACCCAAAGTCAGCTATGAAGTGTGAAAGGGGATTGAAGTTTGTGTTGTTTAAGATTGATTAACAGTACAAGACAAGACAACAGTTATCTGCAGAGCTGTACCTTGGAACAGCTGTGATGTTTCATATACAGGGTTTTTTATGCAATATATATTTGCTTTCATTATTGCATTGTTGTAGGGCCTCTGGTTAAAAATAGTTTAAAATTTCTGAAAAGTTTATTGTAATTTGTCATTTTAATGTATTAAACCACAATAAATTATATCAGAAAACCATGTAAATCATAGCAACTAAAGCTAAAAATGATAGACCGCATGACATTGACTGATGACTTTTTGCCTATGAAAGATGAAGTTTGAGGCTTTGTTACTTCACAGTCCATCTGTAAACTGAAAAAGTCAGAAATAGCTTCAGACCGGGGTTGCCAGATCTGCGTTAAAAAAATCTACTTTCCTTCTGCACATCTCCAAAGAAGCTCTTTAGAGAATGTTGGGAATCAAAGAATGGTGGTACCCTTTGACTTCCATTGGCTGTGGGTCTACACAATAGAAGTAAATAGGTTCTGCTGTTAATCGGATAGCAGCGTGTTCTGCTGGTCCAAAATGACAAGAAGGTGAATAAATTTCATTTCGGGTGAACTCTCGCTTTCATTTTCTTGATTTATAAAATCTTCAATGTTGGTTTGGTTTAACAACTGTTATATTTAGGACCAGCACACGAAACAGCTTGACTTCTCCATAGCAGATGACTTGTGTATAGAGGCCCGTGGAAAACATATTACCACCTGCTAACTGTGAATAAAGTGGTTTGCAGTGTAAAATGACGTGTTTCAATGATATTTCCTCCCATTTTACTATTCTGTGTGGGGATTGATGCGTCCAGTTCATTTCAATGGCGTTTCACCACTCGCTTGAGATAACAAAGTCAGCAGATGTATTATGAAAGCAGGTGCGGCCACACTCGCGTCATGTCTGAAAACCCAACGCTGGCCCATTGATTTTGTTTCCAGAGGGTAATAACATCATCGCACTATTGTGAGTGGTCATTTTAACTTTATAAGGGTAATAACTCTACATGGCTGATGGTTCATTTAAAGCTTGACGTAAAGCTGTCTGCATGCAAGGGAATGAAGGATAAAGGAAAGCCGGTGAAATGGATTAAGCTCTGATGGGCCGCACAGTTAGTCAAGCAGCTGTCTTCATTACAGACTATAGGACTAAGCCTTAAGCACCCCCTCGAGGGCATGGCTTCCGTAAAAAATCTATACAGAAATGCATCATCAGACAGCCAGACAAACAAACGCTGACTGTTACAGCGAGCTCTTGCTCTTCCTGCTCTGAAAAGAGTTTAAGTTGTTATCGAAACATACGACAAAAAGACGTATGTTGTGTAAATACACCAACCTTTAAGCGCAGAGCTGCCACAAAAACACACAATGTAAACCATACCAAACCATGCTAGAAATGGGAAATGTGCCATATTTCAAGTTTGGGGATTTTAACTGGGGTACATGGGGTAGATTTATCACGCAGATCTGGAAAGTGTCAAGTTTGGTGTGGGCATAGCTATTTATTTGGTAGTCAAAAAATATAAATTCACGAAGGGTCTGCATAAATATTGTTATTATTACATATGCAATAAGCCCTGTGCAATAAGATAAAGTATGGCACCATACAGGCTTACATTGATAAGATTGAATGTCAACGGATGGCTTTTCACACATATGTGTTGTATCATGACAAAACTGACAAAATTCATGAGTACCAATGTGTACAATTTGTATCGAGTGAAGTAAAATTCTTTCATACAAACATGATAAAATAAGCACAAAATATTGATTGTTGATCTCACTTATTGTTATAGCTGTATAGTATATTTACCATTAGATTCACATTTTTAAAACCAAGACTTTTCTAAGACTTATACAACAAATATGCAGCATATAATTTAAAATGACTCTGACGACTCTGACGTCATAAACATCTAGGATGGTCTTAGCTGATGGTAGGAAAATAATTGCTTTAACTTTATTTTTGGCCTAACTATTCCATAAAAAGTGGTCCAATTTCAGAAGGAAAAGTGCAGGTCTGGCATTACATTTTAGAAACATTTAAAAACTGTCATTTTGATGTGACAGAAATACATAGAACTTCATGCACTGATGTTCTACACCGCTTACCAAACAAGGTTACTGATCTCTACTTTAGAGGGCATCTTGGTTGTGTCTTTCACAGGTGATCTTGCATGCTAGTCTCTTGAGAGGGTGAGGACACTGAGACAATGTCAAAAAACACAAGCTGATGCAGAAAAACACTCACATTCACTAGCCCTCATGGATTTACAGTAATGGGCAAAGTCATAGAAGGGGAACTTTCCACTGGATACATGAGCTGAGGTCTGAAAACATCTGGCCTTTCAGTTGCCGCTCGGCACATGGGCAAGTTATACATGTTCATTGAAATCACAGAAGATTGTGTGTTTATGGAATCCAACATCTCACATGAATCTGAACATTTATTTTCTTGTTTACATAGCTATTATGGTTATCATGTGATTATCATTTCATGTAACGCAATGACCAGATTCTTTAGTGAACTAAATACAAGAACTTGACGTTTTAAGCATCAAATGTTTAGTCTACATATTATCAAGTCTTGATATTATTACTGCTGATAAGTATGAAACAAGATATACTGTATATAAAAGAACACCCAATGACAATGTTCACTTTTGTAATCATTGTGTAAGTGTGCAAACTGTGATAGACCTCCACCCTGATGTCAGCTTTTAAGAGTACAGAACATTTTTTCAGTGATAGTTAGCTAAAAGTTCAAATAGCAATTTACTCATCTTTCAAACCTTTCAGTCTGCCACAGAACACAACAAATATATTTTTAAGAATGTTGGCAACTCGCACCCAATTATTTGCATTAGCTTTATATCCATACAATAGAGGTGAATTGCTGTTCGTAATATACCATTCTTTGTTGTTTTGCCAAAAAAGTCATACATGCTTAAATTTTCATTTCATTTTTGGGTGAACCAACAATTTAACACTTTTGACCAAAAAGCTTTAGAAGCTCCATTGATCAGTCAAAACCCCTTGGACAGAAATTAAAATCTGATATTTATACCATTCCATCAAAAATACAAATACTTTAAGGTTTCCTTAAATACTTTTAATAAGTTGTTAACAAAAAAGAAGGTACAGTTTTTACCAGTCAGTTGATAGTGTTTTTTTAATAAGTACAGAAACAAAATTATACATTTCCAGTTCTACCTTGGACCCCTGATGCTTTTGAAACATAAGCTTGTTATGTATCAATGGCAATTTTATCAGGTCTAACGCCAGTCTGCCATAATATATGAGGAAATTTAAGTGTGTTGATATCTTCATGGCCAGGAATGAGAGAGAGGCCGTCTCTGTGTGTCATTATTTGGTCATTGGAAAGAAATGCAAACAGAAAGGCAATGTATCGCAAAATACCTTAAAGCATAAAACAAAGAAAAAATGTAAGAAACACTTTATACATGCAGCAGTTTGAGAGTAATGACATCCCTTACAACTCTTTTGAGACCTCTGACAGGTATATCCTCGCTTTAGTGTCTTGTGTTTTGGTCCTGTATTACGTCTGTTCTACACTCTCTTATCTGTCTCCTCTCTGTGCAGATATCCCCATTATTTCACAGTTTGTCAGTATTCACAACAGATATCCGCTGCTAGTTTTCAATTCAAAGAGAGGCCACAACCACAATCATCTTAAAACAATTCTATATGTAAAGATTTGTTTATGGAAAACTAATTCTTCGCACATTCTATATAGATAACATTACACTTAAATAAAAAATTAAAACAATAACATCGTCTTGCTCTACACATTTGGCTGATGAAAAGTTGAACATGTTTTAAATAATATCACATGTCATCTTATATAGATCTTAAAAATGGTTTACTATATATGTCAATGTTTATCTTTAGTATGTACAAATAAAACTTATATATCAAAACATCATCAGGACTAGCCAGCGGTTGCGTCCTGCGTACCATCTCGGTCAATCTTTTCATTTAGTCCGAGTGTCCAGTAACCTAAAACTGACCTTTCCAACCATGTTGGACTACGTGCCAAGGCACCATTTTATCAGTGCAGACTGACATCATACAAAAATAATCAAGACTTAAGGACTAGTGGTTACAAATGGCAGAAAGTGAAAGAGTTTTGGCAAATTTAATGTTTCAACTGGCTCCAACAAACCAGGTTGTCGTTCCTTTTTTTGATTGTTTGCAATCATGCAAGTAAAAGGCAGTCGTAACAGAACCGGGCAATCCATCTACACGCACTCCTCCGCAGACATCAGCAAAGGGTTGATATATTCGAAACCTTCAAACTCAGACTGGTCGATCTTCTTAACAACATCACTGAGGGAGACAAGAGAGATAATCAATCAGACTTTACTCTATCGTTTAACTCACAATGGCTTTCAAACAAAAACCGGCTGTAAAATATCATCCTGGAAAACAGGACGTTTGGACATGAAGGAAAATTTGTGGTCAAGGAAGAGGATCATAATGGCACTTCCTGTTACATTTGGTAAGGGTGAAACCAACATAACTGCGGTAAAGATCTGAAGGATGTTAATGGTGATTCACAAAACCTGAGGTATGACACAGACAGACGTGCATGAACAGACACTCACTCATCGTCAGGAGTCAGTTGAATGGGCTCGTTGGTGAACTGGGCATCAAAGTTATCCAGCCCAAACTCGCCAGATATGTTGGGCTTGAATGGCGGGACCACCTGCTTTTGCTCCATCTGAAACACAGATAACATGAGTCAGATAATGACGGGGTAATCTTAATGATAATCATCATTAAATCTGCTTTAAATTTCACAATGGATTTGGTGGCATTTCTTAAAGTGTTAGTCTTTGTTTCCATTTCGACGTAGGCATTTAGGAGACACTTTTACTCAAACCGACAAGGATCGCGGAGACAACAAATCTGTAGATCAAACACTGTAAACAATGTTTCATATCGTTTGGTAATCAATGACTTAAATTAACTTAATGAAAACTTTTTAATAAGTTTTTTCATTGGAACGTATATAGTTAACTTTTCTAGAATTTACAAATATTTTTATATTTTAATTTATCTAATGTAAGTATTAGCTAAACAAATTTATGTTTGAAATTAACACTTTTCAGTGAATTCTATTAAACATTTTTTTTTATTTAATAAAATGTACCCGTTTTTTATTTTTACTTCAATATACGAAAAAGTTAATAAGCATATTCACTAAATGTTTTAATTGTGGTTAAAAAACATTTAAGGAGCAATACTAATATATTTGATTTATATACCTTTTGTACACTTATCTATGGTTCAAATTAAACCTTAAATGTCACAGAAAAATATTCATTAGGTTTCACTAATAGATTTTTTTATATAGTTTTACAAATAGTTGTAAACAAAAAGCTTGGTTAATAATTAAATTGGTATCTTACAGTTTTGTGAGCTAAGTATAAACCTCCAATATCTGTACTCATTTTTCTTTCTTTCTGGATTTTTCCCTTCTATTAACATCACAATGGAAAATCCAACAAGACTTTGAGCAAATCAGGATTTGCTCCCTCTGCAGGCGGTCTGATCTCTGTCTGAATAGAAAGTGTAACCTTATCTATTCAAACAATCTAACCACCACTTCCTTCTCTTTCTGTCATCCAGACAAAACAGGGACAAGAGGTCACAGAGTCTCGCCTCCTGTACATCAATCACACTTGCCCTACACATGATCCAGTTCACTCTCACAACCTCAGACAGAAAAAAAAATCAATACCTGGAGCCTTTTCACCTTCATTATATCACCGTTCAATTCTTAATATAAAAATATCAATGCCTCTGCAGCTCATTATTTGCATGACAATATTTAAGAAATAAAGTGAATATCTCTTTAAAAGGAATTAAAAGCAGGTACTGAGGCATCATTGAATGATGAAGCATTAAAGATTATAATGTTATGTTCAATATGAATGAGTAATGAAAGTTACTAATGCTTCTCAATGTCATAAACAGCACTAAGTAATTCTTCTGGCTCCAGTAAAAGCTCTGTTTAGTTTCACTATCATCACGCTGAAACGAATGACTCATGCTTCCTCCTTAGCCTCCTCAAGTCAAAACAACCAATACGTCAGATAACGGTAAGAGAGATAGCAGTGACTCACAAGATCCCAGTCTACGTTTCGGAAAAAGGGATGGGCAGTGATGTCTGCGAAGCCTGTCTGAGGATGACATCCAAGCCGTTCCTTTGGCTCCTGCAATAAACAGAACAATCAGATGAAAATATATGACAAAGTATGACTAGAAATCAAGTTGATGCAAAACACATTTTAAACCAGAAAAGTGAAAAGAGGAAGAGGGTAGGAAAATAAGTCAATGAAGAAAGCATGTGATTTTCACAGCTATTTAGAAGCTCCAAGTGACACAAAGCCTTTAACATTGATCTGTCTGATGTGATCCCTCTTTACCTTGTTGAGGAATCCCTTCAGAACACTTGCGGCTTTAACCGACAGCGATCTGGGAATTCTGATCTGCTTTTCCAAAATCACTGCAAACAAGGAAAAATTAAGAGATTTGAGAAAGAAATTAACTTTTACTGGAACAAACTCATGACTAAAGTAAGTTACCTTGGAAAAGATAATCTTCTGTGTTTTGATCAGGGTTATCAGAGCTACCCACTATATCAAAGGGTGACCTGCCCGCCATCATTTCAAACATCAGGACACCCAATGCCCACCAATCCACACTAAATCCTGAAAAGATTCGATAGAAATTTTCATGAGCATCAATACAAACAACCTGAAGGTTAAAGCATTAACTGCATTGAACCGGTTTTTAGTATTTATTATCCTGAGCTAACCATAGTCTTCTCCTCTTAAGATCTCAGGGGCGATGTAATTGGGGGTTCCACAGAAAGTGCTGGTTGTGTCTCCCGGTCTCAAACCCTCCTACAGAAGAAATGAATATTGAAACCAGAAAAACCCTCAGACACAAGCTTATGGTTTTTAATATTACCCTTGAGCTACACAACACAAACAGTTTTCATGAGCATAGATTCAGACTCACCTTACACATGCCGTAATCCGTGAGTTTGATGTGTCCCTCAGAGTCCAGCAGCACATTGTCGAGCTTCAGATCCCTGTAGATGATTCCACGCTCATGAAGGTAGTTCAAAGCCAGACTGATCTCTGCCGAGTAAAACCTGCCAGCAGAGAAAAACAGTTTGGTTATGCATAAATGTTTGTTTTTTTTGGTAACAGGAGCTGAATGGGATGGAGTCAAACAAATATTCAACAACCATATAAAGGTGATTCATCTGTAATCTTAATTTGAATATTTTTTTTCTAACGGAAAAGTTAATCAAAAATAACAATTCTGTCATGAATAACTTACTCTCCAGTTGTTCAAAGTCTATATAAATGTCTTTGTTGACATGAGAAAACAATAAGTAGTAGGATAATAGTTACAATAACTCCAGAATTTTTTTAATGTCCTTTGTTCTTCAAAATATCTAATTTTGTGTTTGACAGAACAAACAATTATAAATTAATTGTATATTGGTCGATATAGTGAAAGAATTATACGCATTCTTCCAAATATCTTTCTCTGTCTTCATTAGAATAAAGAAATGTATATACATATGAAAATCCAAATTATTTTGGGTTGAGCTATTACACAAATAAACAATTTTTTGCAATAAGAGGCCATTTCTGTATACATTTAAAACCAAATACAGCATGTTTTACTTAAAAAACATGATGGCTAAACAAGGTTTTGTTATTCCTAAAAACACTACAAAGAAATTGAAGTATATTGTAATAGAAAAGTATACATTTGTAAATCTCTTTCATGAAAAAAGTCCTGTACTTAGCATGACAAGTAAAGATATTTTAAATAGAACAATAAAAAGTTATCTGTTAACATACCAGCCAATTGAAAGGTACTGTAAAAATCTTTGTGTGTACAAACAGTCCTTTTTACAGAAGGTGAGAACATCGTCAATGGAAACGTTTTATTTAAAATATTTCTTCATTTTTATATTCAGATTCTGTAAATGATTTATCTAGCAGTACATCCACATGTTTTCACTTTGAGTATTTACTTGGACTTATCTGGACAAGTACTGCAATGAGAATATCTACAGAAAACCCATTCAAACTAGAACAAAAATCACTCTCGTTAAAAGCTTATATTGTACAATGTAGCGACCACAATTGTGTTTAGTACTATCATTTCTTGAGTTCCCAAATTATGATTGATAATCAAAATATTTACTGCCATGATGTTATAGTTCTTCAATGAAAATGACTCATTGACTCTTCATAAACATTGAACCATTTTATACACCAGAACTCCCATGTCCTCATACCTGGCATGCTCTTCTGGGAGTTTTCTCTGTCTCTGCATATGGAACATGAGATCCCCTCCATTCACATACTCGATGACAAAGAACAACCTGTTAAAGACAAACAGCAAACATCTTGATCTATTCTTAGTTCACATAACACATAAACGTATAGCACATGAGCCATTCTACAAAACAGGGGACTTTAAGTTTTATAAAATAAACGTTTTTTAAATTATAAATGCAAAAAATAAATCATATTTCAGATTGATAGCAAGTGTGTTAACTGAAGACCTTGACCACATAGGACATCTCCAGCCATTTTGGGATGAAATGTACAACCTTGTCATTGATTTTATATCATTTTGTGTAATTATTGTGTCCAGTCCAGACAGTATATAATATAATATATTATAATAAAGACTTATAATCTATGAAGTATATTAGAAGTGATTGCGTATTATATTTCAGATGTCAATCATTTATTTTTCTAATTTGATTATTTTGTACAGAAGTGATAAAAACTTTTACCCAGATTTCCATTATATCTGAAATCCCACATATTCAAGTTCGATCACAAAGTATGACTAACACCTGTGAATGTTTTTCATGTACCTGCTCTCTGTCTGGAAGCAAGAATGAAGTCCCACGAGGAAGGGATGGTTGGAGGCCTGCTCAAACACATGCTTTTCTGTTTGAACCCAGTCAATATCCTGAACACCCAGAAGGAGAGCAACAAACAAAACACAGACACAAAATAATCAATCTCCAATTGAAAACCAGTACATCCTTTCTGTCAGTCAGGGTTACATTCGGAAGGACAAACAGGACTATATTGAGTAAAGGCTGAAATCTCATAAAGGTTTAGAGGACGGGGGCACAGAGTCTTCCCGAGGAGCATCTTCTGGATGTGAGGAGACTTACAATGAACGGATACTGAGAAAAACCAGGCGCTTTTATTGACAGACTGATAAAAATACCTCTGACCGTGAGACTCGCTTCAAGAGGCCAGTGGAGCGCAGCTGCTGTTATTGACCGTCCACAGCTGCTGTTGATTCTTAACACATGACTAAAGCCAATCTAATCGAACTTAAATGGCCACTTCATCAGCATCTTGTCATCTCTATGTGTACTTCAACACATCCCGGACAGATTACGTGGCTCAATACCGATCCAATCGAGCAAAATAACTTAAATTGCAAGCTGAAGTTAATAAGCAGCTTTTGCCTCATGCTTTCTACGAGCCAAACAT
The DNA here is from genome assembly GCA_033220385.1 of Triplophysa yarkandensis. Classification (NCBI taxonomy): domain Eukaryota; kingdom Metazoa; phylum Chordata; class Actinopteri; order Cypriniformes; family Nemacheilidae; genus Triplophysa; species Triplophysa yarkandensis. The sequence continues at coordinate 5,124,652 of CM065664.1, read as the reverse complement.
CACCTCGTCGTCGTTGACCAGTTCCTTCTTCACCACCTTCATGGCGTAGATGCGTTCAGTCTTCTTAAGACGCACAAGGAGGACCTTGGCGTAGCTGCCCCGGCCGATCACCCTCAGCAGGTCAAAGTCTGATAGGCCCAAACTGGACACACCCCTTCCAGAGTCTCGACTGCCCACAGCCTGCAGGATAGACAAACAACCTTTAAGTTGAAACCCTACAAATTCAGAACTACATAAATACATTTCATCTCATGTCTTTGTTTAGTTACATACACTTTTAAGTTGTTTCGTTTAACATCTTCTGATTTTATTGATCTTTTTCCACAAGGACATAATCAGATGTAAATGATTTTGATAGAGGGTTAATTTAATAGCCCCACTAATGTAGATCAATACAGCCAGAATAGGTCAGTTTGTGCAACACGGGCCATCCAATTCCCACAAGGTGATCCACAGTCTTAGATTTCGAAACCTCACTAATTTGAAAATACTTGTCCGGTTGATTATTTAAAAAAACTGAATCGACCTCATAGTCTTACCTCATGCTCCTCTCCCTCATGATTGATACTTTCTGAAGAGTTCTTTTTGTCTAGAACTAGAAAAAAGCAAAAGGAAATTATTCACTGGCATTCCTATACAAACCCATTCCAAACACCAGCCTGTAAAGCTGGCGCTTTGTTAAATCATTCCCTCTAACAAGAACAGGGGGATTGAAATGTATTTGAGCAGCACGCTGACTAAAGCCAGGAGCTTGTTCACGTCATTAATTCCAGCAAACAAGCTTAATCTTATGAGGAGACTCAAGCCTGTGGGCTGCTCCATCTTCTTTAGTGCAAACACAGAGCTCATCCCTAAAGATGAAACATCACTCTCACCATCCCGTCATTACCAAGTGCTCATGATTAAATTCTATGCAATCAGTGTGACACTATAGATTACTGTAAATCAATTCAGCAAGTTAATGAATGCAACAAGCACTGCTTAACACCTCTGAATAACAAGGTTCTTAAGGGTTCAAATAGAGAGTTAACAACAAAACACAAGCAGTATGACTTAAGATCTTTGCAGATTTCGTATTTGTTTTGTATGGAATAATGGGAGAATTTTGTTATTTTAAATATAAAAAGGAAATAGTTACATTTAAAAGGACAAAAAGCATTTTTTAAATAAATGATGTACTTTTGTAATTATTATGAATGTTATGTTGAATGTTGAAAATTGGATTAATTTAAAAGAATCTCCTGGAATCGATTTAAATACGTAACAACAGTAAAAGCAAGTACACTTGCTGTTGGAATAACTCAATTAAATCATGGTCATCGGTTCGACACAATTTAATTTAGTTAAATAATTTCTTTTGAAATTCCCAAAAAAATTATTCACATTTTAAATTGTGTGGAACTGGTGTATGTGATTAAATTGAGTAATTCAAACAACTTTTTTCAGGACATGTGTAAAGTCTAACAAAAATAAGTAATGAGCCTAGTCTACCTTGGTCAGCGTGTTCAGAAGGAGTGGATCCTGGATCAATTCTTCCAATCATTGGGTCCTTAAACAACAAACGTATGAGTAAATGCATACTATGGTCAAACTTGAGACGGTTTTCAGTTTTACAGAAAATCTAACGTATGTTATGTGACCCTGCCAGTGAAAACCCAGTAATTAAATTTTTTTTTTTTACATACTTTACAATCTGTGCAAACATTCTGTGAGAATATAACATTGTTATTGACTGAGTGAGTCCTTAAATATTAAAGATTGAAGTCACAGTTAAATTAATAAGTATAACTAACCTTAATCCTTTTTTTAGAATAAGATTTCATGACTTTAGCAGGGTTTTCACAGAGAGGGTCAAATAAATTAACTTCCAACTAACAATAATATACTACTTTTTAAATTTTTATGGAAATAAAAATAAGTTAGGCATTATTTTCATTATAAATCCTTTTTTATTATTGTGCAGATTTTTTTCAAGAATTTAGATTTTTTTGTATATATGATGTCTCACCTGAATTACTTGTCGACCACACTCCACTGTGACCAGTTTATGGCACTTCTTATGAACCAGAAGTTTACAGTTTATGCACTTGTATCCCTGTCTGCCCAGACCCCAGATACGATCTGTGCAGATGGCACAATGAGCGCGCTGTACAGAAAATAAAACCATTAATTCCGTGTAAAACACGAATAATCAAAGCAAATGTTTTCTTGAGAAAAAGTAGAATATACCCTGTTAAAGCGTTTGGCTTGAAACGCATGTCCGTTGGCATAGTAGAGCTTCCTCCAGCGTCGAGCCCCACGGCGGTATATGGATTCTGTATGAAAAATATTTGATATTAACATCAAGTACTGCTCTAAAAAATAAAATGCAAATATAAATTATGCAATTGTCAATACATGTCATAAAAAGCACATACTGTCTTCTCCAGGACACGGCATTCCAGGTTTCTCAGGAACGCAGGGAAACACTGTGTAAGGAAAGAGGGAGAAACACAGTTAGCATAGTAATACGAAAACACAACAATGACCTCTCTGTGACCTCTCCTCATCTGACAGTGGATAAGGATGACGGGGTCAAAGAACAGAGTCTATCCAGGCCTGCAGGGTCAAGTGAGGTGAGAGAGACTATTGATGGACAGTCAGTTGGCTTTTTTCTTCTGGCTCTGCTGTCCAGACATCTCCTTTCCTCCATCACTAATTGACTGATCCATCAGGCAGATCAATGTATATATGTTAATCACTTTGCCAGTACTCCTCTGGAATCACACTTCATGTGTCTATTAACCATGTTAAACTGTACAATTTATTATGGTGTTATAAGTATGATTTTAAAAGTGATAATTCACACAATAATAAAAATTATGTTATAGTAAGGAGTATCACAATGGTGGACATAAGTTCCCCATGCTCTTCAAAATATCTTACTTTAAATTCAACATTTTGCTTCTATGGTGGTCAATAAGGTCCAATAGCTGTGCCTATGCATTTTCAAAGATCTTTCTTTATGTTTATCTGAACATATGTATGTATCCAGATTTAAAGGAGAGCAAATATTGACAAAATTTCATATTATCCCTTTAATATGGTTACAATGAGCAGGATTTAATTTAAAAATTAATGATTATTACCCACTGTGTATGGTTAGGCCAAAGTATACGCTTTTATCTGTCAAAATATTTCTAAAAAAACTTAAGAATATACTGCACCGCAGGCCACCCACCCACATCAAAAAGTCAAACCCCAGAATACCGTGAATAATGAGCTCTGAATCCTTGTTGAGTTCATAGAGTCGCAGAGCCTCCTCCAGCTCCAGCTGAGAAGAAACCGTGCACGGATCTCCTGCAATGACAAGCGGAGTGAAAATTCACCAGAAACCTCAAAGGAATCAGGCAGTATAAAGAAAAACAGAGCGAGGGAGAATCTAAACTAAGAAACACACAATCAAAATGTTCATGTGCTGTGACCAATGTTGACAGACCATAACCTTGTCTGTCTTTTCCAGCATTCCCTATAAACTAGCTTGAGGGTGTGTGGTGTTCAAAGTAGTTGACATCAGTTGTGCTGTCATCAGATATCACAGCAGGGGAATAAGTGATGCTGGGCATCTGTGTCAAAACTAACACACACAGGGAGGATTAAAGGACGCGTCACACTCAAACCAATAACTATGAAGCCATTTAACACCATTTGCTTGCTCTTGACGTTTTAGAATTTTCACAATCCTTTACACCTTTTTTCTACAGAACCCAAAAGACTTTGATTGTGTGGAAACAAAGCCACAGAGACATTTCTCAAAATATCTCCTTTAGTGTTCTGCATGACAATGAATAAACCTTCCTACTAATTCCTCGCTCTCGGATCAGCTAAACGCCAGCATGACTCTGGGCTCAGCGTGAAATGTTGAAGATTTAGGTATTTAATTGAACATCTCCCCACTTCTATTTTCCATCTCACATGAGTAATGCAGCCGTTAAGCATCACATGCAGTCAATCATTCTAGCACAGAACATCCTCCCCGCTGCGTACCGCATTCAAATTCACTTTAGGCCTTGTGAAAAATCCATTGATTTTATTTCTGCCAATACAGTCCAGGGTAATTTTGTGAGGTGAATGCATTCTGCCTACAGTGGGTTCATTTGTAAAATATAAAGCGACTGTACAAATGTAGCAGGCATTTCAAAAGAAAGGTTGGATCTTGTTGCTATGGCGACCAAGTAGCAGGGCCCTATTTATCCCTGCTTTTAATATTCACCTCAAATACCCGAACCACATGGAATCATTTAATAGTAGTCAAAATACATTGCATTGCATACTTAATGCATAATTACATACTTAATGCATACATAATTCAAATAAATAACAAATATAAATGCAGCACAATAAGTGTTACTTTAGTTTGTTTTCATAATCACTGCAAGCCAAAATTAAAATAAAAAAATCAATTTAAATGGCAAAGCCCATAAACTCTGAAATCTGATCATAGGTGTAAATGACCAAATGTCTCCATTGATTGTTTGCTTTAGAATTACCTGAGACAAATGTTAACAGCAGGTGTAAAAACGGCTAACTGGCATAAATTGACAAACCTTCTTCAAACGGCTAACTTGCATAAATTGACAAACCTTCTTCATCAATCCATTTCATAGTGAAGAGCTGGTCATTGTCCATGGAGCACATGTCCCGCACTTCATTGCACAGTCCCTCGTAAGAGATGGAGGGTTCAAAGTGTGTGATCATTATGTCCCTAAAAACACAATTAACAAGTGTGAGAAAATAGATTTTGATAATCAGTAAGTGGTTTTTGTGG
>CM065664.1:5034845-5114845 GCA_033220385.1 Triplophysa yarkandensis | reverse complement strand
TACAAACCCATAGCTAAAAGCCTATACCTATCCCTTATGTACCTTAATCTAACCCTTAACCCAAAACCAGCTATAAAACCAAATTACTCCATTAAATTCATTACTCTATAAATATATATTAAATTTGTCTAATTTACTAACTATTTATGATGGAACGTCATAAATAGACGTGGAATGAACGTCCATTCAAGCTTTTTCAAAGGGATAAATCTTCTGCAAACAGGTCAGGTCTCCTGCAAGAATACCTCCAGTTATCAATAATCACTAAATTATATTGTGGACACAACTTGCACACCCAATAATATCAAGTCTGATATAAAGTTCATCTCAAGAGGAGATGGGGATCCAGAGCATATTACGCTGTCTGAAAGGGTTTTGTTATTTTGATATTATTTTTGGTGATCTCCGACTGACAAGGTTGAACTTCATTAATGCCGAGCTGAATGATAATTGTTTTAATTTTATTATTAAAAATATTAACTTTAGCCGTTAAGCAGTTTACATTTCCTTAAGGTAGAATGACATACCCCCAGTGTTCTTACCCCAGGTAACTCCGCCGGTGTATCATTAATGAAGGTATAAAACAATGACAGGTGATGTCCACACCAATGTGCAGATCCCAGCTAGACTTCAGATAGAGATCTATAAATACACAAAACAAGATCAAGCAGTTTATCTCTAATAAATAACCACAGGAAAACATGACAAATATTTTTTGTCATCATTTATATCTATGAGAGTCCCATCACAAAACATCATTTATATCTATGAGAGTCACTGGTGGACCACTGAGAGGAATTGAAGTTTGTTAAAGCTGCTGAGAACAAAAGCACAGACAGTTAATAAAAAACCTGATATGTTATTAAAATACTTCAAAACACTACACTTAAAGGCGAAAAACAATCATAAAGAATAAAAGTACAGAATATCTTCTGGTCAGAAGTCAGAGGAAAATAAGGGCTTTAATTCAGCACCTCAAGTTTATAAGACAGCTGTGATGTTCCAGCTCACTTCAGTTTCTTCTCAATCCTCCTCGAAAAGTGTGAAGATTCCGCACATGTTTCTCAGCAACATCTCAAACTTCTCTATACAACATCAGACAGAGAATTCATGTGAAAAGAAGTTTCATGTTGTGATGAGGGATCATCTAGAACTCTTTTTAAGTTTTCACTCATGTGTTGTTTGCAAGCTGTATGAGGTTTAGGACGTCTGCTGAGGCCAGGCCTTCTGATCATCTCGTCTGGACATGAACACATCAGAAGAACAAAGTGCATTAAAACATTGTGTAAATGAGTTGTTAAACCGACAGAAAGACCCTGGTCGATTACCATATAAACACATTCTGGATGTACTTAGTTCATACAGTTTTCCTTCTCTGCTTCGGTTGGTGCACCACACCACGACTGAGCCATACTTTAAATTTAAACTAATTTGACCCGACACATATAAGGATGGATGGTGTTCCTCTGCTGTTTCAAGCGGAGCTTCAAGTAGCTCATCGCATCAGAAAGAAACATTAATACAAATGAAAAGAAGTTTCATGTTGTGATGAGGGTTGAGCAGCACCTCTTGATTTAAGAAAATATGTGTAACCTAAATGTTTCTATTCTGCATGTGCTTTGTGTCTGAGAGGATGCTTATCGATGGACTAGAAACATCAATACAATTGATTTGATGAATGTTATCATTGTTTGAAATCATGCATGATGTATTGATTCTGATCAGATTCCAATAACTGATTATAAATAATGATATATGAAATAATGAGCATCTGGTAAAGTTGTAGTGACAGCAGCCCTGCAAGAAGTCCTCCTACACAGCAAGTGGTGCTGCTGGCTCGGAAATGTGAGAGCACTTTTGTTTTTATCTCCATTTTAGAGCTGATTGTCGCATTGTAACATGACAGAAGCAGTGACAGGACAGCAGCTGTGTCATCAGGTAACAAGAGCTCAACTGATGAGCATCAGTACAAGAGCATGATTCCACTTGATCTTAATAAAAACCATTCTTTAAAACTCTAGTGTAGAAATTCATCAAACACATCACATTTATTCTTTACAAATGATTCCATTTTTAGTTCTTTTATAGAAAGGTGGGCGTGTCACGAGGTTGTGAACTGCAACGAAATGCAAGAATGCATGCTGATTAATTCCCTGTTATTTATGTGTGTCAATCATTCTGTAAGATCATGTTTCTCTGTCATTTAAACAGGGGACAGATCATGATATAGAGTTTAATTTAACTCCAAAAATGGAGTCCCAAATATCAGTTAAACATCATTAAACTTCCAAATAAATGATATTTTACAAATGCTGTGGGCTAGATTCAGAAATAACATCGTGCTTTAAATATCAAATAATGCAAATAAAAGAATAAAAAACTCTGTCAATGTGTTTATTAAAGTCTATGTTAAGAAGCATGAGACACAAAATAATAACCTTGTAATATTTTCCACAAACAACTAAGTAAATAAATAATAAATGCATGTTTATTACATATACATATTTATAAATCTTTATATATCAAATAGACATGGTGTTTTTAAAATGCAAGTTTAAAGCACGTGCGACATTTGCGCAGGTGCATTTTAGGCTGTAAACATCATACAAAAAGCTGGATTTTATATATTAATTTAATAAAGGAAAATTCAATAAAAACTGTATTTATGGATGAATACTATGCGTTTATAATTGTAAAATGTTATTGCTCAAAACTAAAGTTGCAAATGTAATATAAATAAATAAATCATCTATAAAGGCAGTTAAACACTGCATAAGTAGTACAAATAATAGAAATAAATGTACATTTGTGAGATATAATTCTGATGATATACATTGTTGGCTAGTCATAAAAATCATATCAGAAATACTGCAGAATTCTGAGATTACTTTTAACAGAAGTTTCTGCATTTCTCTTGTTTTTTCCTATGGTATTGGATGGTTTTAATAATCTACAATTATTAAAAAGATCAATATTTAAATATTTGTACAGTTATGTACATTTAGAGACAGTATGATGCATTTTTATATATTTTGTATATTTGATTTTGTTTTGTTCCATATATATATATTTTATTTTCATTTAATTTTATTTTATTTTAATCGACAAACAAAACAGATTAACTTCCATACAAAGAGAAAGTATACCATCAGAATGTCAACTTTTGTATTTTTATAAATATTTCATTTGTGTGTCTTACTTAGATTGTCTCATTGTTTGGTCACTTGTTTTTCATCAATTTTATTAAAATGGAAGTGGTACCTTGTTGTTTCTCAAATTTCCCAGTGGACCAGTATACCACACTGATGGGTGATGCCGAGAAACAGGGTAAAGAGGAGGCGAAGGGGCAAAGCTGTGTTCCATCAGCCTCCAGCACTGCTGCACCCCTCGACAACACAGCAGTCAGTTCTGCCCCCAGACCAAACACTCCTATCAGCACCCAGGCCATCTCCACCCCTACAGGAATTCTGTCTTCAGACAAGCAGGCGGTCCAGGTAATTTCTCACCAGTTCCAGGTGGGTATCCCCACCTTGTCTAATGTTCTACACTATCATAATTAAAATAATTATGTAACATATTGTAAATGGGTATTTTCTTACTAAATACATTGAAAAGAACTAGAATGATAATAATTGCATTCTGTCTAGGGACTGTGTTTAGCCTAATTGATTTTTTCCTTATGGACGACCTGTAGCAAATCTGTATATTCAACTTTCTGTAGCTCAACTATCTGTAGTTATGATTTCGTTCCTTAGCTTGAGGGTTTATTGGACTAATTATTTTAGTCGACTGTAGCTAAGCGAATCGTTGTCCTGTTTGTCAGTTTCTTGTAGCTTTGTTGTTTAATGATGGACTATTTGAAGCCTAACTCTTTGTTGGACCGTCTGTAGCTCAGAAATAGTTTGGAATACCTGTAGCTTGGCTGTCAAATGTTTTTGACAGCCTTTTGCCTTGGTGAACTACATGTATCTCAGCTTCCTGTTGCTTATTTTTATGTGGACTAGCTGTAGCTCAACTCTTTAGAATACATGTAACTTAACTGTTTTTTGACTTGTTGAAGCCCAGCTGTTTGGTGGAGTAGATTACTTGTAGCTCAGCTCCTAGGTGGAGAAGATGACCGTTGCTTAGCAGTTTGGTAGAGTAGAATAGATTTAGATCAGCTGTTTGGTGGAGTAGACTACTTGTAGCTTAACCATTTGGTGGAGTAGACTACTTCTAACTAAACCGTTTGGTGGAGTAGACTACTTCTAACTAAACCGTTTGGTGGAGTAGACTACTTGTAGCTAAACCGTTTGGTGGAATAGACTACTTGTAGCTAAACCGTTTTGTGGAGTAGACTACTTGTAGCTAAACTGTTCGGTGGAGTATACTACTTGTAGCTAAACCGTTTGGTGGAGTAGACTACTTGTAGCTAATCCGTTTGGTGGAGTAGACTACTTGTAGCTAATCCGTTTGGTGGAGAAGACTACTTGTAGCTCAGCTGTTTGGTAGACTATGTGTAGCTAAACTTTGGAGTTTTGGAGACGTGTTCCTCTTGTTGCTCTGATGTTTGGTTGACTAGTTGCAGTTCAATATTTCCCAGTTTTTGTTACACTGCCTGTAGCTTAACTGATGAACTTTGTGTATTCCATCTTCCTGTATCTCTTGGACTACCTGTAACTCAACTGTTTGTTAGACTACGTATACTCTTTTGCTGGTAAGGTTTCCTGTTTGAACTACTTCTGCTGTCGCTGTTTTTTAACTGTTTTGGGGTATTTGTAGCTGAGTTGTTGTTGAGTCAGTAACATTGGCAATGGATGGAGTGTTCCAATGCAGTGTGAGGCTCATGATGTTTTGTTGTATCAGGTAATTCAACAGACATTGAACAGACCACAGAGCATGACAGCTCAGTACCTGCAGCAGATGTATGCCGCCCAACAACAGCACATCCTGCTGCAGACAGCGGCTTTACAACAGCAACATCAGCAAAACCTCACTGCTGCACAGATCCTGGCCACTACACAGCAAGTATGAGGACAGATATAAGCATTTAAATCCTTGTGGTTTTATATCATACACGACATTAAGCAGCATCCCATTACTTTTCAGGCTTCACAAACTAATGCCAGGCAGCTCACATCTTCTCCTCTTGCCACCAATGGAAATGTAACTGTGGCTAGTGTGTCTCAAACATCAGTAAGTTCTTTCTATTTCCAGTGAACTATAAATGTACTTTCCTAATGTTATTTTGTAGCTTGTGTTGGTCAATGAACATTATGCTAAACGTTTTCTGTTTACAGGTATTTAGTTTTCTTATAAATGTTCTTCATAGAGCGCTTATTAAATTAGAAAACGGAGTATTAATAGATGATGCTCAGCTTTTTATGAAATAGGAATACAACAACACCCCTCTCCCCTCTCTACAGATCACCATGCCAACGTCTCCTGTAACTCAACCAATCGGTCGCATCCAGGCCAGCAGCTCCAATAGCACCGGAGGTGCCATATCCCAGCAGACCATGATCCTAGGAAACAACTCTCCCACAGGTAGCCAGGCCCAAATGTATCTGCGCACTCAGATGGTAAGCAGATGTTTTTTATTCATGTGTTTTTAAAAACTTCATTTATGTTCCAGGTTATCTTCATTTTTTTATCCATATTTTTTATCTTTTTTCATTCTTACTTATTTTTAAGCTTTTTAAATTGTTGTTCTTTTTCTCTCAATTGTCTCTTATTCTCTAGCTGATTCTCACCCCTGCGGCAACTGTAGCTACTGTTCAACCTGATCTAACGGTCGCGTCCTCTCAGACTGCATCAACACAGGTGAGATAGACTTTTAACTATACTTTCTTAAAAAATGATGATGGAAATGTGCTATTTTACATATTAAAAAGATTACACACTGAAAGCAATAATGTAGTAATAATGTGTTTCATGTTAAACATAAATCGGAATGTAAGTGTAAAACTTAAAGGTTATGTAAAGCCAACAGGATGGAGACATTGAATACTATTCTATTACTATTTTTATAATGCTATTTAGAGTCTGTTGACAATTTTAAGTGTATTACGCAGATTTTAAATGACAGAAGGGAAAATTAATGAAGGCAGAATGATTTATTATTTAATTATTATTAGATCATCTCTCTTCAAGTTAAATAAACAAGATATCGATATATATATAGATATCATTTGACAGTTTTCTAAAAGTCTCCCTGTGGTTGATAAATATTCCTTCATGCTAGCCTTTGGCCATCAAAATTACATGTTTAATAAATGTCCTGTTGAGGACGCAGACATATCCATTATATACATTTTTGTCACCAAACAATGTGCACTTCAAAACCTTGATTTTCACCACACAGGTATTAAACAAAACATTTTTTTAATAACATGAAGGTAAATAAAAAATAAAATAATTATTTTTGGGCAAACCTTTAAGGTTCAGAGCTTGGCTTTCCGCTCAAATCTCCCTGGATCTCTTGCTGCTTCCCACAACATCCAGATCCAACCTTACCCTCAAGGCAAAACGTTGGTGTCCCCATTTCCAAAAATGTCTATTTGCCCGCTGAAGTCCACACAGATATCCCAGAACCTTATCAACACTTCTCGAAGTGAGTCATACTTGACCGATGTCACCCAGCCACCATCAACTCATCCACACATTGCACCATGTAAGTTACCATTTCACATGTCCACTTCCATGTGCAAAAATAGTTCTATAAGCAACAAAAACGCCTTAAAGATGGTTCTGTGAGATGTTCAGTTACAAACCAAAATGTCTTTTCTTCTTCAGCTACTTTCTCACCAGTCCATGCTCACACTCTGGTCAGACACAATCTGCAATGTTCTTCTAGCCAGAGGGTGGCACCACACCAGGTCTTTATACAGCAGAGCCCCAACGATCAAAGACAGCTCCAGCCCATCGCACTGCGAGTCACATCACGGGACGTCCCTCCGCCACCCCTGGCCCTGCAAACCCGTACCATTCCCACCAAAGCCACCGTCCAATCACAGCATACAAATCAACCCCCCGTATTGTCTACCTCTACTCTTACCCCCACAACACTCCCCAACCCACCTCCCCTTCACCTGGGCCCAGTGTTAGAACCGGTGTCTCAGTATTCACCGCTCGCCGGTCCCCCTCCTCTCACGATGGCTCTGCCCAGACTGTTGCAGCCCCCGAAACTGTCTCTACGCTCGGTTCAGACCGCGGCCGTCCGGTCTGATCACACGCTGGTGTCTGAAGAGGAACTTCCAGTTGCTGAAACTCTGGTTCAGCTTCCTCTTAAAAATCGTTCTCCACCGCAGACGGTGGCTGTGGACCTGAAGCTGCAGCCGACCACACAGAAAGAAGCACCTTCGGTTAGTTAAGCATTCGAGAAATTTAATTATGCAAAATGCATTGTTTAAGTCTTGTGCAATTCTGTATGATTTTTATTTTTCAATAGAACACAAAAGAAAGTCATTTTAAAGTCAAGGAGTTCTATAGAATAAGGAATTTAGGTTTATTTATGGTGTTATTTTTCTTTTATAAACACGTTATGTTTTTCAAAAGAAAAGAAACTCCTACAAGTTTCAACTAACTAAAGAGGGAATGATTCAGAGATCATTTACTTAAGCTGTATTACATACAAAGTCAATGCAAAGATGGATTTTCGATTTGTGTGGTGCGACTGCCATGAATATGCCTTATTTGCCTCTGATGCATCTTCTGCACAATTTAAACTTGATGCATGGAGAGGTTCATTTTTAATTGCTTCATTCTTGGTGTGAACACATACATATAGTGTATTTTTATTTTCAATAGTCTTTTTCATCACAGTATTTTTTGTCTATAAGTTTAACCGTGATTCATACCTTGACGTTTCAGGGACAGACACATGTACATTTACACATGTAGAGAAAATGTAAAGTAATGTGCAATTTGATGTTTAAAACAGAGATGGCGGTAAAGATGCAAACGTTACAGATTGATGCATTCATTCGTCATTTACTCACCCTTATGTGTGTATGAGTTTCTTCTGTTAAACAGGTAACACTGACCCAAATTGACCTCCATTCAATGTCCACAAAACCACTTGTCAGGGTAAATAGGTGATGGCAGAATTTCTGTTTTTGGTAACCTATCCCTTTAATTACTCTTTTGTGGAATTTGACAGACAACTCAGCTGATAAAAGAAACTGGACGTGTCAAACTGGTAAAGGAGGTTTTAAGAAACACAACGTCCACCCCACCAACAACATCTCCGACAGCCGATTCCCAGACAATCCCTGAGCCGGGAGACCGCGCAGGTACATCCATACCTTGAAATGTAAGACTCTTTGGGCTTTCTGCAAAACTGACCTCGAACTCTTTACGCACAGCTGTTCAGGACCAACCGCACATATCGTCTGTGACCGACACGTCGGAGGACCCCGCCTATGCCAACGGTTCCCCCCCTCCCCTCCTCTCCTCTTCGGTAAGAAGCTCCAGCAGGCTTCCCCCTGCCAGCCTTCCGGGGAACCCTGAGGGTCAACCCTCACAGGCCATCGTTAGACCTCACATCCTCACACACCTCATTGAGGGCTTCGTCATCCGAGAGGGCCTGGAGCCGTTCCCGGTATGTCCACTGGTTGACAATGTAGCAATTCACAGTCGCCATGAGGCCTTAATCACGCCCATGGTTCTCTAATGAAGCCATGAAGCTCTGTGATATCTCCCTCTCTGAGAGCGATAACGTGAGGCTCGGTGAGGGTCTGCGGCCACTTATCCACAAAATCCCATTTGGCATTCATCTCAAAGTTTTCTATACATCACAGAAACATCTTTAGAGCGTTTCCAGATCCAGTGTTGACACTTTTGTCATTCTTGTAGGCGAGACGTGCTTCCAAAGAGATGAACCTACGAGCCACGCTGCCAGAAGATGGAGAGAGGGATGCTAGCGGAGGAACATCCCAGGATGACTGCCTGATGGAACCCAACCATCCAGACACCTCGAGCGATTCCGATATTGATAATCCACCAATTGAAGATGGTGAGCTCATTGGCATATTTCTTAATTTCCTGTTCAAGATAAATGAGATGCATGACATCATGATGATGTTCTGAGTGGATCTTATTTGCTTTCAGAGCAGACAGTTGAAAACATCACGGATGTGTTGAAATGCGAGTTCTGTGGGAAGAGAGGCTTTGCGTGCACCTTCCTTAGATCCAAACGCTTTTGCTCCATGACGTGCGTCAGAAGGTGAGAGGTCGACTCAAAAACTATGATGGCGAAACAACATTGAACCCAATTGACTTTCATTACATTGACACAAAACCACTAAAAAAATTTCGCAATCTTCTTTTATGTTTTACTTATGAAGGGTCACATACAGGTTTTGAATGATATGAAAACGTTATGAATCCATAATTTTTTATTTGATTTGACTTGTAATTTAATGTTTAAACAGAGAGGATGATAGAAAAGCAAAAGTCAGCTTTATCAAATAAATGTGTTGCCCACACTTGCTTTAAAAAATGCATACAACTCTCTTCCAGATTCAATGTGAGCTGTAAGAAGCGTTTAAACCTTTTAAGGACGGATAAAATTAGGCGCTGGCCCCACAGACCCTTGGGAAGGCGCGGGAGACCACCCAGCCGTATAAATAGAGTGTCTAGAGAACACAACTTCAAGAAGGTCAGTCAGAACATCATACAACCTAACATAAAACCACACGTGACTTTCTTTAACCCATCGTTTCCTTGAGCAGCTGCACGAGTCCCATCCCACAGATGACCGCCGGAGAGTTTCCAATTCCTCAGTGTGGAACGAGACACAAGAAAAGGATTCACCAGGCCCGATGACAACCAGATTGCGTCTGCAGGTGGAGAGAGAGAAGGAGCAGGACAGAGAGAGAGAACAGAGCCGGGTGGAGAGCTGCAGCAGCTCGGACTGCTATCTGGATTCGAGTCCTTCGCAGTGGAGTGTAGAGAACGTGTTCTCCTTCATCACGTCCTTACCTGGTACATGCACAGTGTAAAAATCCCTGTTCTGTATCGGTAAAACGTTTTGGCAGCCTTGAGTGAAGGAAGAATAGTCAATAAGAGTGCAGAATAGACCGGGACTCCTTTAAAATGCTTTAACCAGCATCTCAGGGGGAGACCTTAAGATGCCTTTAAAAAAATACCAAGAAAACATTTCTGCATTTTACTTACAACTTATTTCCATTCAATTTGACATTAAGTTTATTATAAAATGGGGAAAAATATTAATGCATAGGTGAGTGATTGTCCCAAAACGTTTGACCGGATGTGTATTATGTATGATAAACTATGATGATGTGTAACACATCGTTTTCTTCACTTGTTCTCAGGGTGTCATGAGTTTGCCGCAGAGTTTCGCTCACAGGAGATTGACGGACAGGCTCTGTTACTGCTCACAGAGGATCACCTCATGAGCGCTATGAACATTAAACTGGGCCCTGCTCTCAAAATCTGCGCACACATCAACTCTCTCAAATAACTTGGTTTTAAATCTCATATGTGGTTTATTACACCTCAGTCCTATCATGCCATGCCCTATTTGAGAGTTTACTTCCACTTAAGTGCCATAGTTCCAGTTTATAATTCTATATGTGTACCGATACTGTAGAAATCTATGAGGACCCTGTCTTCTTCAGATACCTCAGTCAAGATCTCACCCGTTTAACAGTGAGCTTGTATTCTGATCTCATTCCATTCAAGTAAATTGACTTTTGTATATAATGTTTAATATATATGGTTATCTTGTATATTGCAGTTATAGTTAACAGACCAGCTGGATAGTACATTTACATTATAAAGAATGATGGAGGATACACAGTGGAACATAATGTACAAAGTATTTAAAGTAAACCGTTTACATGTTACCGTTTAAATATTTGGAAACTCTTTTCAGAATAACTCTGTTTACAATAAAGCTGAGTCTATATGGATGTTGTAAAATAAAAGTTTATTGATAAACACAATAAGCATTTAGAGTTTTGTAAAAAACATTTATGTGCATGACACCTTTGGCCATATATAAAAGTTCCTGCAAAGATTTTTAGCTCTCCGGTCGCCAAAATAAATGATTTTTAATGCTCACATTATTTCACAATAAGATCGAATCTGACAAATTTTTGGGATGTTTAGACCAAGATAAGACTTAATACATACAGCTTTACATAAGCAAATACAACCTTTCACAATCTCATAAAGGTTCACAGTTCAAACTTTCTTTCATATCTCTTTATATGGCTGTTCCTAAAGAAGATTAAAACAATGGAAGCCAAATGGGTTCAGTTCTGTTTTGCTACCAACATACACCAATATGTATATATTAGCATAAAGGAAGCAAAGCGTATACAGATTGACAGGACCATATTTTTATGACTTATATAAGAAGATAATTTCTGAAAGTTTCTGATAGAAACTTATACACAGAAACCAACCAGCAATGTAACATTACAAAATAAATTTATTTGAAGATATTAATTAATTGCCAACAATCTGTATTTAATTTCATAGAAATGATTAAGTGCCGTTTCTATAAATTCTTAACAAGTCCACGTTTGTAGAGCCTCATTGTTTCCGACGCAGTGTGAGTTCTTTGAGCTTCATCTGTTGTTCAATCATCCTGTCGAACTCTTGTCTTTCTCTAAAATCATACACAAAATGGAAGTGCGGATTAGTTTCAAGGGTGACTAACAGGTTCACAAAAGATCATGTTCATCTACCTGTTACTGAAGCATGGCCCACTGCGATACTTTTCCTCTGCCTTCTTCAGAGAGAGCTTGTGGACTCCAGCAATGGCATGGATAATTGCCTGAAACCCATATATAATGATTTAACATAAGCTTCATTAATGCTAGAATAAAAAGAAAAAGTGATTACCTCTGGGAGCAGCACATCCAGAATGAGACAGATCCGGTCTGCCTGGTTTTTCTCCAGACAGGTGTTTATATGTGGAGAGCTGTCACAGACCTGGTTCAGGTAACAGTACACTTTATCCACCTGCCCCTCGTCCTCCAGGTACACATCTACCACCCGGCGAGTGGGCTTCCGGAGGGCTTGCATCCACTGTGACGACTCCTTACCACTGATTACTGCCTGAACGCAAACCTCGAGTTATAACATGCAATTCTAGATTTTTGGGTAAATGAAAGAAACCTACTAGTAAGTGGTTTTCTATTCTCCGTCTGTTGACGATAAATTCAACAAGCTGTTCATTGGCCCGATTCCGTGCAGCTTTGGCTCGGTCTGGCAGCACTTTCTTCAACAGAAGATCATCATGTTCTTGCAAAACGATGTCCTCTGAGTTATCCAAGTCATGGTTCTGTTCGCACATGATCTCCTGACTGGGAAAGGTCAGAAGAGACGTCCCTTCAGAGTACTTCCTCCTCACTGGGCAACCTGAGATCACAGAATTGTACCGTTACTACAAGGAAAACATGTAGATAGTATTTTTGTAGTTATAAGAAGACATACTGATGTCAGCGGCACAGTACTCGATAAGGGAACCGACGAATGAGCCACATCCTACAATAAAACAGGAAATATGTAATTTCTCAATCCTTCATTAAGTTTTAAACCTCCGATCTGTTTCAAATTCTTTAAAGCATGAAAATAAATGAATGAATACCAATGCGGATCTTATAATCTGATATCAGCTCCAAAGACCAGGTTATAGCGTTGCCATATGTTTCCTTTGCTTTATCCTATAAAATCAAACAAACATGCTTATATTAAGACAGAGGATCACTCTCTTTTGTTTTTATTTCCTGCAAATAAATGCAAATAGACACATTAATAAAGCATTAAGCATCATACAGTAGTGGGTAACGTCACATTAGCAGACAGCTGTTATAAATTGTAACTCACTGCTTTTTGGGGTTTATTGCTTTTATATAAACACATATTATATATGCGTAGCATGATTTCATCCAACAAAGTAAATAAAGTGATACTTAGGCTATATAATGCGGCCGGCAGTAATAAATAAGGGCATTTTCTATTGGCTTAGAAACAGTGTATGTACTTCACAGTTGGAAACAAAAATTATCCTTTCACCTAATTCAACATACTTGTAAATAATCACATTTAAAATCCGAAACACTAAAATGGTCTATATTTCAGTGGCTGTTTAAAGAGGACAATTTATACTTACCACTAGTTTTTCGAATTCCTCACAGTTAAAGGGCTTTAGGGTTCTCAATGAAACAGAAAACCTTCAAGAAAAAGAAAAGAAGACATTTCAGTGAACTTTACATCATCGCAATTACAGCATTATGGACGTGACATTTTGCGTTATGGACGTGTCTTAAACAGCTCTTAGAATTAAGTAATTGTTACCAGTGAATTGTTTCTATAATACAAAACCCTTGTTAAGTGTTGCAACATTAGAAAAATTATGAATTTAGTAAATTTAGTAATAAATTTAGTCTATGAATAAGTTTTCTATTTAAAAAAAGCTAAATAAACCTGCATAATGGACGTGACCAGATAATGACACTGGGGAGACAACAAACTTCTTAAGATTAATTCTGTGAAACTATCCAACAATTGGCCAAGGAATAGATCTTTATCGAACATAGTATATTTTTTTAATGCGTCTATTTATGAGTAAAATTTAGCATTAAGAATGTGACAAAACTGAAAATAGCCCCAACTTGACAATGAAAAATCATGCATTAAAAATAAAACAAATGTATTGGTATTTGAACAACCAAATGTTGACATCTGTGCTACCAGTATACTAGAATCCTCTATATTTTTATGGTAAGGTTGACATTTTCCTGGAATTGCCCTCATGTAAATTAAAACTAAATTCTACATTCCAAAAAATGTTGTTTTGTCTAAATTGTCAGAAATGTCAAGATTATAAATATTTTTTTCAAACATGTTCAGATAGTTCTACTGAAGAACAAAAAGGCTAAATCGAGTAAATATTTATGCAGTTTGTATTGTTTATTATAAATTAAACAAAACAGGTTATTACGTAAATTCTTACCCTTTTTTGACTCTCTTTTGATCAATAAGGTACCCGTCGATAAAAACAATGCTGGCCTTTTTGCTTTTGTGGTTCACACTTTTAACCTAAAGAACAGATACCAAAATAATATTTTCATACTGTGCCCGCACCTAAAAGCATCAATCAAATGTAGAAATGAAAAACGAATATAACAGAGTGATCTGACATGAATAGGTAAACATTTTATAAGGTGCCCAATTCTAGAATTTTTATTAATCGCATTCAGAAGAAAGTTTGTGTAACTGTATAAAAAATAAAATAAATATGGACGGAATACAGACATACAATGTCGAAAAACAAACTTTTATGCTGATTGTGATTCATCATTTGACAACCCATATGAACTTTTTTTTATCAAATATAAAGTAAAACACTTTATAAAGTAAAACCCTTAAAAGGTATTCTATATCCATCATATCAGTGTGTGTTTGTGGGTGGTCCGACTACTGGCTGTTATTATAACAATTTATTTGTTTTCTAAATAAATGTATGTTCATATTTTATTTTATAATGCTTAAAATAAATAAGCAATTTGTTTAACTGTCTAATGTAACATTGTAGCATTTCAGTTTAGTTCTCATACTGGTTTCACAAAATAATACTGACTAGACAAACTCGATAGTTTAAGTTAATGACTTATTTTATTATATTATCAGAAATAATGTACAGTTACAAAAATGTTGCACCGGAAGTTACGTCTGGGCCACAAAAGCATGAATCCGCAGTAACGTTTGTATATGTTCTTTGGTTATGTTGTTACTTTGCGTTTGTTTATGTTGTTGCGTTTACCGCTTCAGTCAACTTAATATGAACATAAAAAACATTTTCAATACATTTCTGAATGATTTAAAATTCAGATACCCACCACTGCTGGCCAATAAGGGTACTTCCTCAGTTTACACCACACACAAAGTCCCTCTGAGATTGAAGGAGGTTCTGTGATGAAAGCGTTTACATTAATAGTTTACATAATGTTCTTTCAGAAACAGAACACATTGCACCAACAAATAAGTTAAACTGAATTACTCACTTTTATTGTCCTGTCGCAAGAAACTTGGAAGCTCCTCCTCATCATTATCCTGATCCTCTTCCTCCTCGTGCAGGGAGACAAAGTCATAGAGGGGCTGGAGCTCCTCCTGCAAGCTAAGCTCGATGGAGAGGTCAGAAGACATGCTCTCTGCGGAACACATCACATTACATGTGTCGTATGTTGTTAATTGGATCTAGATATACTGCTCAAAAAATTCACTTTTGTGTAATTTCTTTGTCAGTGCATTCAACTATGTAAAATACAAAATATTTTATAAGAATATTTCTATCATTCAGATCAAGGACGTTTTATTTTAGTGTTCCCTTTTAGTGTTTGAGCAGCATGTAAAAATATATCAGAGAAAAAGTCTGTATACCCAATTTCTCTGATTTACTGGAAGGAGTCGTCTCAATCGATGGCTCCTTCTGAAGAGCTTCTGTAGAGTTTTCAGTCTTCCTGCAGCGTTTTGAAGCGCCTGAGGAACCTGGACATTCCTTTGCATTTCTTTTCTTGCGACCTTCTGCTGTAAGCTTCTGGGGTTTGTACTTTCTTAATGGCCTGGCCTCTGGAGAAGCCGCCTGATAGGAAAACAAAATAAACTTCAATTCAAACAACACTTCAACGGTGCTTTAATAACTGTTTTTTATACCTTCAGTGGACTCGTCTGACTGACGTCCTGATGACAGGGCGAGCAACTTCTTTCAGCTGAATTTGAAGATCTGAGGCGTGAGTTGGGTGTGGAGCTCAGCAGCGGGCGGGGTTGTAACCGCTTTGGCGTTTTAGTGTGTCGAGAGAATTTCTGCTTTGGAGGAGTTAATGCTGTTAATGTTGACAGTCCCGGAGAAACATCTGAGGAGGACTGATGGTGTGAGGTTTTCTTAGAGGGTCGAGAATATGCCCGTTTGGTTTTTGCAGTTTTCTTTGCTTCAGGTTCAGAGATTCCCAGTCTGTCAGAGCAATGGTTGGAGGTGGGAACGTCAGCTTTCTGACTGGGTTGAACGTGTCCTTTTGTTCGTCCCTTGCGAGATCTTTTCGAAGTCTTTGGGTTAGTACACACAGATTCATGTGTATTTGGAGACAAGCGTCCATCTTGACAAGACGATTTAGGTAAACCTTCCGAGTCAGGACAGGCACTTTGGTTTACGGCTTGAGGTTTCTGCTTGTCATTCCTGGTTTTGCGTAGTCCACATGATCTGACAGGATGCAAATCTTGTGTCTGCTTGTTTTCGTTACGATGCAAAACGGAACCATCATCACCTTTAACAGGTGTGCGGGATTTGGCAGGTACTCCAACAATCGGGCGACTGGTCCTTGGAGGGTTCCTTCGAGGACGTGAAGCCAAGTTGTCACCCATTCCAAATCAACAATCTGATGAGAGATGGGCAGATTTTAGGATGATCTATGATCGATGTCAATCTTTTGATGGATCAATCAGCTTTGGCTTGATAAGTCAATGTATATGGGCTTTTTAACAATGAATCCCATCACATCCAAAACAAAAGATGGTGTCATATTACACATATACTTGTTTTGTATTATTAATCACAAACACAGGACTACATTTAGCAAACATGTATGATTTAACCATATATAATATATAGTGTAGGATGTCAATATGTTTGGATCTTAAAATAGAACATTATTATGCACATTACATATATTATGTCTCTATTATATCTCATTTTTAGTTGATAGTTTGTCAAACATGCACTAGAAATGTATTCAAAGCAAGGTCAAAGAATCTAATAAAATAAAAGTGAAAGAATTTAAGCTTTAAAAAAAAGAGTAAACTATACATGACCACATCAAACACACATTTGGGTTGACTTCCATACTTTACCTTTAAAAACATAAATAACCTTTAAATTAAACACAAGAATAATTGTATGTAAAGAACGACATTTAAACAGACCTCTCACAGCAGATGTGTTGTTGTCAATGCTCGGAGTGTGTTAGCATTAGCAGCTCCATGAAAAGCGTCTGGAAACACCGGAAATCTGCTCCAAGTGTCCAAACCCTCCGGAGAACACATGCAACATTCATATTGTGTTATAATGTGAGTAAAATATCAAATATTAAACAATATTAAACGGATATTAAAAACTTGCAGCTCATTTAACCCGAGCTGTGTGTGTGTGTGTGTGTGTGTGTGTGTGTGTGAGATGAATCCGGAAGTTGTCAAACAGGAATAACAACTATCAGCTCCCCCGCCCCCCCTCTCAAAAACACGTTTGTATTATGACGTATGCGCGCTTGTTTGTATTCACAAATTCGCTGTTTTGGTTTAAATGTTTGTTTATTTTTGTTTGTTGTTTATTTTAAGTTGTTAAACATTCCTCTATTCTGATTGGTCAGCGGCTGTGTTTTATTCACGATACGTCACTGCTTCGACCGCGTCACTCATCGGTCCTGTGTATCAATGTGCCTCCTTAGCAACCACCCATAGCAACATACACAAACAGTTAGGCACTACTTTTTACAGCGGAAGGCAGTTTATGATTTTCTTAATGAACACTTAACACATAATTTATACAAACTAATGTATATTATTAGTTTTAATATTTGTATACAATACAGCATGGCTTTTCATACCTTGTTGCTTAATTTATTAATTCCAACCATAAACAGTTTGTCTGTTCCCTGAGAAGATTAATTTTGTATTTATATGATACATGTATTGAGAAATATTTATATTTATTTAATATTTATATGATATATTGGGCCACAAAAAAGATCTATTATTAATAATACATGTATCATATATGTAATATATTAAATATACCTTGTTTGAAAAAGTTTATTTCCATAGTTATTAATAATATTTATTATTGTTAATAATTTGATTATAATATTTAATAATTAATTTTTATTCATTGTTTTAATCGCTCTAAAATATATGTGTATTTGTTTTTGTGTTTATGATTACAAATATATGTGCATATCACACACAAATATTATGCAAAACTTTTATTCGCGTTTGTCAGTTCTAATTTATTTATTCTTGGGTGTTGTTTTTTCTGACATGTAATTTTAAAACCCCAAACATAATTAAGATGTAGGAATTATTTTACTTTTATTAATGAATTACTATTAAGATCAATACTTTTATTAGAAATCAACATAAATAATCCCTACAGAAAATAAACATGAATTTCACAAGTTTTCATGTGTATAGAATGTTTTAAATGTGTGTTTTTTGACCACTTTTGTGTGAATCCCATGGGATCACATGTGGAGCCATCGCAGCACATATTGCTTTTGTGAAGCTTAATACCAAAGACAGTTTCTGAAGGTTCTTTAATCAGAACATAATAAGTGACTTAATTCATTATTATTTATCCATATGAGGAATATGGACTGTTATGAATGTGATCCCATTTATATAAAATCTTTTGTTCAGAATTAATCTTTATTCAACTTTAAAGAGTAGAATTTTAATAAACATTTTAACATATTATCTCAAATTTAAAGCTATTATGCAGTGACAACATTATACCTATTATAAAGAGTCCCTGCACTGTTATTTATCTACTGAAGATATGAGTTAAAATGTTAAATCAAGTAAAGCATTATTGTGCTCTGTTCAGTTGTTTCTTGATATGGAAATCCTTGGTTTCTCATTCCTTTGTCTTGCAGTTCTCTCTGCAAAATGGATTAAACAAATAAATGTTAAACAAATAAGCGTCATGTATCAGACATATTTGTTTTAACATGACTCACAGTTGTTTGTCCAGATAGATGGTTGTGGATTGGCAGGCTTTTCTCTGACTCTCAGCGGCCATCTGCTGACTGCTTGCTGCCACACGTAAAGCTCCACATGAATCCAAATGATGAACTTCACTGCTCAGATTCACCCAGAGTGTCTCAATAAGATCTGCACAGAAAAAAATAACATTAACATACATTTATTAAGATTTAGATAAGTTATCCTAATCCCCATGCAATAATATACAACTGAAATGTACGGATTCCCAAATTATTGTTTCCTTTCTTTTAATCTATATAATCACAGTGCAATAATTTGTACCACGACATATTCTAATAATGTGAACATTTTAATATAAAGCATTGCCATCTACATTAGAAACCGCTCTTACCCTGCTGTTGAACCTTCTCAGATGAAAGTCTGTGATGTTCATTCTGGAGCAGAAATAATTCATTTTCCAAAGCTGTAACATTTTCTTTTAAGATCATCTGAAAGGATACGACTGAAATTTACCATACTTTGATACAGACGCAGAAAACCGACAGTATTTTATACAATATATAGTGCAAAGTAAACATTTCACAACACCGTTATAACCAAAGCCAGTCCAAAAATAGGGTGAGACCATGCTGTTCAAATCTTCTTTTATAAAGGAACAGAGTTAAGAAACAATTTAGGCTTTTCAAAAATGAGTCACAAATAATAACACCATGAACACACATTTATTTTACATAATTTGTTTATGTAACACATAACAGTTTTGCATTTGTGAACACATGAACATGCACATACAATATATCAAATATTTACATGTATTTTTATTTACAAACAATTTAATTAGATAAATTATTAATATTTCACATCTTTTGAAACTAAACGCATGTACATGAATGTGTTCTTAAATACAAATTTAATATGCACATCACACAGACATATTATTATAACAGAGACTTTTATTCTGAATGCAATTAACCATTTGACAGACGTTCACTATAAGATTAAATAACACTCACTTGTCGCTGCATGCTCTCAATAAGGGCTGCATTTGTTTCTCTCTTGCTCTCCAAAATAATCCCCAGAGCCTCTTGCAGTTCAGTTTGGTTCTCAAAGCTTTGCATCAGCGTAGAGTTTAAGGCCTTCTGTTCTTTATCTTTCACTACTTTGGCCCCTTCTATCTTTTCAATTAAGACCTGTTGTTCTGCTCGGCAATGTTCAATGCTAGCAATGGGAGGCCATGTAACCCACACCACGATGACGATCAGAGACACCATGGACCACAGCGTGAGGAAAGCCAGAATCCATTTGCAGGTGTTTTGGGCCGAGCTGGTCCTGGCCATCTTGAAACATGTAAGATACAGAATAAAGCGACCTGGAATTGCAGAGACGTTTATATACCATCAGGGCTGGACCAGATGGGTTTCCCGAGGCTGGACAGCATCTCACTGAATGTGAGTGACAGCTACATCAAGCGTATCTGCAAAACTGTTTCTTTTCCTGTTCCCCTGATGGACAACTAGGGAATGATTGGACATGGTTATTTTAGATAACATCTAGTGTTTTGCTTAAGTGTGGGCATGCCATAGTTGTTCTCAGGGGAAAATCTTTGCAATATTTGCTAGATGTGAGCATACGCTGACACTGTACATGCACAGAACATGCACTTTATGCAACACTTAAAGGGAAAGTTTTGTGGAAAACTTAAAAGACTCCATGTTTACTCAGGAGTTTGTTTACTTCTTCTTTCAGATAAATACACATCGATAGCATTTACCATGGTAACCCTGGAATGCGTAGTTTTTTGATGCAGGGATGTACTTTTTGGAGTCTTAAAATCTCATCCTTTATAAAGCTAAGAAGAGCTGGGAAATCTGATATTAAATACTGAAAACAGGTTGATGGAATTACTTTATTTTATTAAGTTGTTGTAAAACAATATTAATTTCAAAAGAAATTATGTTTAAAAATTTCTGGAACCAAAGTAAATTATTAAATTAAGTAACTCCAACAACCCATTTTTTTTGTGTTAAAAACTAAAGTCATATACACCTAGAATAGCTTTGGGCTGATTAAGCCATGGGCTAATTTTGTTATTTTACACTCGACCATCCCTTTAAAACCCTTTTCTTTTATTTTTTCATGCTAATCGTACCAATGCCAGACACAGGCACTTCATGTGCCTCACTGCTCTCTTACATGCATTTTACTTCCAGATATTAAAGTATACACAAAGCATCCATTGAAATCCAAATGTTTATCTGACTAACAAAACATAATGGAGATGGAAAAAATCCTTTGTATAATTGAAACACCAGAACATTTAACATCCCAGACATGTTGAAATCAAGATAAGGAGTTAGAATTTTCACATTTAGACATTACACATACCACCCAGTTGCTCCCTTTCAAATAAAGACACCTTAAGAGTATTCTTCAATTCTTTTATTTGCATATAATTTTGTAAATAAAACATAAGAGTAAACAATTCTAATACCAAACAGATATGAACACTGCGGATTGTACAAAGGAGCATCATGGTAAGAGTTAATGCGCACGTGGAATGTTCCGCAATGCAAATGGAAAAAAAAGTACTAATATGAAGCGGAGGATTACATCATTTAATAAAGCAGTTTAAAGTAATTTCCCAGCATTTTCTATTACATAAAATAGCATTTCTGTTGCATAGACAGTGCTTCACATCAGATGTGCAGCAAAATGAAAGCGAATGGGAATCTTGAATTCCTCATAGAGGAATGTGTAGTGCATTATTCAAAATAAACATTTACTATATGTTGAGTGCTATTTGTAATGCTGCAATAGTAACCGAGTCTGGTTATGCTGACTGGTTTATTTAATACAAATGCCATATGTCGGCAACAGCCTGGAATGACATGCAACTACTGCAACACAAGGGCGCATTGCTTATGTAACACATTTTGCATAGCCAGCTCTATTGTTCTGGATGCAGGAGTATAGAAGTTACCTAAAGGCATTAAGCTTATAGCCCTTAATACTCTACATCTGCCCAAGCGAATATAGGAAACAGTTAAACGTTGAGAAAGCGAAGAGTTGCTCATGCCATGCCGGTGCTGCGAGCTTCATTCTCAGCAGATATCGAGCGCACCAGCTCTTCCACCCAGCGCACTTCGGAGTCCATCTGCTCAGCCAGTACTTCAAAGCGGTTTTCCAGGCGGCTAAACTTGCGTTTGAGAGCATTGGCTGACAGCGTGGCAGCTCGGACCTCTTCTTGGCTCTGTCTACGCAGGGATTGAGCTTTCTGCAGCTCCTGTTTGATGTGACCGAGATCTGTAGCGATGCTCTCGTTCTCCTCTTTGTACCAGCTTTCCTTCTCTTCGTAGATGGAGAGCAGAGCAGCCACATCTTCCCTACAAGAGCGCTGGTTCTTCTCAAGCTCTCGCAGGCCGTCCTCGGCCGCAGCGATCTCCTCCATGACCTGTGAGAACCGCTCGAAGTTGATGTAGGTGTTGTTGGGAGGCATACTGGAGTGGGATTTGATGGTGTACTCCTTCAGACGCGTGGTCTTCAGACGTCTGCGCTCTGGCTTGTTCTCGCTCTCTTGCCTCACGTTACGTCTCTTTATCACCTGTAAGGGGCAATGCAAGAAAAGTAAAGAGAAGAGAAGCACAAAAGGCAGTATTAAGTTACAGGAAATTAAACATTTGTACCTTGATCCAGGGATGCTGGAGACTGTCAGTTATTGTCATTCTCTTCCTGAAATTTCAAGGAAAATAAAGATTTTGAATTAACAGGAAAGTTGGACAAAACCTGAAACGATGTCATATTTATGATGAAAACTATATACGTACTTTGGATCCTTCACCAGCAGACGACGAATGAAGTCTTTAGCAAGTTCACTCGTGCTGCTGAAGTACTCTTCATCAAAGTCATAGTTTACAGCTGAGATGTTGGTAAGCGTTTCCTGTTTGGTTTCACCAAGAAATGGGGAAGCTCCACTCAGACTGAAGAACATTAATATGCATTGATATTCATTCAGTTAAGAGCATCAAATATGTGTAAAAAAACTATAGATCATCTTATCTTACACTTACAGAATGTATGTGATGACACCAATGCTCCTGCAGGCAAAAAAAAACATTGGTTTACAAGAAAAATGTCAGAAAATATCACAAGGACTGAATATTATATTTGCAAATCCAAAACTTACCAATACTTTTATATTATGACTGAAAGTAAGACTGACTTACCACATGTCTGCCTCTAAACCAAGGGGCTCATAATTTACAATTTCTGGGGCTAGAAAAAATAAACATTGTAAATACTTATTAATATCAGACTCCTTATCCTCGAAAAGAAATATGCTAACACTTTACAATCAGATTAATTTCAGTAACATTTGTTACTGAATTAATATATAATAAATATAAAAGTTAAGCTTTCCGAGAAATAAAAATAAAATATTGTAGCTTGTTGGGACCTACCAACAAACTCTGGTGTTCCAAAGATGTTTTTAAATTCATTTCCATCTTTTATTTGATGCGCAATCCCAAAATCGATCAGCTTGATTCTGGGGTTTGGAACATTCTTATCCAACAGCATTATGTTCTCAGGCTGCAGAGATTGAAGAATATTCACCACAAAAAAAGCCCATTAACAAGATTTAAAGAAACAATTCCAAAACCACATTTTGAAGTATGATAGCAAGCAAACAACAGCAGTGGTCATTGACTTTTATTATATTTTATTATAAAATATCTTCTTATGTGTTCTGCAGAAGTAAACAAGCCTTCCAAACTTGAAATGACAAAATGATTATGGAATGATGACACATTGTTAAAGGAAAGGACCCTTTAAATCCATTTTGCACATTAGAACTCACCTTTAAGTCAAAGTGTGCAATGCGTTTGGAGTGAAGGTAGTGTACTCCATCCAGGATCTGTTTGAGAAACTGTGTGGCCTCTTCTTCCGTCAGTGACTCTTTCTCAGCCAGAAAGTCAAAGAGTTCCCCTCCAGACACCAGCTCCAGGATCAGGATCACATCCGTCTTGTTCTCGAAAATATCGTGGAGGGTGATAATGTTGCTGTGCTGGATCTCTCGGAGGATGTTCACCTCTCGCTCGATCTCCTCTCGGCTCACACCACGTCGACTGGACGACAGCCGTCTCTTCTTGATAAACTTGGCAGCGTATTCTGTTCCAGTGCTCTTTTCTATACATTTACGCACAATGGCAAACTGTCCACTGTGAGACAATAAGAACAAGATCCAAACAGATTACATTATATATAGAAGAAGTGAAGGATGCTTGAAAGTCGGAACGCTAGGGTGCAAGGGTTCTACATTTTCTAATTCCCAGATTTTACTTTTTTGGCACACTTACTTAATTTTTCACTTTTTATTTTCCCCAAATTTTAGAATAAACATCAAAATGCTAAAATATAACAAAGAAACTATGGGAATTATGTTATAACAAAAATAAAGAAAATAATAAAATAGAAAATTTTTATACGAGCATGGTCAATGAAGTCACCGTTTGACTTCAATTTGCAGAAATGTTTCCTTGTCATTTTATCAAATAGCTTCACCCTTAAAAGAATGTCCATCAATTCTGCGCTCTTATTTGCTTTTCCTTCTTCAATATTTATTCAAAGCCAGTATTTTAGAAACATTTGTATTACATTGTCATTAAAAAACATATATGTTTGCTTAATTATATTTTTGTTACTAAATAATTCCATATTAAGGCCTACATATTCAGGCAAACGCCAAGTTTTCTTTAATAATGAGAAACATTTCACTCAACAACATTTGACCAGTAGTGTACAATGCAAGTTAATATGGAGTTTTTGCCTGCATTTGTCCGCAAACCACCAATATAAGTTTAGTTAGAAAGTAAGCATAATAAAAGCATGTTTCACATGTTTTTGAATTACTCAAGTTTACTTTAGTAGCGACACTAATGGTGGATATATAAAGCGCTTTCTATATAACAGAGCAAATGCATAAAGCAGCCTTAGACCAGTCTTGCAAGAGAGAGAGAGCTAGAAAAAGAGTGTGCATTGTGAATCAGTGATGTCATTCTGCAGCAGCATAGCACAGAAAGCAGCACATCCATATATAGAAAGACTTGATTCAGTGTGTGTCATGATTGAGTCAATGTGCTCTGGCTATTTAAATTCCAAGACGTTGGGAAAAAAAGCCTTGGTACAACAATGTTTGTTTTCATACTGCAACAAGAAAAGCAAACCCTGTGTTGCCAATGGCATCCCAATACCATAAAACAATAATTATACAATTAAAGGACTTCATAATTACAGCATCGAGTTCAACATGTAGACAGACATGTTTTTGTGAGATCACAGTTAAGGTCAGCTTTAAACACAGGACGGATTGGTGTGTAGTTGTTAAGAATGATGTCATCATATCTTACCTTCCCAACTCCTCTCCCATATCATAATAAAGGTCCACATCCTCCTGTCTGAAGCCAGCCATGATTCGCTGACTTCAATCGATCGCTCGGCTGGAAAAGAACAAGAAACAGTCATGATAAGTTTTAACTATGAGCCTGTCATCATCAACAACAACATTTGAAAACAATCAATAGAAAAAATCACTTGATTTGTAACAGTTGTGTCTTTTTGTGATGTTTATTTGGTTTTCGTCCAAAATGGTTTACTGAGAGCCCCAAGCTTGCCTGTAAATGGGTTCTTGTTCATTCAGGTCCTGTGTTTTTTTAAGGGATTTTTATTGGGGTTTAAACCCACAACCTTCTGCTTACAAGTCCAACTCTCTAACCACCAGACCACAACTGACACACAACCGATATTTTTCTCTCTTTTTTATTGAGTTTCTTAGAAATATACAACATATATAACATAAACACTTATTAGTACAAGTAACAATAGCACTGGAATTATAAAATATAAATCATGAAATATATAGAATAAAAATAATAAATATAATAGTAAACCAATGAAATAATAACACAAAATATGAATTAAAATACACAAAAATAAATAAAAGAGTTTTTTGTTTGTTTTCATTTTCAAAATGGTTTGAAAATATTAATAAAGGTAAGGCAAAAAAATACATGATAGTACTGAATGTGTTGTTTTGGTTTTTATAGATGTAAAACTTTCCTTAATTAATGAAAGCATTTTTTCTTAAGAATTAAATAAACAAGGGGGGGGGGTCCACATGCAGCAGTGTTTACTCATGACATCACCGGAAGTTGACTTTTATGATGTTATGGTTTGAGAGACATTCCATTCATACACACGTCACCGTCATAAACCTGCGCAGTGAGACTTTTATTGTGTTTCTTTAGGGATAAACTCACACAATTATTCACGAACACAGCTTAAACTCGACTCAAACGAATTAAAGTTAACCAAAACGATAAATATTACATTATATATATTATGTAAATAAAGATGAATGTTAACCCGGAGTGACTGCTTCATGTCGCTAAATCCTTTAGAAACATTTAGGTTACACTGACACATAACACTTCACGCAATATATATAAATATATATATAATAGAAGTTATCATATTCTTGATTAGAAAACGTTAAAATAAAAGTTTCCTGACATACCTCAGTGTCCCTGCATTCCCCGGCCAGTAAGTCTTTTCCGGTTCTGGAGGGGCGTGGCTTGCTGACTTACGTCACTCAGGCTCCACCGCAGCATGACGTCATCCTGCCAGGTGTTTGTAAGTAAGTTTGGACTTGTTTTATTCACTCTTCCTGTCACAGTGTTGTCATAACAAACACATGTTTATATAAAAGGACAAGTTTGTGTAATGCTTTATTTTGTTAAGAAAAATTGATGATTGTGACGATTTAAATGATCATTCTTTATTATGTTGCAAGTATTTCTACTGATCTCAGTGCAGTCTTGTGGATCTGTAGATGTGAACTCCAGATATTAACAGACTTCTTGTCCCCTTGGAACTGAATCTTGTCTCTGATTCAGAATTCACATAAACAAGCATGCCAAATTATTATTTTTAATTTAGGTTTTACATTCTGCAAAATGTGTTTGCTTTATTTTACCCTATCAAAATGAGATAGTTAAGTATTTATTTATAAGATTCAACATTTACTGTAGCCCACATGTCAAATGTAATGTTGAAATGATTTGTATAGTGATTGCTTGCATTTTTAAAACAACAAAACATTAAAAAGGCAGCAAAATCATTTTTGCAGGGTAGTAGACTCACCATTTACATTTACAATTATTCATTTAGCAGACACTTTTATCTAAAGTGACCTACAGTATTATGCAGTTGTCAATCATCACAGGGGTAAGATGTCTTCAAGGACACTTCAGTCACTGTCTGCTGACCCTGGGATTCAACCCCACAACCTTCTTCTGCTTACAAGTCCAACTTTCTATTCATCAGACCACAACTGATATTGTTTTCTCTTATTTGTTTTTTATTGAGTTTCTTAGAAATATACAACATATATAACATAAACACTTATTAGTACAAGTAACAATAGCATTGCAATTATAGATATAAATCATGAAATATATAGAATAAAAGTAATAAGAATAACAGTAAACCAATTAGGTAATAACACAAAATATGAATTAAAAATACAAAAAAAAATAAAAGAGTTTTTTGTTTATTTTCATGTTCAAAATGGTTTGTAAATATTAATAAAGGTAAGGCAAAAAAATACATGATAGTTCTGAATGTGTTGTTTTGGTTTTATGGATGCAAAACTTTCATTAATTAATGAAAAGTTTCTGAATAAAGTTTGGTTTGTCAAATTCCAAGTAAGATATGTCACAAGTTTCCATCTCAAAGTGTTAAGATAATAATAGTACGAATTATAGTAATATTAAAAATAATAAGTGTTCAATAACATCCACGGATGCATAACCAACTGAACATTTATTTATTGTTCAGTTTATACAAGTTGTAAGAAAATATTTGTTCTGATATTTTAACTCTTTTACATTAATGTCACCACGACAGAAAAGGTTTTCGGGTGAAGGCGTGGCTTGAAGTTGATTGATTGGACAGAAGACGAATAGATAAAGAGCAGAATTCTGAAGCAGATGAGATTGACCAATAGGAAACGTGTTGCAGAATGTAGGCGGGGTTTACATGAGCAGCTGATGCGCGTCAGTGAGAGCTGTTAGCACTGAACAATGCTAATGAGGCTAAAGACAACACACTGTCATTATGAGGTTTCTACCAAGTCTCTTCTGGGCTGCTCTTCTGCTTAAACAGGTCAGATATTAACATTAAACAATCCGCGTTTTATCATCAAACAAGTGTTTTAAGTTTAGTTTATTGTTGTCATTATGTGTTAGCAACAAGATTGCGGGGAAAATGATCGTGGGGCCCAATATTATTATTGTTAATAAAATACACAACACATTACACAATATTATTATTGTTAGTAAAATACACAACACATTACACAATATTATTATTGTTAATAAAATACACAACACATTACACGATATTATTGTTAGTAAAATACACATCACATTACACAATATTATTATTGTTAGTAAAATACACAACACATTACACAATATTATTATTGTTAGTAAAATACACAACACATTACACAATATTATTATTGTTAATAAAATACACAACACATTACACGATATTATTGTTAGTAAAATACACAACACATTACACAATATTATTATTGTTAGTAAAATACACAACACATTACACAATATTATTATTGTTAGTAAAATACACAACACATTACACAATATTATTATTGTTAGTAAAATACACAACACATTACACAATATTATTATTGTTAATAAAATACACAACACATAACACAATATTATTATTGTTAGTAAAATACACAACACATTACACGATATTATTATTGTTAATAAAATACACAACACATTACACAATATTATTATTGTTAGTAAAATACACAACACATTACACAATATTATTATTGTTAGTAAAATACACAACACATAACACAATATTATTATTGTTAATAAAATACGCAACACATTACACGACGATATTATTATTGTTAATAAAATACACAACACATTACACGATATTATTATTGTTAATGAAATACAAAACACATAACACAATATTATTATTGTTAGTAAAATACACAACACATTACACGATATTATTATTGTTAATGAAATACAAAACACATAACACAATATTATTATTGTTAATAAAATACACAACACATTACACAATATTATTATTGTTAGTAAAATACACAACACATTACACAATATTATTATTGTTAATAAAATACACAACACATTACACGACGATATTATTATTGTTAATAAAATACACAACACATTACACGATATTATTATTGTTAATGAAATACAAAACACATAACACAATATTATTATTGTTAGTAAAATTCACAACACATTACTCAATATTATTATTGTTAGTAAAATACACAACACATTACTCAATATTATTATTGTTAGTAAAATACACAACACATTACACAATATTATTATTGTTAATAAAATACACAACACATTACACAATATTATTATTGTTAGTAAAATACACAACACATTACACGATATTATTATTGTTAGTAAAATACACAACACATTACACGATATTATTATTGTTAGTAAAATACACAACACATTACACAATATTATTATTGTTAGTAAAATACACAACACATTACACAATATTATTATTGTTAATAAAATACACAACACATTACTCAATATTATTATTGTTAGTAAAATACACAACACATAACACAATATTATTATTGTTTGTAAAATACACAACACATTACTCAATATTATTATTGTTAATAAAATACACAACACATTACACAATATTATTATTGTTAGTAAAATACACAACACATTACACAATATTATTATTGTTAATAAAATACACAACACATTACACAATATTATTATTGTTAATAAAATACACAACACATTACACGACGATATTATTATTGTTAGTAAAATACACAACACATTACACGATATTAATATTGTTAGTAAAATACACAACACATTACACGATATTATTATTGTTAGTAAAGTACACAACACATTACACGATATTATTATTGTTAGTAAAATACACAACACATTACACTATATTATTATTGTTAGTAAAATACACAACACATTACACAATATTATTATTGTTAGTAAATTACACAACACATTAAACGATATTATTATTGTTAATAACATACACAACACATTAGACAATATTATTATTGTTAGTAAAATACACAACACATAACACAATATTATTATTGTTTGTAAAATACATAACACATTACTCAATATTATTATTGTTAATAAAATACACAACACATTACCACGATATTATTATTGTTAGTAAAATACACAACACATTACACGATATTATTATTGTTAGTAAAGTACACAACACATTACACGATATTATTATTGTTAGTAAAATACACAACACATTACACTATATTATTATTGTTATTAAAATACACAACACATTACACAATATTATTATTGTTAGTAAAATACACAACACATTAAACGATATTATTATTGTTAATAACATACACAACACATTAGACAATATTATTATTGTTAGTAAAATACACAACACATTAAACGATATTATTATTGTTAATAACATACACAACACATTAGACAATATTATTATTGTTAATAACATACACAACACATTACACAATATTATTATTGTTAATAAAATACACAACACATAACACAATATTATTATTGTAAGTAAAATACACAACACATTACACAATATTATTATTGTTAATAAAATACACAACACATAACACAATATTATTATTGTTAGTAAAGTACACAACACATTACACAATATTATTATTGTTAATAACATACACAACACATTACACGATATTATTATTGTTAGTAAAATACACAACACATTACACAATATTATTATTGTTAGTAAAATACACAACACATTACACAATATTATTATTGTTAATAAAATACACAACACATTACACGATATTATTATTGTTAATAAAATACACAACACATTACACAATATTATTATTGTTAGTAAAATACACAACACATTACACGATATTATTATTGTTAGTAAAATACACAACACATAACACAATATTATTATTGTTATTAAAATACACAACACATAACACAATATTATTATTGTTAGTAAAATACACAACACATTACACGATATTATTATTGTTAGTAAAATACACAACACATTACACGATATTATTATTGTTAGTAAAATACACAACACATAACACGATATTATTATTGTTAGTAAAATACACAACACATTACACAATATTATTATTGTTAATAAAATACACAACACATTACACAATATTATTATTGTTAATAAAATACACAACACATAACACAATATTATTATTGTTAGTAAAGTACACAACACATTACACAATATTATTATTGTTAGTAAAATACACAACACATAACACAATATTATTATTGTTAGTAAAATACACAACACATAACACAATATTATTATTGTTAGTAAAATACACAACACATTACACGATATTATTATTGTTAGTAAAATACACAACACATTACACAATATTATTATTGTTAGTAAAATACACAACACATTACACGATATTATTATTGTTAGTAAAATACACAACACATAACACGATATTATTATTGTTAGTAAAATACACAACACATTACACAATATTATTATTGTTAATAAAATACACAACACATTACACAATATTATTATTGTTAATAAAATACACAACACATAACACAATATTATTATTGTTAATAAAATACACAACACATTACACAATATTATTATTGTAAGTAAAATACACAACACATTACACAATATTATTATTGTTAATAAAATACACAACACATAACACAATATTATTATTGTTAGTAAAGTACACAACACATTACACAATATTATTATTGTTAGTAAAATACACAACACATTACACAATATTATTATTGTTAATAAAATACACAACACATTACACAATATTATTATTGTTAATAAAATACACAACACATAACACAATATTAATATTATTAGTAAAATACACAACACATTACACAATATTATTATTGTTAGTAAAATACACAACACATAACACAATATTATTATTGTAAGTAAAATACACAACATATTACACAATATCATTATTGTTGGTAAAATACACAACACATTACACGATATTATTGTTAATATAATACACAACACATAACACAATATTATTATTGTTAGTAAAGTACACAACACATTACACAATATTATTATTGTTAGTAAAATACACAACACATTACACAATATTATTATTGTTAATAAAATACACAACACATTACACAATATTATTATTGTTAATAAAATACACAACACATAACACAATATTAATATTGTTAGTAAAATACACAACACATTACACAATATTATTATTGTTTGTAAAATACACAACACATAACACAATATTATTATTGTAAGTAAAATACACAACACATTACACAATATTATTATTGTTGGTAAAATACACAACACATTACACGATATTATTATTGTTAATAAAACACACAACACATTACACGATATTATTATTGTTAATAAAACACGCAACACATTACACGACGATATTATTATTGTTAATAAAATACACAACAAATAACACAATATTATTATTGTTAATAAAATACACAACACATTACACGATGATATTATTATTGTTAGTAAAATACACAACACATTACACAATATTATTATTGTTAGTAAAATACACAACACATTACACAATATTATTATTGTTAGTAAAGTACACAACACATTACACAATATTATTATTGTAAGTAAAATACACAACACATAACACAATATTATTATTGTTAATAAAATACACAACACATTACACGATATTATTATTGTTAGTAAAATACACAACACATAACACAATATTATTATTGTTAATAAAATACACAACACATTACACGATATTATTTTTGTTAGTAAAATACACAACACATTACACGATATTAAGATTGTTAATAAAATACACGACACATTACACGATATTATTGTTAGTAAAATACACAACACATTACACGATATTATTATTGTTAATAAAACACACAACACATTACACAATATTATTATTGTTAATAAAATACACAACACATTACACTATATTATTATTGTTAGTAAAATACACAACACATTACACAATATTATTATTGTTAGTAAAATACACAACACATTAAACGATATTATTATTGTTAATAACATACACAACACATTAGACAATATTATTATTGTTAGTAAAATACACAACACATTAAACGATATTATTATTGTTAATAACATACACAACACATTAGACAATATTATTATTGTTAATAACATACACAACACATTACACGATATTATTATTGTTAGTAAAATACACAACACATTACACAATATTATTATTGTTAGTAAAATACACAACACATTACACAATATTATTATTGTTAATAAAATACACAACACATTACACGATATTATTATTGTTAATAAAATACACAACACATTACACGATATTATTATTGTTAGTAAAATACACAACACATAACACAATATTATTATTGTTAGTAAAATACACAACACATAACAAAATATTATTATTGTTAGTAAAATACACAACACATTACACGATATTATTATTGTTAGTAAAATACACAACACATTACACGATATTATTATTGTTAGTAAAATACACAACACATAACACGATATTATTATTGTTAGTAAAATACACAACACATAACACGATATTATTATTGTTAGTAAAATACACAACACATTACACAATATTATTATTGTTAATAAAATACACAACACATTACACAATATTATTATTGTTAGTAAAATACACAACACATAACACAATATTATTATTGTAAGTAAAATACACAACACATTACACAATATTATTATTGTTAATAAAATACACAACACATAACACAATATTATTATTGTTAGTAAAGTACACAACACATTACACAATATTATTATTGTTAATAACATACACAACACATTACACGATATTATTATTGTTAGTAAAATACACAACACATTACACAATATTATTATTGTTAGTAAAATACACAACACATAACACAATATTATTATTGTTAATAAAATACACAACACATTACACGATATTATTATTGTTAGTAAAATACACAACACATTACACGATATTATTATTGTTAGTAAAGTACACAACACATTACACGATATTATTATTGTTAGTAAAATACACAACACATTACACTATATTATTATTGTTAGTAAAATACACAACACATTACACAATATTATTATTGTTAGTAAAATACACAACACATTAAACGATATTATTATTGTTAATAACATACACAACACATTAGACAATATTATTATTGTTAGTAAAATACACAACACATTAAACGATATTATTATTGTTAATAACATACACAACACATTAGACAATATTATTATTGTTAATAACATACACAACACATTACACAATATTATTATTGTTAATAAAATACACAACACATAACACAATATTATTATTGTAAGTAAAATACACAACACATTACACAATATTATTATTGTTAATAAAATACACAACACATAACACAATATTATTATTGTTAGTAAAGTACACAACACATTACACAATATTATTATTGTTAATAACATACACAACACATTACACGATATTATTATTGTTAGTAAAATACACAACACATTACACAATATTATTATTGTTAGTAAAATACACAACACATTACACAATATTATTATTGTTAATAAAATACACAACACATTACACGATATTATTATTGTTAATAAAATACACAACACATTACACAATATTATTATTGTTAGTAAAATACACAACACATTACACGATATTATTATTGTTAGTAAAATACACAACACATAACACAATATTATTATTGTTAGTAAAATACACAACACATAACACAATATTATTATTGTTAGTAAAATACACAACACATTACACGATATTATTATTGTTAGTAAAATACACAACACATTACACGATATTATTATTGTTAGTAAAATACACAACACATAACACGATATTATTATTGTTAGTAAAATACACAACACATTACACAATATTATTATTGTTAATAAAATACACAACACATTACACAATATTATTATTGTTCATAAAATACACAACACATAACACAATATTATTATTGTTAATAAAATACACAACACATTACACAATATTATTATTGTAAGTAAAATACACAACACATTACACAATATTATTATTGTTAATAAAATACACAACACATAACACAATATTATTATTGTTAGTAAAGTACACAACACATTACACAATATTATTATTG
The DNA here is from genome assembly GCA_033220385.1 of Triplophysa yarkandensis. NCBI lineage: Eukaryota > Metazoa > Chordata > Actinopteri > Cypriniformes > Nemacheilidae > Triplophysa > Triplophysa yarkandensis. Next base: position 5,079,704 of record CM065664.1, on the reverse strand, counting down.
TTAGTAAAATACACAACACATTACACAATATTATTATTGTTAATAAAATACACAACACTTTACACAATATTATTATTGTTAATAAAATACACAACACATAACACAATATTAATATTATTAGTAAAATACACAACACATTACACAATATTATTATTGTTAGTAAAATACACAACACATAACACAATATTATTATTGTAAGTAAAATACACAACATATTACACAATATCATTATTGTTGGTAAAATACACAACACAATACACGATATTATTGTTAATATAATACACAACACATAACACAATATTATTATTGTTAGTAAAGTACACAACACATTACACAATATTATTATTGTTAGTAAAATACACAACACATTACACAATATTATTATTGTTAATAAAATACACAACACATTACACAATATTATTATTGTTAATAAAATACACAACACATAACACAATATTAATATTGTTAGTAAAATACACAACACATTACACAATATTATTATTGTTTGTAAAATACACAACACATAACACAATATTATTATTGTAAGTAAAATACACAACACATTACACAATATTATTATTGTTGGTAAAATACACAACACATTACACGATATTATTATTGTTAATAAAACACACAACACATTACACGATATTATTATTGTTAATAAAACACGCAACACATTACACGACGATATTATTATTGTTAATAAAATACACAACAAATAACACAATATTATTATTGTTAATAAAATACACAACACATTACACGATGATATTATTATTGTTAGTAAAATACACAACACATTACACAATATTATTATTGTTAGTAAAATACACAACACATTACACAATATTATTATTGTTAGTAAAGTACACAACACATTACACAATATTATTATTGTAAGTAAAATACACAACACATAACACAATATTATTATTGTTAATAAAATACACAACACATTACACGATATTATTATTGTTAGTAAAATACACAACACATAACACAATATTATTATTGTTAATAAAATACACAACACATTACACGATATTATTTTTGTTAGTAAAATACACAACACATTACACGATATTAATATTGTTAATAAAATACACGACACATTACACGATATTATTGTTAGTAAAATACACAACACATTACACGATATTATTATTGTTAATAAAACACACAACACATTACACAATATTATTATTGTTAATAAAATACACAACACATTACACGATATTATTATTGTTAGTAAAGTACACAACACATTACACAATATTATTATTGTTAATAAAATACACAACACATTACACTATATTATTATTGTTAGTAAAATACACAACACATTACACAATATTATTATTGTTAGTAAAATACACAACACATTAAACGATATTATTATTGTTAATAACATACACAACACATTAGACAATATTATTATTGTTAGTAAAATACACAACACATTAAACGATATTATTATTGTTAATAACATACACAACACATTAGACAATATTATTATTGTTAATAACATACACAACACATTACACGATATTATTATTGTTAGTAAAATACACAACACATTACACAATATTATTATTGTTAGTAAAATACACAACACATTACACAATATTATTATTGTTAATAAAATACACAACACATTACACGATATTATTATTGTTAATAAAATACACAACACATTACACGATATTATTATTGTTAGTAAAATACACAACACATAACACAATATTATTATTGTTAGTAAAATACACAACACATAACAAAATATTATTATTGTTAGTAAAATACACAACACATTACACGATATTATTATTGTTAGTAAAATACACAACACATTACACGATATTATTATTGTTAGTAAAATACACAACACATAACACGATATTATTATTGTTAGTAAAATACACAACACATAACACGATATTATTATTGTTAGTAAAATACACAACACATTACACAATATTATTATTGTTAATAAAATACACAACACATTACACAATATTATTATTGTTAGTAAAATACACAACACATAACACAATATTATTATTGTAAGTAAAATACACAACACATTACACAATATTATTATTGTTAATAAAATACACAACACATAACACAATATTATTATTGTTAGTAAAGTACACAACACATTACACAATATTATTATTGTTAATAACATACACAACACATTACACGATATTATTATTGTTAGTAAAATACACAACACATTACACAATATTATTATTGTTAGTAAAATACACAACACATTACACAATATTATTATTGTTAGTAAAATACACAACACATAACACAATATTATTATTGTTAATAAAATACACAACACATTACACGATATTATTATTGTTAATAAAATACACAACACATTACACGATATTATTATTGTTAGTAAAATACACAACACATTACACGATATTATTATTGTTAGTAAAATACACAACACATTACACGATATTATTATTGTTAGTAAAATACACAACACATAACACGATATTATTATTGTTAGTAAAATACACAACACATTACACGATATTATTATTGTTAATAAAATACACAACACATTACACAATATTATTATTGTTAATAAAATACACAACACATAACACAATATTATTATTGTAAGTAAAATACACAACACATTACACAATATTATTATTGTTAATAAAATACACAACACATAACACAATATTATTATTGTTAGTAAAGTACACAACACATTACACAATATTATTATTGTTAGTAAAATACACAACACATAAAACAATATTATTTTTGTTAGTAAAATACACAACACATTACACAATATTATTATTGTTAGTAAAATACACAACACATTACACGATATTATTATTGTTAGTAAAATACACAACACATTACACAATATTATTATTGTTAGTAAAATACACAACACATTACACGATATTATTATTGTTAGTAAAATACACAACACATTACACGATATTATTATTGTTAGTAAAATACACAACACATTACACGATATTATTATTGTTAATAAAATACACAACACATTACACAATATTATTATTGTTAATAAAATACACAACACATAACACAATATTATTATTGTTAATAAAATACACAACACATAACACAATATTATTATTGTAAGTAAAATACACAACACATTACACAATATTATTATTGTTAATAAAATACACAACACATTACACGATATTATTATTGTTAGTAAAATACACAACACATTACACAATATTATTATTGTTAGTAAAATACACAACACATTACACGATATTATTATTGTTAGTAAAATACACAACACATTACACGATATTATTATTGTTAGTAAAATACACAACACATTACACGATATTATTATTGTTAATAAAATACACAACACATTACACAATATTATTATTGTTAATAAAATACACAACACATAACACAATATTATTATTGTAAGTAAAATACACAACACATTACACAATATTATTATTGTTAATAAAATACACAACACATAACACAATATTATTATTGTTAGTAAAGTACACAACACATTACACAATATTATTATTGTTAGTAAAATACACAACACATTACACAATATTATTATTGTTAATAAAATACACAACACATTACACAATATTATTATTGTTAATAAAATACACAACACATAACACAATATTAATATTGTTAGTAAAATACACAACACATTACACAATATTATTATTGTTAGTAAAATACACAACACATAACACAATATTATTATTGTAAGTAAAATACACAACACATTGCACAATATTATTATTGTTGGTAAAATACACAACACATTACACGATATTATTATTGTTAATAAAACACACAACACATTACACGATATTATTATTGTTAATAAAACACGCAACACATTACACGACGATATTATTATTGTTAATAAAATAAACAACAAATAACACAATATTATTATTGTTAATAAAATACACAACACATTACACGACGATATTATTATTGTTAGTAAAATACACAACACATTACACAATATTATTATTGTTAGTAAAATACACAACACATTACACAATATTATTATTGTTAGTAAAGTACACAACACATTACACAATATTATTATTGTAAGTAAAATACACAACACATAACACAATATTATTATTGTTAATAAAATACACAACACATTACACGATATTATTATTGTTAGTAAAATACACAACACATAACACAATATTATTATTGTTAATAAAATACACAACACATTACACGATATTATTTTTGTTAGTAAAATACACAACACATTACACGATATTATTATTGTTAATAAAATACACGACACATTACACGATATTATTGTTAGTAAAATACACAACACATTACACAATATTATTATTGTTAATAAAACACACAACACATTACACAATATTATTATTGTTAATAAAATACACAACACATTACACGATATTATTATTGTTAGTAAAGTACACAACACATTACACAATATTATTATTGTTAATAAAATACACAACACATTACTTAATATTATTATTGTTAATAAAATACACAACACATTACACAATATTATTATTGTTAGTAAAATACACAACACATAACACAATATTAATATTATTGTTAATAAAATACACAACACATTACACGACGATATTATTATTGTTAATAAAATACACAACACATTACTCAATATTATTATTGTTAGTAAAATACACAACACATAACACGATATTATTATTGTTAGTAAAATACACAACACATTACACGATATTATTATTGTTAGTAAAATACACAACACATTGCACAATATTATTATTGTTAATAAAATACACAACACATAACACAATATTATTATTGGTCGTAAAATACACAACACATTACACATTATTATTATTGTTAATAAAATACACAACACATTACACAATATTATTATTGTTAGTAAAATACACAACACATAACACAATATTATCATTGTTAGTAAAATTCACAACACATTACACAATATTATTATTGTTAATAAAATACACAACACAACACATTACACAATATTATTATTGTTAATAAAATACACAACACATTACTCAATATTATTATTGTTAATAAAATACACAACACATTACACAATATTTTCATCTACACAGTATGTTAATAGATTGCTAATATACTTTATTTTTATATGAACAGCCCTTCTTTTGCAATACTCAATAGTTTAAAATGTATTTTATTATAAAAGGCATTTACTGAAATGTTATTAAAAACAGATTGTCCCTGTTTACATTAGGAAATACATCATAAACTAACATGAATAACTGTATTGATGTGATCTAACATTAATATGGATTAATAAATGCTGAAAATTGTACTTGTTAGGTTATGTTAGTTAATGTATTTACTAGGGATGCTACGATTAGGATTTTTGTCACAAATACAGAGTACCGATTATTTGTCATGGTGATCGACCGATATCAATGTACGTCTTCACGCTCTGACGTCATCAATTGAGATCAGTTCATAAGATCGGCCAAGTTTAGTGAGTACAGAGTCATAGAATGTGATTATCAGCCGATTGATCAGAGCATCCCTAGTATTTACTAATGTTAACAAATAGCATCTTATTGTAAAGTATTATCCAGAAATGCACATTATCCTTACTTTCTGATATAAACTTAAATAGTTTTATATTATGGCTTTAATATAAATATAAATGAGTATATAAATATATGTCTGGTAATGTGTATTGTGTTTATTGTTATTGTCAGGTTTTGGGAGAATATGGGATGGCACATTTCAGTGACTTGGATAACAACAAAGGCAAAGATTACTGCATTTTCTTCAACTCTCAATGGGCTCGACTACCTCAAGACCTAAGTAAAGCAGTCAGTGTCACTTTATATTTTATAAACAACATAATTTGGGTACAAACAAGCAAAGATAAATCAAAGTAGTTATACATACATACAAAAAATGTGTCTCTTGTTTTTTAAAGACACGCCTGGAGACCTATGATCTCACCCCATCTGTGCTGTGCTTGCCCTCTGATGTACCCGAGGGTGGCTTTTCAAACACCATCCCAATGGTGATGAGAGGAAACTGTACTTTCTACGAGAAAGTCCGATTGGCACAGATCAATGGTGCCAAGGGACTTCTAATCGTCAGCAAGGACAGACTGGTGAGTCAATATAACACCAGACAATGTGCCATGACTGACTGTTGAAGATGATTTACGTTTTAACTGATTTGCAGACTCCACCCTCAGGAAATAAGTCCCAGTATGAGGAGATCGGAATCCCAGTGGCTTTGCTTAGTTATAAGGACATGCTGGACATCATACAGGTAATGCTTCATAAAAGCGGTATGTTTTTTAATTTATGTTGTTTGTGTTTTTGGAAACTTGGGAAAAGGTGTATATGCCTCTCTGTTTTCAGAAATTCGGGGAGAAGAGGCAGGTGGCCATGTACGCACCTCATGAACCCGTGGTGGACTATAACATGGTGATCATCTTCCTGATGGCAGTGGGGACCGTGGCTGTTGGAGGATATTGGGCTGGCAGCAGAGACATAAAAAAGTGAGAAGCAGATCTTTTAAACAGGCACTTGTCGTGTACTTGAATTTAGAGTGTTCATTTTGGTCCTGATTGTGTCCGCAGACGTTATATGAAGCACAAGAGGGACGACAGTGCAGAGAAACAAGATGAAGAGACCGTTGACGTCACCCCGATCATGATTTGTGTGTTTGTGGTCATGTGCTGCTCCATGCTCGTGCTCTTGTACTACTTTTATGATCAATTGGGTAAATACATTTCTCACGGTTTGCTGTTACTCGACTAGACCGTATACGCTGGTGCTGATTTACTTCTCTTGCTTTTCCACAGTGTATATGACCATAGCCACATTCTGTTTAGCGTCTGCTGTTGGCTTATACAGTTGTCTGTGGCCATTTGTTAGAAGAATACCGTTTGGGAAATGCAGGTTAGCTGTCTTAACAATAACAATACAATGTTGTCTGGTTTGGTATTAATGGAAATCATTCGTGTTTACGTTGATAGGATACCTGAGAATAACCTGCCGTACTGTCACAAGCGGCCGCAGGTGCGGATGCTGATCCTTTCAGCCTTCTGTATAGGAGTAAGTGTGACCTGGGGAGTTTTTCGCAATGAAGACCAGTAAGCACTTTAAAACCCCTTCAGGCCTTTATTAGCCATATGACTGTGTTTGATGTAAAAACAATGTTTTCTAGATGGGCGTGGGTGCTTCAGGATACATTAGGCATTGCGTTTTGTCTCTACATGCTGAAAACAATCAGACTGCCCACTTTCAAGGTGAGATACAATACTGCTGAAAACGGAATAATGTTGTACACATTCTAACATTGACTCATACGCTGACTCTTCTCTTTATAGGCATGCACTATGCTGCTGGTCGTCCTGTTTGTCTATGACATATTTTTTGTATTCATAACGCCACTCTTAACTGAGGTATGAAGCTTTTAACACTAATGATGATGAGCGGTCGTTTCTAAGGTCAACGTTGCAAATGCTTTTCTTTGTAAAGATCAACCCAAACTTTCATCATTCATGTATCCTCATGTGCTGTGACTCTTTTTTGCAAAAAAAAGATATTTTGAGACATCAGTTCAGTAAAAGATAATGGGGTGTGCTGTTGTTACCAACATTTTTCAAATATCTTGCTTTGTGTCCTAAATAAGAAAGAAAGTCATATGGATTTGAAATGACAAAGGGGTAAGGAATGTTTAATGTATGAGTGGTTTTGTGTCACAGTGCTTCTGTCATCTCTACAGAGTGGTGAAAGTATTATGATGGAGGTGGCGACTGGACCCTCTGATTCGTCCACACATGAGAAGGTTTCTTTTTTTACTTTTGGACAGTAAAAATATGTTAAAAAATAGCTTTGTTGATAAGTTGAAATTCTGAATGTTGTGTTTGTCAGCTTCCAATGGTGCTGAAAGTGCCCAGGTTAAACTCTTCTCCTCTAGTCCTGTGTGACAGACCCTTCTCTCTGTTGGGATTTGGGGATATCTTGGTACCAGGTAAAGTCATCATTCAGAACAAATTCCCAATTCTTTTACTTTTAATAACTTTGTTGAATTCACACCTTACCATCCTTTATATTCTTTCCCTTCGTGGTTGTCAAATTATTTTCCGTGTCAATTTACTATTTATATTGATAGTTGTAATTGATGCTTATGAGTTTTATTTCCTTTCATGTTATCTCCTCAGGTTTGCTTGTGGCATACTGTCACAGATTTGACATTCTCATGCAAACGTCTCGCATATATTTCCTGGCCTGCACTATTGGTAAGCTACCGTCTGCCTTCTTGTAAAAGAATATAGATTTATAGTATATCAAATGAAGCAGATTGACTCTTAGCACAAAATATTTACATTTACTAACCAGTTAAAAGTATTTATCAAATAATAAATTCATTTAATATTTTGAATTACCATTGTGGCCCACCACAGTTTGGGAAGCACTGCACTATTGTATTACAAATATTTACTATTTACAGCCCTTTAACTGTGTAGAATATACATGTATCACTGATCTTAGATCTTTCAATGTTTAGGTTACGGCATTGGTCTGCTCATCACATTCGTGGCTTTGGCTGTGATGCAGATGGGTCAGCCTGCCCTCCTGTACCTGGTGCCCTGTACTCTCCTCACCAGCCTCGCAGTGGCACTGTGGCGCAAGGAGCTGCCTCTGTTCTGGACAGGAAGTGGATTTGTGGTGAATACCAGTTTGATATGAGTGCCTTCTTCAGTCGGGAAAATTCTAGGGTTATGTACAGTTACTAGACTTACAGTTGAGTAAAACCACCCACATGTTTTTCGTTCCGCTCTCATTTTTACCGTGGGTGTTTTCGTTAAAGTACAGGTTTGGTGTCTTTCACCTATAATCTAAGATTTCTGCTCATGTGTTAATGTCCATAACACAGTCAGATGATCCTTTATTTTAGTTTTTGTAATGTCTTAAATATCGATATAAGATTGAAAAGATCGCTTGACTGAAATCTGTAGGAAAATCACAAGTTTGTAAAAATATTTTTGAATGCTTAAAGGAATAGTTCCCACCATGTGTACATCACTTGTGTCTTTGAAAGAATCTTCTTTTGTGTTCCGCTTAAGTTTTTCATATATGGGTGAACTATCCCTTTAAATGTAGCTATTTAATTGAATATAAACTAAACTATAGCTGAAGAAAAATGATGTGATGTTAATGCTGTGCTATGGTCGTTACACATATTTCAATTGGTTTCTGGGTTAATAAACAGGGGGTCTGTGTCAATGATCTGTGCGAGGAAAGGTGAAATTTTATTTTCTGAGCACTTAAGCTAGGTCATTAGACATGTGTTGGTCCTCAGATGAGTTATATTAACTCTAGTAGTGACCTCTGTTTTACATGTAAGTTGTAGATAAGAGGTCATTTTCTTTTAATTTCTCTGTTTCTTTACATCATATATCTTCTTTCTTAAAGGTGCAGTGTTGTGTATTTATACAACATGTAACGGCTTAGTCCACCCCTCGCCCCTTTCTTTCGAAGCACTCAGGAAACTTTCAATAATGGAAGCACTTTGTGCAGTAATTTGTCTGTTTGGAATGCTGAAGAAAGATGGCAGGGAATTCCAAGTAAGAGGATCTGACCTGTAGATAGAAATAGCTTCTTCAAAGTTATAAATTCACAACGAATCATTAAAGTTCCTCTATATAATTTTGCATTTAGATCTAACTTTATATTCCATATTGCACCTTTAAGAGCTGTGTGTAAACATGTCGGATCTAGATATACTGCAAATAACTTACCCTAAATCATAAGAATATGTTCTGTTACATAAAGTATGTTATGTATTATAATATATATAAAAGTGTATGCATACAAGTATACATGCATATATAGTCTCAAAGACTGAAACCATTCCTGGAAAATGTATTTAAGTTTTGCTATGTTATAAGTTTAAATACATAAAAATATAGAATTAAACATAAATTTACAGAGCAGGTGTAATTTTATGTTACCTAATAGTGTTGTTTTTCGAATGAATATCAGAAATCAGATACACAGTTTTTTTTAGTAAAAGGGTACCAAAAAAGTGGTACGGTACAGTTCTCTTTTTTTGGTACCTTGAACAGTAGAAACAAAAAAAAAACAAAAATGAAAAACTGCACTGCTCAATGGAAATGAGGCAATGCTGTGAAATAGAGATTTTTCGGCAATTATCAATCGATAAATCAACTTTTATTTCCAAACAGCCAACGATCAAAGCCGATGTACCAGTCATTATATTACATTTGTTAAAAGTTATTTTATGAAATGTTTTACTATATATCATAATATGAAAAGTCAATGAAACTTCAGAATTGTAGTTAAACTAACAACCACAATATCTGTATCTTTCACTCTGAAAAATCATCTATCAGTGGAAAAATTTAGTAGTGGAGCATCCTCTAATATGAAGAATAATATTACATGTTTTGATTATTTGTTTCCCTTCTCCTGTTTCTTCTTCAGCCTCCTCCCATCATCATGGAACAAATAAACTGTACTCAAACCGCAGGACAGTCCACGGATGAACCACAGTTAAACCCTGAACAGCCAGACTCTGAAAGCACAGATCATTGTGAAGATCCTCCTCCACCAGCTCAAGGCCAACCTCCACTTCTGACAGATGCAGCTACCACATAAAGGCAAAGAGTCAAAGGATGATATTGTTTTGTTATTTTTTATGTCAGTTATATATCTGACTGTGTTACGTATGTTATAGACTTGAACATTTGGCCATCTCAGTGCGCTTGCTTTACAGAGAGAGAAATCAGTGGCAGCAGCTCTTTAAGTCTTTAATGTATACGGTGTGTTTATAAGATACACAAGAGCATTACTTCTGCTTTGTATAATACGCCATTATTTTACGATGAATGGACATTTATGGACAGCTTTTATCTTTTCATATGGATCTCAAGGGTGTGTAATTTTGTTTGTCTGTCTTTGTAAATCAACATCACATCCTTAAATAAAACAGTGCAGCTAAGTATTCCAGCAACTGTCACAAGATAAAATTAAGGAGATGACCCAGTAAAAAACAAAACGTCAAATAATCAGTAAAACGCCACTGAAGTCCTTTAAAATACGGTGCTGAAAAGGAGGAATGAAGACACAGGGGTTTCATCTAGTTTGAAATGCTGTGTATTTAGAAAGTTGTATTGCATTACAAAACCGTTATATGTCAAGAACACGTAACTATTTAGTTTTGAATTGTATTTTGAGATAATGTTTATATGTGCATCCAAATTAAGCTTTGTGTTTGATGCAGGGATTGTTGCAGTACCAACATTTTGAAAGCACATGCATTTCATTTCATACTTTCTGTCCATTTGTTGAGGAATTTTTTATTCATGTTACAATAAATCATTCAGACTGAAGTCAGGCTCTGAATCTCTTTAGGTGGGATAAAGGTTTTTGGAGACACCAATGTCTCCTTTAAGTCTTATAGACATGATGTACACTATTTTGTTTTTATTTGATCATTATTATTTAAAATAACATTAGGAATGATGTCATTGCTTGTAATAATAATGCTCTTGCAGTTTAGAGGTCTGTATCATGTTCCTACAGATCTTTACAGAAGAGCTCTCGCATCGGAGAACATTATGTTGTAAATGTCTTATAGTGTGGTTTTGAAATGGATAGAAAAAATATCAAGGGCTATTACTATTACATTTTGTAAATTTAATGGATATTCTCAACTTTCAGTTCCAAAAACAGAGGTTACTTTAAGGGAATGTGAGGAACCAAAGCAACTCACTTTCTGGAGCAGGTTCTCAACAAATGTTTGTTATAAGAACCTTCCCTAGAGTAAGGGTTGGTGTGTAAGTTTAGCATCTGGTAAAACAGGTTTCACCACAAGATGACAGCCCAAATAATAATTTGAGACAAGACTAGAATTGCATTTCCCTTTAACATTGTCTTTTGTACTCTTGTGTTAAATCTTATAGTTTCTTTATTCGCCAATTTACAACACAGACGACATTGCTTAAACAATCATGTGAAATAATAAAAAAAGGTCTTATATAAAAATATTAACTATAAATAATAAATTACTCATAACTCATATTCTCTAGAGTAAAACTGAAAAATTTGCAATTTATAAGTTAAACAGATGTTATGTTAAATATTTTCTTGTCAGTTTTTTTACATTTTTATTGTGTTCATTGAAATAATGTTTAAAATGTTACTTTTCAAAGGCCATGTGACAAACTAGTACTATATTGGAGTCTTGAACATCGGAGTCTATTGAACATCTTTAAATTTTATATTATTATAAGTGTTTTTTTGTTTATTCAGATCATTATGGTAATCAGTTCTTGTTTTAGATTGGAATTTCAATTTTATATATACACATTAGCTTTTTTCTGACTTATTTAAGCTAGAGAAGTGAATATAAGACATCTCTTTTTGATTTAAATTGTTTCAGTTCTAGAGGACAACTTCAAAGTTAACCAGAAAAATTGAGTTTATCAATTGCGATGTTTATTCCCACACAAAAATCAGCAAATAAATCTCAACAATGGTAACATGTTTCATACTGTAGTGTATTATACAAAAGTAATCTATACCTACTTGAATTCATTAAGCATTTCACCTTTTAATTTAGACATGTTGATGATACAACATTTATGTTGGGGTGATGGATGAAGTGTCTGCACTTGTTTATCAATTTTGAAACAAGAATTCTGTTTAATAATGATCTTCTTGATTTATCTTTTGACATTTTTGTAAGTATAACTATAACTATGATTTTATGAATATTATATTACATCAGTTTTATTTAGTATAACTCAACACACATCTGGAAAGACACAACTTATCACTTAAAAAAGGACATGATATGATTTCTCTTCCCAAACTACAGAACAACACTTCAGCCTATCACCATCAGTGTCATTCACATGAACAATGAGTTTTACAAAGTATCTTATAGCATAAAAATGACATAAACTTAAATATTTAACTTATATTTCATCATGAGCTGCAGCATCATCATTGATTTGCCGTTAAAGCTGCAAGAGCTCCAGCTAACCCTGTTAACACTGTAACAGGAATCACATTTCCCCCTAGAAAGTGACCAATCACAGATCCAGCAGAGGCTGCACATGCAACACCTGCTCCTTTAAGCAAGAACTGTCTAGAACCACTTGGATGTGTATGAGATGAACCGACATAATGACTCTTTATAATCAATCTCCAGAGAAACCATGTGTAAACTCCTGCAGTTGATGCTGATCCTCCTGTGAAGAAACCTTGAATAAACACCCATCCATTTAAAGAGCCTTTCCTTCAAAATACCTCCCGTCACTACCTCCCGTCACTACAGCAAAAAAACAGGATTACACAGAAAGATTTCAGATTGATCTGTTTAACAATTAGTTTGAAACCATTCCAAACTGTCTCAGGCGTTCTTTTGAGTCCTTTCCGGTCATTGCTTTCTCTCCTCACACGCATCTCTGTTTCCCTTACGATTCTGTCTAATGTAATTCGATGTTCTCTCTCTCATCTTCCTCTCTTGCAAACTCCTCCTCTGCCCTCCTGTCCTCCTCCTCCTCACTTCTTTTCTTCTCCTCTGCTTTCCTCTCTACCTCTCTTCTTTTCTCCTCTTCTGCTCTTCTTACGTTCTCTTCTCGTCTCTTCTCAGTGTCCAGCATCATGTCTAGTGTGTAGCAGGAGTTTGTGTTTTCAGACTGCATTCTGTGGATCTTCTCCATGAGTTGAGACACCTGATCTCTGTTTGCTGGAGCTTTAATGTTGAACTCATAATATCTCTGACCACAGCGATTAATATAATTGGATAGTTGAGTATTTTCCCTGATGATTTCTCCTAGAGATCTCACGTGAATCTCATCTGCATGAGTGAAGAGCACTAGAGTAAATCTGAGAGCTTCAACTCCAAACTTCTGCTCAAACCAACCAATGAAGTCCATCTCTAGTTCAGTGACAGCGCTTAAAGTCAGAATAAGCAGAATGGCGTGAGCTCCTGGTGAACAAAGTTCAAGGGCTTTCTTAAGTTCAGACTCTGAGTCAAAGTTGTTGTGAGTGGAGAATCTGAAGTCTGGAGTGTCAATCACTGTCACACTTCTGTCATAAACAGCATCAGTATGTATTTGACAGACTCTGGTCACTGATGAAGAGCTTTTATTAGACTCAACCATGGTTTTACTGTTAAAGATTATGTTTCCAGTGGCACTTTTTCCAGATCCAGTTTTACCGATCAACAGAAGCACTATGTTCTGAAACAAGGATAAAATCACATTAAATAACATGTTACTTCTAAAACATTTACCAAAGAAAACGAGAGACACACCTGCTCAAACTTTTGAAGGTTCTTCATTTCTTTGCTCAAAGACAATTCCACCAAAAAGAGTCTACACTGAAAAAGAACAAAAGCAAAAGTTATCCAAGCACAACAAAGAAAGATATAGATGTTATAAACGATAAGCCCTTTGGAGATTTGTGAAGCAGTTTTTTGATTGATAAATGCACAGCTTTAAAATCTCGTCCCCTATTCAGTTCTATTATAAAGCTTGAAGAGACAGGGTTTTATTATGACCATATTCTTCTGAAAGAAGAAAGTTATATGCACCTACAATTATGGCATGGGCTAAAATGTATTCATTTAATTTTTGGCTAACTAACCCCTTTAACATTAAATAAATGTAAGCAATCAATTTTATAATATTTCATCTGCAAAGATATTAAATAAAATAAATAAATCATTTTTAAATTAACATTCAAAGTCCCAGTGAATGACATGTTCAAAACCTTCTTACAGTAAATTAAGCTACATTACAAAACAACAAACTTTACATTTCGTAACATAAAATCGACCTTTTTGTCATCCTGACAAAAATGGGTTTGTTTTTTGTCAGGACTATTTCACATTTGTTGTTGAAATCAGGCTAGAGCTTGAACACTTACCGAGAAGTATAGGCAAGGTAAAATGGTCCTTCTGATAAGTTTCAACTTCAAGACCTTCACTTTTAACAAAGGAGTCTAAAGGACTAAAGGAAAAAGTCCATTCCCAAATGTGATTTCATACAATCACATGATTTACAGGAAAACAAAACTATCATGTCCTTCAAAGACGTGTACACAATGTATTGTCCTGTAAATCACGTGCCCAATTCCATTGGAGGATGGATGTATTGAATAACAATCTTACCTGGCACATATGTAAATACAGCAACACATGAATGCAAACAAATGACATAAATCATTGCAACAAAAAACATCTCTTACCAGTCTGTTCATATCAAGCACACCAGCAGTTTCACTGGAGTTTTGACATTTCAGGTAAGCTTTACTCCCACAGCCTAATGAAAACGTACATTTATTATATTTAATATTTCACATAATGATGACAATAAGTTAAATATATGTTTGTGAAAAATGAATTGAATCATGGTAAAGTTACCTAGATAGTAACTCACTAAAAGTAAAAAATAATTTGGTGCGATATTGAAATTTACAAACATAATAACTACAGTAAAACCCTAACCCTAAAATAAAAAAGTGTTTGGTTGTTTAAATAAATACAATATGAGTTCTGAAAAATGAAGTATGTATTTAAATAAAGATTATGTGTTCCAGTATGAATTCTGCCTGACAGCAGCTTACCAATTATTTGTACCCATAGAGCAAGCTATTCATTTGCACTTGTAAATTTGAGGTTTGAGTAACCACAAGTTCCGTTTTGCAAGTTTAAAATTTATTCAGAACTGTTTTTTGTTTAATTTTTTTTAAAAGTTTAATACATTTTATTTCTGTTTACTTTTATTCTTAAATATATAAAACGTAAGTGTACTAAACAGATTTGATTTAATAAAGCTGGCAGTGGTATTTATTTTAAAGTTTAGTTCAACCCGAAATAAAAATGTCAGTAATTAAACTTACATGTCCTTCCAAATCCATAAGAGCTTAGTTCCACTTAAGAACATAAATGAAGGTCTTACATATTTCTGTCCATCCTTTGGGTGTCAGGAAGGGTGGGATGAGGTGAAGGAGAGAACCCAAATGCAGGCAAGATTGAGGGGAACAAACAAGACTTTAATACAAAAAACACAAAACAAAAACCCACGATTGGGAAAACAGTACACTACACTAGAAAAACGGCAAACAAAAGACTTTCCACGAGGGGAAACAAAACAAGGTTAATTTCTAATAAACTAAAACAAGGCAAAACAGGTAACAAGCAGGAACAAATCAAACAAGAACATAAACTGGAAACACTAGACAAGACCTTAACACGAACAGGATTTCAGGAAACATGGGTATCAACATTTACAAAACACGAGTCAAACATGTAATGCCACGACACAGGACAGAAAACACAAGGGCTTTATATAGGGAAACATAACAAGGGATAAGAACACAGGACAAGTGTGGGGAATGAAACAATGATGGGAAGATAGACAGGATACCAAGGGGGCGGGGTCAAGAGACGAGACAAGAGAGAACATGGCATGTAAGAAAACAATACCATGTGACACTCACACAAAACACAGGTCTGCCATGATTCTGCCAAAAACAGGAAAAACATCACCAAGAGAGGCAGAATCATGACATTGGGAGCTATACAATTTACATTTAATTTACATTTGGATTTTTGCATTATTGACCACTGTTTTACTGATGAATGTTGTTCAGCTGCTTTGATGTAATGTATTAATTCAAAGGATGTTGTGCATAAATGGCAGGTGAATTGTTTCAGTCAGTGCTTAGAGAATCTCCCCACCTAACAAAAGATTGTTATAAAAACATTCCCAAGAGGTTTTTATGTCCTCTTCATTCAAAATGTCCAGTAATTTAACGTTTTAAGAATGTTCCCATTTTAAGAATGTTCTTACAAAAACACCATCAGGGTCATCAGTGGCCCTTGAGTTGGGATTTCGACCCTCAAATTTTAAACCTTTGATTTCTTGTCAAGTCTTTTTACATTTGTTATAGAATGCATCTGGGAGTCTGATCAAATATTATTGCCCAGTAATAATGTACATTGCCTCTCTATTTTTTTTGATATGTTGATTTCATAAGATTTGTGTGTTGTTAATCATAAAAATGTATTAAACGAACGGGAATAAATTAGATATTTAACACTTCAACTGCCAAGTTCTGAGCTTTGCCTTGAAAAGCACTACACTCATTGTCTTTTAGATATTTTTCTTCCTAAACTATTCAAATGTCTTCATTTCTAGGCAACAAATTTAAAATGGCCGGAATCATGATGAATGCGAATTTCGTACCAGGGATCAACACTGCTTCTAACACATATGATAGAGCTTCAGTAATCAGTTAAGTTTGTGAAGTGCTAATGATTCATGCAATGCAATATATTCTGGTTAAAGACCAAAAGTTTTGAGAGTTTTCTAACATGCAGACATAAAGACTTAACTTTATAAAAGTGTCTTGAAATGTGATATGTACTAGTTGCATTCATATGAGTTTGTCTACTTTTTTATGAACAACATTGGTACTGACATGTCAAACTTATAATAGTTCATTGTAAAACAGTTAAGTAATAGTTGTAAAATAATTGATTGTTTAACCTGTTTTATATACAGCGCCAAATACCCAGGAACACTTCTCTACCAGGATTCTACTTCTGGGTAAAACTGGTGTTGGGAAGAGTGCAGCAGGAAATACAATACTTGGACAGAAACTGTTCAAATCTGCCTTAAAATCGCAACCAGTCACCTGTGAATGTTTAGAGAAGCATGCCACCTTTGAGGGCAGATCTGTGTCTGTAGTTGATACTCCTGGATTCTTTGACACAGAGATCCCTTTTATTGACTTAATAACAGAGATAGGGAAATGTATTTATTTGTCCAGTCCTGGACCACATGCCTTTCTCATTTTGTTTAAAATTGATGACAGATTCACTGAGCAAGAGGAGCAGATTCCTCAGCAGATTGAGATGTTGTTTGGAGAGGGGGTGTTAAAACACTCCATCATTCTCTTTACTCGTGGAGATCTGCTGGACGGAGAGAGCGTTGAGGAGCTCATTCAAGAGAACGATAGATTAAGCTGTTTAATTAATCAGTGTGGGGGCAGATATCACATCTTCAACAATAAAGCTGAGAATAAAAGAGAGCAGGTGAATGATCTGCTGCAGAAGATTGATGCAATGATAGAGCAGAATCGAGGAGCACACTACAGTAATCAGATGTTTGAAGATGCTCAGAGATTCAAACAAGAGGAAGAAAAGAGAAAGTAGGCACAGGAAGAAGAGAGACAGAGGCAAGAGGAAGAAGAGAGACAGAGGCAAGAGGAAGAAGAGAGACAGAGGCAAGAGGAAGAAGAAAGACAGAGGCAAGAGGAAGAAGAAAGACAGAGGCAAGAGGAAGAAGAAAGACAGAGGCAAGAGGAAGAAGAAAAACAGAGTCAAGAGGAAGATGAAAGACAGAGGCAAGAGGAAGATGAAAGACAGAGGCAAGAGGAAGAAGAAAGACAGAGGCAAGAGGAAGAAGAAAAACAGAGTCAAGAGGAAGATGAAAGACAGAGGCAAGAGGAAGATGAAAGACAGAGGCAAGAGGAAGAAGAGAGACAGAGGCAAGAGGAAGAAGAAAGACAGAGGCAAGAGGAAGAAGAAAGACAGAGGCAAGAGGAAGAAGAAAAACAGAGTCAAGAGGAAGATGAAAGACAGAGGCAAGAGGAAGATGAAAGACAGAGGCAAGAGGAAGAAGAGAGGACACAGAGGCATGTGTTACTAGAGAGGAGACAGAAAGAGAAAAAGAGGAAAAAGTGTGAGCATCCTATTTATTTTGCAGACATAGCAGCTGGTTTAGAAGTTGGTGTCGCAGTTGGAGGAGCTGCAGTTTATGGTGCTCTTGGTGTATCTGTTGGTGGAGGTGTAGTTGGAGGTGTATTTGGTGGAGCTAAAAGTGGAACTTTAATTGGAGCTGTCTGTGGAACTGTTGGAGTTGCTAAAGCTGTCGGAGTTGTCAGTGGAGCTGCTGTTGGTGGAGTCACTGTTTGTGTGGCTCTTTCAGGCACTGTTGGTGGAGCTGCTGTTGGTGCTAGTGGAACTGTTAAGGGGGCCATTTTAGGTGGTACTGTTGTTGGTGGAACTATTGGTGGAGCTTCTGTTGGTGCTGTAATTGGTGAAACTGAAGTTGGTGCAGCTGCTTCTGCCAGTGTGGGAGTTGTCAGTGGAGCTGCTGTTGGTGGAGCTGCTGTTTGTGCGGCTCTTTCAGGCACTGTTGGTGCAGCTGCTGTCTGTGGAGCAGTTGCTGGCGGAGCTGTTGGTGGAGCTGCTGTTGGTGGAGCCGCTGTTTGTGGGGCACTTTCAGGCACTGTTGGTGCAGCTGCTGTCTGTGGAGCAGTTGCTAGCGGAGCGGTTGGTGGAGCTGCTGTTGGTGGAGCTGCTGTTTGTGCGGCTCTTTCGGGCACTGTTGGTGCAGCTGCTGTCTGTGGGGCAGTTGCTGGCGGAGCTGTTGGTGGAGCTGCTGTTGGTGTTGTAATTGATGAAACTGAAGTTGGTGCAGCTGCTTCTGCGAGTGTTGGAGTTGTCAGTGGAGCTGCTGTTGGTGGAGCTGCTGTTTGTGCGGCTCGTTCAGGCACTGTTGGTGCAGCTGCTGTCTGTGGGGCAGTTGGTGGCGGAGCGGTTGTTGGAGCTGCTGTTGGTGGAGCCGCTGTTTGTGGGGCACTTTCAGGCACTGTTGGTGCAGCTGCTGTCTGTGGGGCAGTTGCTGGCGGAGCTGTTGGTGGAGCTGCTGTTGATGCTGTAATTGATGAAACTGAAGTTGGTGGAGCCGCTGTTTGTGCGGCTCTTTCAGGCACTGTTGGTGCAGCTGCTGTCTGTGGGGCAGTTGCTGGCGGAGCTGTTGGTGGAGCTGCTGTTGGTATTGTAATTGATGAAACTGAAGTTGGTGCAGCTGCTTCTGTCAGTGTTGGAGTTGTAAGTGGAGCCATCAATTTAAGAAAGTACATCTAACTTGAGAAAAGTGAAACGATGGCATCAGTCTATTTTATTTAATCTTTTTCAACATAAATAAAAAGTGATCCTAACCCATCGAGGTTAGACAGAGTTATACTCTTCTGTAGAGTCGGGCAACGTGTCCACGATGATGATAAGGGAAAGGTAATAAGGTAATAAAACCACAATTATAAGGTCTTTAGTGCTCTTCTTTTGAGACACTATCAATTGCATAATTAGTCATAATGAGCCATTGGTTTATGATTGCCAGGCCATCGAGGCTATTGTTGTGATAATTTACAAGGCGCATTCGGCGACCGGTTAAGGATTTAAGCCGAGTCACCTCTCAGTAAAGTCAGGAGAAGCGTGTAGATCAGCTCGAGTACACTTGTAGGAGAATCTGCGTTTTCAACACTGTTTACTGAATTACCTGTTGCGTGAGTACAACCTGTTGCTAACGAAAGTGTAAGCTATTAGATAGAAATACAGTCCTAGTTTCATTGAGCAAGTGTTAATTTGTTTTATTTTAGTTAAATTCTTTGCTGTGCCATAAAGAGCCATCAAGTTGTTATTGTTATTGTTTAAATCCGTTGCACTCGTCATCGCAGAGCTATTTGTGGTTTCAGTCAGAGCCATTGGTTTATGATTGCCAGGCCATCGAGGCTATTGTTGTGATAATTTACAAGGCGCATTCAGCTCTTTTCACTGATTGCATAATTAAGTGAGTATTTAAGCGTTGTATCTGCGCTAACGCGTCAGCGTGAGCGTAAGCCCTCGTGTGACCGACGAGAGTAAAGACCAGCGTCTCTACCTGTGCGACTAAGACCGACGAGAGTAAAGACCAGCGACTCTACCTGTGCGACTAAGACCGACGAGAGTAAAGACCAGCGACTCTACCTGTGCGACTAAGACCGACGAGAGTAAAGACCAGCGACTCCACCTGTGCGACTAAGACCGACGAGAGTAAAGACCAGCAACTCCACCTGTGCGACTAAGACCGACGAGAGTAAAGACCAGCGACTCTACCTGTGCGACTCCACCGAGCAGAGATACCGACAGGGCACCTGAGTATTATTGTATTTTTCAAAAATCTGCTTTTACGTATTTTTTGCTTGTATTTTTAAACACTTTTTGCCTTTATTGGTTTCAAGTACTTTTAAATTACCAAACTAGCTCTTAGCTCTTGTTTTCTTCTTATTTATTCTCATTTCCTCTCCTCTTTTATTTACCACTTAACCATGTGTCACAAAATTCTCACTGTTACTTACACTCGTAAACCCTCTGGGTCACGTCGTAGGACACGCAACACTGATAACCTGCGTGCCATCCCTACATCTGACTCTTCTGCACTCACTATCCCTATAGGCTTGTGGAACTGCCAATCTGCTGTCAACAAAGCAGACTTTATTCCTGTCATGGCTAAACATTCTGGTCTCTCTGTTTTAGCACTCACTGAAACCTGGATAAAACCAGAAGACAGTACAACTACGACTGCCCTCTCTACCAACTATGCGTTCTCCCACACCCCACGCTCTTCTGGTAGAGTGGAGGGAACTGGTCTACTTCTTCCTACTGGATGGAGATTTAAAACACTTGCACCTTCGGGTGGCAACACCTCTTTTGTGTCACACATAGTTTCTATAACTCATCCACTCAATATCATTTTTGTGGTAGTATATCGTCCCCCAGGTCAGCTTGGACATTTTCTAGAGGAGTTCGATGTTCTCCTGTCATCTTTTCCGGAGGATGGGAGACCTCTTGTGATCCTACCAGATTTCAACATCCACCTGGAGAAATCCTCAGCTACTGACCTGCACAACCTCACTGCATCGTTTGACCTCACTCGCATGCCCACGTCGCCGACCCACAAGTCCGCTAACACACTTGATCTTGTCTACACACGCTACTGCTCCACGTATAATACTCAAGTAACACCACTGCACACATCCGATCATTTTCTCGTCACATTTCACCTCGACGTGACAACATCCGACACTCCTTCCCCTTCCTCCCTCGTTACCTTCAGGCGTAACCTACGCACGCTCTCTCCTCTCACCCTATCCTCTGCTATTTCCTCTATGCTCCCTCCTCCTGATCAGTTTGCTCAACTTAGCACTGACAATGCCACTCACCTCCTATGCTCTACACTAACATCCTGCTTGGACAATTTATGCCCGTTTACATCTCGACCAGCCCGCGCCAACCCTTCAACACCTTGGCTCTCTGATGTCCTTTGGGAACACAGAACCAAGCTCAGAGCAGCTGAGAGAAAATGGCGCAAATCTAATGACCCTGCAGATCTCTCTCTCTATCAAACTCTTCTCTCTTTTTTCTCTGAGGATGTCTCAGTCGCTAAGACTCAGTTCTACCAGGCAAAAGTAAACAGCTCAACTGACTCTCGCGCTCTCTTTAAGACCTTCTCTGCTCTACTCTGTCCTCCCACCCCCCCTCCCTCGTCGGACCTAACAGCTGATGACTTTGCTTCCTTCTTTGTGAAGAAGACCACCGCTATCAGCAATCAGTTCTCCGCTCCACCACCGCTGGACCATATTGCGGCTCCTTTGACCACCTCCCTCCGCTCTTTCTCTCCGTTGACTGAAAACGACGCTGCGAGAATCATCGTGTCGAATCACCCGACTACCTGCTCGCTGGGCCCTATCCCCACCCATCTCCTGCAAGACATCTTTCCTTCGGTCATTCCTGCAATCACTCACATCATCAACTCATCGCTCAACTCTGGCGCATTTCCTACTGCTTTCAAAGAAGCCCGGATCACCCCGCCAGGTCTGCCAGAAACTTGGGAGTAATCATCGATGATCAGCTCAACTTCACAGATCATGTTGCCGCAACTATCAGATCCTGCAGATTCATGCTTTACAACATCAGGAAGATTAGACAGTTTCTCACAGAACACTCCACACAAATCCTGGTTCAAGCTTTGGTCCTGTCCAGGCTAGACTACTGCAATGCGCTGCTTGCTGGACTCCCCATGTGCACAACTAAACCTCTGCAGATGATTCAAAATGCAGCGGCAAGAGTGGTGTTCAAGGAACCAAAAAGGAACCATGTAACACCTCTCTTCATAAAACTACATTGGCTTCCAGTAGCAGCTCGCATTGAATTTAAATGTCTTCTCATTGCTTACAAGACCACCACCGGTTCAGCAAACACTTACCTTAACTCACTAATGCAAAGGTATAGACCCTCAAGATCTCTGCGCTCCGCAAATGAGCTGAGACTTGTGGTACCAGCTCAAAAGGGTAAGAAATCTCTCTCTCGTACGTTCTCTGCTTCAGTTCCTTGATGGTGGAAGGATCTGGCTCTGGCTTGACGCTTGTCAGACTCGGTCTCTATCTTCAAAAAACACCTAAAAACTCATCTTTTCCGGCTACATCTAACTCACTAACTCACTTCTTTTCTAACCTTCTCACTCTATCAAAAAAAAAAAAAAATTATACTTTTGTAACTTCTCTCTCTGTGTAACTTGGTAGCATTGTTGTAGCACTTTTTGACCTATTGTTCTATCGGCTATTTACCGCTTCATTGTCTCCTCGACTATTGTAAGTCGCTTTGGATAAAAGCGTCTGCTAAATGACTAAATGTAAAATGTAATGTAGTCAAAAAAAGAAAAAATAATAAAGATCTTTAATGCTCTAACAAACTAACTTTACCTATTGCGCAGCAGAAAAACGGCTGAATTACCAGAAAAACGGCAAACGACTCCAGATACTAGCTTAAAATGCTTTAAATACAGCTGGGAGGATGAAATCCCATCCATAGCATTCCTTCTTAAGCAAATACAACAGTTTTATACAATAGAGTGACAGAGGTGGCATTGGCGTGTTGGTAAAATCACTAGTTACAGTCAAAACAATTGAACTAAAATGGAACAGGACTGTTAATTTGGTAGAAACAAATGCTGATTCAAAATGATATTTAATTATGTTACTTATTATTTAATTTCAACTCTTACCAATGTTTAAATGCATATTAGTCTAAATTAACACAATACATGCGTTTGGTTTGTCTTACATAAAGAGAATCTGGCGAGTGAATTTTTCGTCCAAAAGCCCAAATCCCTTGGAGTAAAGACCACCTTGTACACAATTAATGCGCAAATCTGTGTGTTATTGTGTAATTAAACATTGCTGTTACTGCACATATTTATATTTTAGAGTCTGTATAATTTCCCTACTCCACTTTCAAGATAATTATATCTAGTGATATAATGATTACTATTATATCACTGATTGGACTGAACTACTTGTAATACTCTATTTGTTGCCTGGACATCCAAAAAGCACACAAGTCCACAAATATGTAGTACATAATAAGTTGAAATCACACAAACAGAAACAGACAAGAGCATTCTCTAGAGCTAAGTGTTGTGATGGCCACAGTTTTTAATTGGGTGAATTATCCATATTCAACAATGATACAATGGTTGCTTACTATCGATGTCTTACTATTCTTACTATCTCCTGTGGATCTGGAGAATCCTTTATTGTTTGAGTCTCTCTACTAAACACATGAGTATGTGCGCTGTATAGAATTCTTATGTGGATATTAAGATTGTATTTGTCTGTAAAAGTCTTTCCCCAGTGAGGACATGTGTGTGGCCACTTTACAGGGTTTACTATAATTTACAATCATTCACAGTTTGGGTTTTAAGAAGTCTTGTGTGTTTGTTACTCTCCACACTGAACACATGTGAACGGGTGCTCTTCAGTGTAAATTCTCATGTGTCTCTTAAGATGGCAAATGAGGACATGTGTACGGGCGTTCTCCAGGGTGGGTTCTCATGTGCTTATCAAGATCACATTTTGGCCTGAAACTCATGTGTACGGCTGCTTTCAAGTGTAATTCCTCACATGATCAGTACTGGATTTTAACGATAACGATAAGTAAGAGGGGCAGAAATAGTTTGAATCATTTACTAATTTCAGACTAGACACTTCTAACAACCCACTACTCTTCTCACTGGGCCAAAATATAACACAACCAAGTTGTGTTGAACTTTATAACAAAATTATTAGAATCCAAAACTTTTACTTTTATTTAATTTGTTATAAATAAATTGACATTTTTTAATGTAGTATACTGTATACATGACATAATTGTTCTAAACAGGAAACTTGAAACTAAAACCCAAATAGAACATTTGGCACGTTATATATTATTATTATTATATTCTAAATAATGTAACTTATTCTTTACTAATGACCATTTTTTTATTCATTAATATTAAATGAAAAATAACTTAAATAGCTCCTTTTAAAGGTTAGACTTTAACAGCTTAGGTTACAAGAATGAATAGTGGCTAAACAAAAAATTTTAATATTATGTTAACCAGGAGAAACTCTAACTGACATATCAAATCCTGACTTATAATTGTGACATCTAACAGTCTGATAAAAACCAACATATATCTTCACTAAGAAAGTTAAAGACCAAATTTGCTTTGACTTTTATAACTTTTTTGCAAGTAACTGTCTGCGTCTAAATAACAAATAAAGTGAATTACAGACAAACTATGTTCATAATTCAAAATAGCATCCGTAAACAACGGTACTTGGAAAGATTGTTGTGTATTAATTTATTGACAATAATAACACCATTACAAATATTAAATCTGAGTTATATGTTCATTATGTTCAAGGTCATATCGGTGGCAGATCGGCAGCAGTTTATTGTGCGGATTCCTGTATTATTCATGTTGTCTCTTTGATGATTCTTAACAGGACTGTGTCACTTGATCTTTGTATGGCTTGTAGAAACATATTTGTCAAGATCAATGAAGATCAGAACTTTTATCAACATTCTTTTAAAAGTTATTCAAATTGAATAAAAAAAGAATTAGGAAACAAACAATTATTGGGAACATCGATGTTGATGGGTGATAAAGCAAGACTTTTGGGGATATTTTTCTTCTTCTTGTTGTTCTATCAATTCTTCAGCTCGCTTGTCTTCTCGCAAAGTTTAAAAAATACCCATGAATGCAGGTTCACATTGATCGGCTTATGGAGGATGCATCAGCTAAGACTTTTATAAGTGATATGGGATCAGTGTTTGAGTGGGGGACAAAAAACAAAGACAAAAAAATCCCAGTGACTTAACATTGCACATAACTTTTCCAATTCTTTGTTTATAAGTATTTAATGTTTAATTACCTTGGCAGATAGTTAGATTTCATAATTAATTTGAACTTCTAGATAATATGTTAATCTAGTATAAGTTTTATGTATATTACATCATATTGACTAAATAACATGTTTATCAGCATATTTTAGCTGACCGACGTTATCTAATTTGGCATATTTGTTATTCTTCTGCACTGTTGGAACCTCCAACGTTCTGCTTATGGATGATAATGCTCCAGCACATTGTGGCAGAATTGTGACAGCTCAATAAATATCCCCTGACCTTAAACCCATAGAGCATGTCTGTTACTAGTTGAAGCAGAGACTGCATGATTGTACCCTCACCCCCACTTGACCTGGCAGACCTGCATGTGGCACTTGTGGAAAAGTGAAACTCATTGCCTCAGAACAACATCATGAGGCTAGTGAGGAGCATATGACGTTGCTGTCAAGCTGTGATTGTGGCAAATGGTGAGATCAACCAGTATGAACATTGTAAATTTTTATTATTTTGGGCTGTTTTTTATTGTCAAAATTTTATGGCTAATAAATATTAAACTAATGTAAATGAATTTTCTTCTCTTATATCATTAGTGATATCAAAGGTAAATTTAGCTTATTTCATTCAAATCCAGAGTTCATAGGAAAGGAACTCATATATATTACAATATCCCTAACTTATTGTGAGTATAGTAAATTAAGAGCTGTGTGCTGTCAGATCACAGGAGAAATTGCACAATTAAGATGTCTTCTGTCTATGAAACTCTGTTCACAGTGAGGACATGTGAATGGGCGCTCTCCTGTGTGAATTCTCACGTGTCTTTCAAGACTGCCTAATTGTGTGAAACTCTTTCCGCATTGAACACATGTGTATGGCCGCTCTCCAGTGTGAATTTTTGAGATTCTCTCACAAAAAAATGAGAAACTCTTTTTACATTGAAGACATGCGTTTGGACATTTTCCAGTGTGAGCTCTCATATGATTATAACGTCTTGCTTTGCTTGAGAAACATTTTTCACATTGAGGACAGGTGAATTTTTTTCCCCTGTGTTCTTCACAAGTTGCTCTTTACTTTCAAATTCCTTTCCACAATGAGGACTTGCGGATGTTTCTTTGAGATCCATTAGTTCTAAAATCACAGAAAGAAATATTTTATTAGCATTTCCTTTCTAATTAGGAAAATCAACATTAATGTATGTGTGAAGGACTTTTAATGCGACTGAGCAGATCACCACAAAAGAATGTGTCCATAGCCCCAAAACCTGAGCAGAGTAGTCTTCAAGTGCAATAGGTTTATTATTTCTTGCTTACACAAGATACAAAGTGATCAAACCTCATTAAAGAGGGAAAAGTTCAAAAATTATATTCCATGTAGATTACACCACAGGAGATTCACAAAAGTAAATAACTGACAGGGGACAATATTCCACAGAGAAATATCTGTTTATGCTTTAAATTGATATTTTAAGAAATATAAATTTACCTATATTATGGACGTGATAATAATTTGATTTTAACAGATTGCGCACCTGAACGATCGATAAGAGGATGGGAATGGCTTTCATGGTATGCACGATGAAAATCGATTTCACCATACATCAGGAAGCGCTCTGTGGGAAACCCATCCTGTTGATGATGTGATGAGTACTGGAATAAAAACTATGAAGAAAACTATAAACTCTATCCATTCAAGAGCCCTCAACCACAGAGAATTCCAGGCATTTCTGTCTGATATTGATGCAGAATATGGTGACACATCAATTACATATTTGACGTTCTTATCACTCTAAGATTTGTTGCGGCCTGAATTTGACATGTTTTTGAAAGAAAAACATCTGACACTTGATAAAACTCAATGACTCACTTGCTGGCAGGCCTTGCTTGTTTAGATGATTTGAACAATCATCTGAACACACTAAATAAGAACCTGCAAGGCAAGGATAGACTGATTTCTAATATGAAAACGCACTTGAAATAATTTTTTTTGTGAAGACTTTTTGAGAGACAAATGCTCTTGAGTTCCCTTTCTGTCGGTCTCTCGACGTTGTGCCTCTGGCTCGCGGAACTTCCATACCGCTACACGCTCGTCTACCCGTCGGCAAGAGGCGGTACGCCGTCTCTTGCTTCCTTCCCGGAGGAGGACGAGTTGTCGGTCGCAGCATCGGAGGGCGCCCTGCTAGATTCGGATCCGGATGACATCCTAGAGCTTCCGTCCTTGACGGGCAGGTCTCAGGATGATTCAGATCCGGAGATGGCGGCCATGCTTTTCCGGGCCGCCGCGAGCATTGGGCTGCAGTGTACGGCCCAGCCGTCACCCCAGCGCTCGCAGTTAGATGGGTGGTATCTAGGGTCCGAACAGGGTGCAAAGCCACGTTCGGCACCAGTGCCATTCTTCACGGAAGTGCACGAGGAGATCACGAAGTCATGGAACGCGCCGTTCTCGGCGCGTACACGGCAGTCAGATTCCTCTGCCCTCACTTACCTCAACGGGGGAGCAGTCAGGGGCTATGTCGACATACCCCAAGTGGAGCGGGCTGTTGCGGTGCATCTGTGCCGCATCCACTTGGAGAGTTCGACCACGGCTCCCATCCAAGGTGTGTAAGTAACCCGAGGGTCGAGGGCTTACACTGCCGCTGGAGAGGCTGCCTTCTCGCTCCATGCCATGGCCATCCTGCAGGTCCACCAGGCCAAGGCACTCAAGGAGCTTGACGAGGGAAGTACAGACCCCGCAGTTCTGCAGGAGCTGCGCACTGCGACGGACCTGGCCCTCCGGGCCACTAAGGTTACGGTGCGTGACCTGGGTCGGGCGATGTCCACGCTAGTGGTCCAGGAGAGACACCTCTGGCTCAACCTTGCGCAAATGCGAGAGGTCGAGAAGGTTTCACTTTCTCGATGTCCCCATTGCACAAGGTGGGCTGTTTGGAGACATGGTGGAGAATTTCTTGCAGCAGTTCTCTGCCGTGCAGAAGCAGACGGAGGCTATCAGACATATCCTCCCTCGCCGTAGCCAGGGCCGCCTCCGGGTTGTCCAGGCTCCGTGTGCAGTCTGCTCCCAGACAGCCTCGCCCCTCCCAACCGACCCCTCCGGTTGTATCTCCCCCTCAGGCGGCGACCTGGAGACCGGCGAATCGGAGGAGAGCGACGCCTCCCTGTCAGCACACACCTCGCAGGAAGCGTGGGAGGCGATCATGACGCAAGGCACCCAGCGGAGGAGACACCACAACGCCCGGTCCTGGACTTACCATCTCCAAAGTGGCCGAAGCGGGGCGTTCCTGCCACGCCCCAACTCGTACGGTGCCCACTCTCTCACAAAAAGAGCCGTTTCCTCCCCTGGGTTTATAACACAACCGTTGTCACTCTCCGAGCGACGGTGCACGGTTACAAGACGTTGCGTCAGTCCGACTCGACGTTGGGTCAACCCGACTCGACGTTGCGTCACGACTCGACGTAATGTGACAGAAGTGGCGCCGCAATCAGACACACTCTCTGGAATTGATACCCCCATGATCCTTGGAAGATGGTTCCTGGCAGGGGTACATGGCAGGCAGGGCTGGTAAGTCACTTGACTCAGTCAAGTATGGAGAACTGCTGCACATCTGGTCAGAGGACTCGGAGGGATGGCTAGGCAGAATTTGAATAGAGGGCTGGACAAAGTTCTGGACTCTGGAAGCTGATTGAACCTGCATTTTATTGGAGACTGCAGTGATATAGATTTTACATGCTAGCAAAATTACATTTTCGAATGTCCACGTAAATGGAACAATTGCATATATTGTGCCAGTCAGTCTTAGTTACATAACATCACTGTTATACCTAGAAAAAGAAGTCTAGGAGTTGGGCAGGGCTTTCTTTTTTAACTTCCTCTTCTGTATCAGATGTTTTATAAATATATATAAAATAAAAATGTCTAGGAATTTCATGTTATGATTATTCTTTCCCCTTTGCCAAGTCAAAATGATAATACTCCCCACCTTCCATCTTTGTGGTAGATACAGGGATTTGGGTCTTCAGAATTGTCCTGGCATCTGTGGGCAATTCTGGATGAAACATTCTCAAAATACTTAAAAGTGCTCTGAGTGCAGCAATTGAGACTGAGACGGTTGAGGCCCAATATCGTAAACTCCTTAAAAGAAACTCACTCGTTGGAGCTTCTGACTAAGTATCAGAGTCAACAGCGGATATGTTGACTGTGTCATTATTAACATTGTGTATATTGGTTGAATGCCACAGAACCTCATCATACACCCCACCAGGGAACTCATCTGTGAGTGAATCATTACAATCTGAACCAGCTGAGTCTATAACAACTTTAGGGTATTGAACATAATATTGTAATGACCTGGAGGTCAGTGCTGGCAGCCAGGTGCGTTATGGGTATTTGTTGGGTGTTCAATTGTGGGTTATTTAAGTAAGATGTTTGAGTTTTTCTGTTAGTTATGTTATGTGTTCATGTCCAAGTTAATTTGGGTGTTTTTGGGTTCATTTGCATCCCTGTTGTATAGATGAATGGATGTCACCCTCGTGGAGAGAGATGTGTGGAGGAGTGACTTGTGGTGTGACCTTACTTGTGTTAAATTTGAACAATGAACTCTGAACAAAAGAGTACCAGATAATAGTCATTCCTGTTAGATTATTTGTTACTGACTCTGCTAACAAAGACACTCAGGGTTTTGCGGTGATTGGGACATGATTGTTCTTCCTACCCGCTTACAATAGTGTATCGCTATGAGTAGGTGCTAGCGCCGCACTAGTCGTTAGATTTTAAAGTCTAGTTTAGCTCCAGTCAGCCCACATTAGTAGAACAACTTAAAGTTGTTACAATATTTTACTGCTTCAATATGATTTTCTTCTGACACAGAATTCTGTGCACTGGCTTCATTAAATTGTTGTAGTATTTCTGCCTCTGTGGACTTAATCATTGTTTCAATTAATGCCTCTTTGACCACCGTGAAATCATTATTGCTGCAATTGGTGCACCTCATGTTTTCTCTCTAATAAGGAAGCATCAATTAACTACTGAGAAGTGCAAATGCAAAACCAAAATGGGCGTATACCAATAAGTGCCCATTTTCAACTACAGTTGGTGTTTTTCAACGATTTTTCAAAAGACTTGTAAAATCATGAGGGTCCACCCCTAAACCAAACCCCCAGTGTATTAGAGCAAATGAGGTAACACCATAGAAAGTGCTCATCATGAACTGAAACGCCCCACTGATTGGGAAACACCCAGTAGGGTTTTGCACAGATACATGCCTGCAAGATCTTGTGCTCACAAACTAAGACTCACTGTGTTGCATACCATGTATCAGGTAGTTCAATGTCACTGTCTTCCACCAGGTGTGCTGTTCCCTTTCATCAAAATTTCAATGCTGATCCAACACACTTTAAACATTTAAATTTTAATGTCAACCAAAATGATGGTTTGAATCAAAACTCAATATTGAATCAATGTTACCATGCTGTCTGAATATTGTCTTGGTGCCCGTTATTAAAATTATATTATTATTGTTACTTGCTCGCTTTCACTTGATATTAAGTATGTGCAGTACAAATCATGTTTTGGTGTGGTGTTATGAGCGCGCTCACCACAAAACCGGTCCCATAGTTTCGACAGAGAGTGACGTCATACACAGCAAGATCGTGTAGCCACAGCTCTTCTAGAAAAGAAGAGGACATGAAGAGAGCGAGCGACTGGTTCACCATGGAGGCTATAAATACTGGAAGTGACTAAACTGGCTGACTTTGACTGCAGAAGTGTATGTGCATATAACCTATGGCCTAGACAATGTTTATGTCTCGTTTATTGTTATTTTCAAGCCTCACAGCTTGAGCAAATGAAAGTTATGCTGTAATTCAGGGCTGGATCAAGTCAGATCAAGTTTCTGTGAATCATAACGTGTTATACTACGTTAGGTTTTTTAAATTCAGAACAGTATCATATATTGAGATTCATAGAAACTGCATTTCACTGTAAGTTACGCTGTTTTTTCAGTTTAAACTGTGTTGTTTAGTTATTTTTTTCATGTTAATCTTAGATGTTAGACCTATTTTTAATTCTCACATTTAAGTTTTCTAACAAGTCTTATTGTTCCCTCATCGTAATGTCTTTTCAGTGTTTGAGCTGGCTGAGATTTAGAGTTATGTAACTTTCCACGCACATACTGGGACACTATTTGTTTTTTGGGTAGGGCTTGTGTAATAATCATTTGATATTCTAAAAAGATGACTGGCAAGATTTATTTAATTTATGAAGGGGTTTACACATTGTTTTACTTTTTAAAGGTTGGAGCTTTGGAAGTTAAAACCCTACGGACACAAGGGCGGTGGCTGAACCAGAGTTCATGCATGAAAGACCAGCCAAGGTAAGTTTGTTGGTTTGTTTGATTGATTGTTTTTAATTCCAAAAAAGTATTAGATATTCCTCATGTCTCTGTCCCTCCATTGTGTGTATTCATTCACAGTTCGCAGGGCACTTACGCACACACACACACAAACACACTTAATGTGTATTTGTTATACCTTCTTTTACGTTTTAAAAGAAATATTTATATATAATGACCATCTACTTAATATTGTCTTGGTGCCCATTATTAAAAGTTATATTATTATTGTAATTTGCTCGCTTTCACTTGATATTAAGTATGTGCAGTACAAATCATGTTTTGGTATGGTGTTATGAGCACGCTCACCACAAAACCGGTCACATAGTTTCGACAGAATGTGACGTCACGCGCAGTTACAAACTCAAACACAAACATGCACACGCACACACAAACACACACACACACACACACACACACACACACACACACACACACACACACACACACACACACACACACACACACACACACGCACATGCACGCACACACATACACTCAAACACAGATGCACACACGTACACACATACACTCAAACACAGATGCACACACGCACACACATACACTCATACACTCAAACACAGATGCACACACGCACACACACACATACACTCAAACACAGATGCACACACATACACTCAAACACAGATGTCCACACACACGCACACACATACACTCAAACACAGATGCACACACTTGTCACTCAAATACACGCACACATACACTCAAACACAGATGTGCACACACACACACTCAAACACAGATGCGCACACACATACACTCAAACACAGATGCACACACGCACACACATACACTCAAACACAGATGCACACACGCACAAACATACACTCAAACACAGATGCACACATGCACACACACACACACATACACTCAAACACAGATGCGCACACGCACACACATACACTCAAACACAGATGCGCACACACACACACATACACTCAAACACAGATGCACACACACACGCACACACACACATACACTCAAACACAGATGCACACCCGCACACACATATACATTCAAACACAGATGCACACACATACACTCAAACACAGATTTACACACGCACACACATACACTCAAACTTAGATGCACACACGCACACACATACACTCAAACACAGATGCACACACGCACACACATACACTCAAACACAGATGCACACACGCACACACATACACTCAAACACAGATGCGCACACGCACACACATACACTCAAACACAGATGCGCACACGCACACACATACACTCAAACACAGATGCGCACACGCACACACATACACTCTAACACAGATGCGCACACGCACACATACACTCAAACACAGATGTGCACACACACGCACACACATACACTCAAACACAGATGCACACACGCACACACATACACTCAAACACAGATGCACACACGTACACACATACACTCAAACACAGATGCACACAGGCACACACATACACTCAAACACAGATGCACACAGGCACACACATACACTCAAACACAGATGCACACACACACGCACACACATACACTCAAACACAGATGCACGCACACACGCACACACATACACTCAAACACAGATGCACGCACACACGCACACACATACACTCAAACACAGATGCACGCACACACGCACACACATTCACTCAAACACAGATGCACACACGCACACACATACACTCAAACACAGACGCACACAAGCACACACGTACACTCAAACACAGACGCACACACATACACTCAAACACAGACGCACACACGCACACACATACACTCAAACACAGATGCACACACGCACACAATACA
Source organism: Triplophysa yarkandensis (assembly GCA_033220385.1). NCBI lineage: Eukaryota > Metazoa > Chordata > Actinopteri > Cypriniformes > Nemacheilidae > Triplophysa > Triplophysa yarkandensis. The sequence continues at coordinate 5,045,361 of CM065664.1, read as the reverse complement.
CTCAAACACAGATGCACACAGGCACACACATACACTCAAACACAGATGCACACACACACGCACACACATACACTCAAACACAGATGCACGCACACACACATACACTCAAACACAGATGCACGCACACACACATACACTCAAACACAGACGCACACACGCACACACATACACTCAAACACAGACGCACACAAGCACACACGTACACTCAAACACAGACGCACACACATACACTCAAACACAGACGCACACACGCACACACATACACTCAAACACAGATGCACACACGCACACAATACACTCAAACACAGATGCACACACACATACACTCAAATACAGATGCAAACACGCACACACAGATGCACACACGCACACAGACGCACACACATACACTCAAACACAGACGCACACATACACTCAAACACAGATGCACACACACACACACACATACACTCAAACACAGACGCACACACGCACACACATACACTCAAACACAGACGCACACATACACTCAAACACAGATGCACACACGCACACACATACACTCGAACACAGGTTCGCACACGGCAGATCTGGTTTCATTTTTCGCTTTCGATTTCTTGTGAGTCAGATGACTTCAGTTTCTGTGGAAAACATATCAAAGAGACAAAGAACACAGCACAGAAGAACACTACCTCCTTTTCTTTTCCTAATTAGGATACAACAGTAACTCTTAGTTTTTCTGGTATTTTGGGAGTGTGTTTTACTTCTCGTGCTTAACAACCTCCGCATGAGAGTCCTTGTACTGCAGATGGGAGTAAGGTCAGATGACCCTTCTCCTGCAGTGGTTCTGTTCCCATCACTTCTCCCTTTCTTGCACGTACACTTTTCCTGCTTTGCAAGCATATTGTTATGAAAAGCACAGTTAAAAGCAATTCTTCTCATGTATTATATGATTACTTATTCTCAACATACTTTAGTAGAAATTGTAATATAAAAATGATTATTTAAATGATTAATAAGACATCAATTAATAAAACGCAAGAGCATAATATTTTATAAGAAAGATGAGTAATGAAACATCAATTAATTAAACATAAGAGCATAATATTGTATTATTCCCACAATTCCCTCTCTTGACCTCGTAAGAGGTCACACATAATCCCATTCATTCTCATCATCATCTTCCATGTGGTCTGTAGCCAACAAGGGCATGTTATACGCAGGTGGTGGGCCAAGATCTTTCTTTTCGATTGCTGCAACAATATGTTCCATAGCCAATCTGTTCGTACTTAGTTATTTTTTATTATTATTCATAAGACAACATTTAAGTTTTGTAAATATTTTAGTTATAATGTGTTAAGTCTTACTTTGGGTTAAACGTTTTTGAGAATTTGACCACCCTACTAAAATAAATGTTATGTTGTTGATTGATAAAATCTGGATGAAGGATATTTAAGTTCTCATACTTAGAAATCAGGTAGGGGTCTAGAATTTCCAGCATAGGTGCATTTTCACTTTGAGAGACAGAATGCAAAAAGAAAAATCTGGAAATCACATGATATGATATTTTTAAAATATATTTGTAAATTACTGTTTCAAATAACTATTATATTATTATCTAGATCTATAAGGTTTCAGGGCTGTTGATGAGCAACACAAAGTTTCAGCTCCCTCCAAAGATTTTCAATTGGTTGAAAAATCCTTGGTTTTCTTGGCTGCGTGCTTTGGGTCATTGTCATGTTGTAGGACCCAGCCATGACCCGTCTTTAATGCTCTGACTGAGGGAAGGAGATTTTTTTGACAGTAATTTACAAATAGATTGTTAATAAAATAACACAATGTGATTTCAGGATTTTGTGATTTCAGTCTCTTTCACTCAGTGGAATGCCCCAATGGGGCAAAAATTCTAGATCCCTCCATGATTTTCAATTATGAGACAGGTTTGATTTGATTTGGTTTTATTTAATGGTTTATTTAAAAGGGGACAGTGCAATTTCATAAAACACATGAACAAACATGGTTTAAAAAGCCAGAATTGGCCAAAAGGCTACATTTCATCTGTCGTCCCCTGGCCAAGATGTAGGAAAAGCATTAAAATACGAACAAAAACATACATTTACAAGTCTATGGCAAATTGACTACAATATAAATGACACTGTAAAATAACTTAAGGTACATTGTACCTGTAACAATAATCAGACACACAAAAAACACATTTTCAAAAAGGCTATAGTATATCAAATATATAATACAGCTCAATGGGCTCGATAGGGCTGTCGCGATAACCGCAATATTGTAGTACCACGCTTTTGACAAGCCAACCGCAGAGAAAGGAAAGCAACCGCAGAAACCGCGGCAACCGCAGGGTTAATTTTTTTTACTTCTTCGTGAGGCTGTGGCCTTATTGTTTTACAATTCATCACCTGCATTAAATGTTAAATAAATTAATAATAATACCAGAGTGTTTCCTGTCATTTTCCCGCAAACTGTTAATATCCGGGGTTTCGTTGATTTTGAATCCTGAAACGCTGGCAGGCGCTCTCGTCCCAAAACCTAATGTCACGTCGCCAGTTTGGGAACATTTCGGCTTTCAACCCAATAAAAAGGGAAAGCCTGCAAATCAAGATGAACATATTTGTAAAGTTTGTGGCAAAAAGTTCCCTGTGACATGCGGCAATACATCTAATTTGCGGTGTCATCTCGCTAACTGTCATCCAGCCATTGAAGCGCAGCTGCCTCCTCCAGCACCGGTTTACGGAGCAACATCCAATAATAATCAGTACATGTGTACCAGCGGAAAGAGTTTTCAGTTTTTTTTAATATTGGAATATTTTTACGCCCATGTAATCCTCCCTGAAACCACATAAGGTTAATATGTTGGTTCTCCTAGCGCGAAACAAGGATATGATAACCCAGGTCTAAATCACATTCGTTAAAGCTGAAGTAGGATTATCATTACATTTATTCTCTTTATTTTCACTTAGGCCAACACTTTGTTTTCATATGATAGGTTAGACATTCTTTCGTTTTTCAAATGTTTAAAACGTGTCTCTCTGTCAGCCTTGTATGCAGTAAAATCAAGATGTTTTCATTTATTTATTTATTTTTAAACAGCGGTAAAACCGAATACCGCGCTATTGAGCCGCAAGGAAAAACAGCAGGAGAAATTTCCTAACCGCGACAGCCCTAGGGCTCTGCTTTTAATGTTGGCAGACATAATTGTTAATGAGCCAAATTTAAATTTTTTTGTAAAGGCCTTATAAGTGTTGTGCTGTCTAACCTCCTCAGGTATAGAATTCCATTCAGTAGCGCCCCTCACTGACCAGGCTGAGCGACTGAAAACGCTCCTGCGCAGAGGGATGACCTAGTCCCCTCTGGCAGAGCCTCGAGTAACGCGCTCAGAACACTTTGGCTGATGAACTCAGCCAGAGGTGCTGGTGCCAAATCATGTGTCACTTCGTATATGAGATTCAGATTAAAAAACTTATGAATATTGTTCCAGTTTAAAAAGTTTTTTTTAATTGCACAGTGATGATAGTGCCTCGGGTTTTTGTCCATGATTTTAATGGCTTGTTTGTATAATGTTTCCAAAGGTCTTTTTGCGCTCTGACTTGCTTGATACAACCTTGTAAAGCAGGTTGTAAAACTTGTATGGGATTTAAAGGAGAGATGTGAATCTATTACTAAGCCAAGTTATTAATATTGATTTACGATTCGTAATTTTTTTCCAGCAACTATTATGTCAGGATTAAATGAAGCTCTATTGATTTTACTGAAGAACATAACTACAGTTTTCAAAATATTTAGCTGCAGGCAGTCCTTCTGCAGCCAGGATGTAACACGAGTCATTGCTTTAGTAAGTTTATCTGCAACAATGTCTTTAGAGCGACCATGAACAAATAGAACAGTGTCATCCGCATACATTAAACATTGTACTTCAGAGCAAACATTAGGCAAGTCATTGATATAAAGGTTAAATAAGTGTGGCCCTAGTATTGAGCCCTGAGGAACCTCGGTGGTTAGCCTTAGCAACTCAGAATTGCAGTTGTTAATTAGTACAGATTGTGTACGATCATGCAGATAGGATTCAAACCAGCTAACAGTGTCACGAGAAAATTTAATTTGTGGAAGCTTGTTAAGCAGAACTGAGTGGTTCACTGTATCAAAGGCTTTCTTGAGATCCAAGAAAACCACCCCTAATACTCGCCCCTTGTCAAGAGAAATTTTATTTTCTCGATAAAAGGCACCTAGCCGTTTCAGTGGAGTGTTTGGAACTAAAACCAAATTGCATGGTGTGAAAAGATGCCTATTGGTCGATAGTTATTCGTGGAGGTAGATAGACCAGACTTAAAAACTGGCGTTACAATAGCAGATTTCCAGGACTTTGGAAAGTGGCCACTGGAAAAAGATAGATTAATAATAGAAGCAATAGGAGTAGCCAGAACCGATCCTAAATCTTCAAGCATGTTCGTGTCCATACAAAATACATCTCTGGCCATAGAGGGTTTTAATGTTTTAATTATATTAATGACTTTGGTCTCAGTGATGTTTGCTATGGAGAAAGACTATGTTTCAGACACTAAGTGTTCTTTTTTTTTTGGAATAAAGTTCTTAGAGATTTCTGCTACCGATTTAATAAACTTTGTTTAAGGCATCAGCTAATACCTTGGATTCTGTTAAAATGTCTCTATTTAATTCAATTTACATTTGTTTGTCTTATTTTTGTGGGACTCACCTGTCACTTTTTTTATATAATGCCAGGTTATTTTAGAATTTCTTGCACTATTCAAAGCAGCAATAAAAAAGTCAGCTTTAGATTTCCTTATTTCTCTCAGTACTCTATTTCTTAAAGAGATAAATAATGCCTATTATATCCTGATTTTACAGCCAGCTTCAAGGAATGATCTCGTTCTTTCATCAATTTCAGAACAGATTCATTTAACAATGGAAGGACATTTTTTTAGCTTGTAATCTAATTTTTAGTGTAAATGTATTAACAATTTGCTGTATTTTATCATAAATTAGAGAACAATCCTTGTCCAAGTTTATCCCAGAGAGTAATTCATCCCAATTTACATCATAGATTGAATCTATGAAGTTTTGTTGTTCCTGCTTTGGTATCCTAAAGGATTCTGTGGCTCGCAAATGTTTAAAACGCTTTTTATTTTATTTTCTGGTGACCATTATGAGATTGTGATCAGACAATCCAGTAAGCATATAATATGATTTCAAAATCCTTTCTGGCCTAATTTTAAAAGAAAAAAATTAATTTGAGTGCCCATAGAGTTTGTAATTCTCGTAGCGCCATTAATCAACTGAGCCATATCCATTTTACCCATTACCTTTTTCAAGTTTTTCCTGATTTGCTTAACTTCCCAATTAACAGGTTGACTGAAATGAGGCTGATTTTTTCATTGCATGGGGATAGACAGGGCACACAGGTGCCACCTGCAGTTCTACATAAATAAGTTTCATCAGTCATTAATAATTCAGCACACAGTACAAAAAATCAGCTTTATGATATTACAGCACAGGGTGTGATTTAATAACGTATTGAGCCGTTAACTCTCAGATAACTCTGAATTTCCAGTGCTTTCACTCTCCTCACAGATTTCCCAATTCTACCACAGAAGGGACATGTTCGTAAATGACTTGTATTCTGTAAGAACTATTTTGCAGCAGTTGTGTGCTCTGATGAATGGCAGAAATTTGAACATCGTCCTAGCTCTGCGCCGCCAATGTGTGTACACTAACAGAAAACATGTATTTTCACATAATTTCAAAAAACAGAACCTTGGAATTTTCAGTTGTTTTCTCCTTTTGTTTCTTTCCTTTGGTTGTTTCCATTGTTCTCTACACCTTCCATTTTGGAGCCGGCACCAGTCCGTGCCCTCAAGTTACTCTAGTTACTTTAGGAATCGTTCTTGCTCTACACAGCAGTAAATTGAAAATGAAGTATTATTGATAAGCACCTGCTTTTATTAAGATCAAGATCTTCTGTAGACATCTGACAGAAATAAAGTCAGTCTGGTTATTTAAAAAGTGTTAGTTAACCTTACCTACAGGGTCTAACGGAGAGGCTGTAGCTGAAGTCAGTTGTAGATCTTATTTCTCTTTCCTTCAGTGATTCTGTTTGTTAACAGCCGTTGTTCATCACTAACGCTCAATTGTCACTAAATCACTTAATTACTTAACTTCAGTATATATCTTCTTTAGTAAACTGAAATAAATTTGGAGTACTCATAAGTATTAGTTTAACTTAAATTATTGTAGGCAATAGTTTGTTTCAAATGGTTTGAGTCAACCTAACTTGTTGGGTGTACGGTGTATTAACACCTTTCATTGATACTTTATTTAATATAATGCATTCAGATATTTGTTGTGCATACTGCAGATGAATATATAAATGTTACTGCTATTAAAGGGTACTTTCTCTTTTTCAAAGTGCTCAATATTGGGATGTTGGAGTTTGTATTATGAAGGATCATTAGAAGCGATTAAACAATGGGCAAGTATAATATTGTTTTTTAGCATTTATGAGTCATTGTTTAAAAATTATTTTAATGAACAATTTCTCATCTTTTTACAATTTGCAGAAAAGCCAGAGGACTGTCCACTTGAGACTTGGACTGAGTCTACCGTGAGCAAATGGTTAAGCTCAATAGGAATTAAAGAAACAAACATCCAAAAACTTCACGAAGAGGAAGTAGATGGACGAATCCTTTGTGAAATCTCAGAAGAATATCTGGAAAAAAAGATTGGAATGAAATCTGGGCCGGCGCTTTTAATAATCAAAAAAAGAAATGAGTTGGTAAATTCACAAAAGACTCACAGCCAGCATTTACATAAACAAAGTTCTGGAAAAAAGTTAACTTCTGGTGCAAGTTCAGTTAAAAGTGTTGACACAAGAGCTGAAATTAAGGAAGAGCACGAAGAAGATTCTGTGCGTGTGAGAACAAAGAGAGATTCAAAACTACGACCTTTTGATTTGAAAGTTGTTGATTTTACATATGTTAAAAACAGTGTACTCTTACCAGAATCAGGGGTTGTTGATTTTATTTGTCCATGTCATGAGTATAAGTCATTTGCAATCGCTGCAACATTGGACCGCCAAAGACTACAGGCCAAGTTCGCGAAAGAAGTGCTGAAATTTGCTACTGGTTGCATAAATGTCCGCACAAATGGTACAATACATTTTGGTGTCATGGATAGTAGAGGAGACACTGGTTACGTACATGGTGAAATCATTGGTATTCCTGTTAAGGAAAAAGACCAATACTGTGACGCATTGGATCACATAGAGAGGAGTTTCTCGAGCTCTGATAGTGAACTTGTACGATTATGTATTAGTGAACCTCATTTTGTTCAAGTAGTCTGTTCAAAAAGCAACGAGGAACTCTACGTTGTGGAGGTTGATATTAAGCCAGCAGTGAGCATAGTGAAGAATAGGGTTTTCTCTGTTAGCTTGCCATATTTCAATGATAAGGCAAACAAAGTTCAGTTTGAGAAGAAAATTGCTTATCGCAGAGTGGGACCTAAAACTGAACCAGTGGGTGAACTCAATGACTTTTGCGAACATATCAGTTTTCTTAATGCTCAGAGAGAAGAAGCAGAGAAAAGGCATAATTTCACTCTACCTGAACTTTCCCAAAACCTGGGAAAAAAGCTCATCAGTCTCATAACAGGTGGAAAGAACTCAATGGACAAGGAAAAGTGGCACATACTAGTCACCAACAAATTTCAGCAAAAGGATCTACAAAGCATAGACTTTTTGTTGAACATGAACATCTTTTGCGTATTTGACTTTGATCCAGATTCCAATGTAACTGGGCTGTGCCATGAATACAGTAAGCACCATGCATTAAACTGCCATTTCCTGCAGAACTACAAAATTCCCAGTGGCTCTAGCATCAGAGAATTTGAGAGTCATCTGCATTTGTTTGAGCAAACCAGCTGGATATTTTGCAATGGTCGAAATGACTTCAAAGGCAACGAGCCACCGTGTGATGAGAAGGCCTGGATTAAAACAAAAAGGACCCTCCTAAAAGATTGTGTGTCATTAATTTGCAAAGATGTGTTACCCAAAGGAACCTTTCAAGTGATTTTTCTCCTAACCTCGCCTGTTGACACGCCTTTCCTAAACACGTTCTATGAGTTCATCACCGACATGGAAGGACATGAAGACATTATTTGCCTTGTAGAATCACAGAAGAATTTCAAGAAATGGCAGATCTTTGCTCTGGGATCCAGTGACATGGAAACCGTTAACAGTTCAAGTGTTGTTGGGATGACAGTAAGTCAAATAAATGCAACTCTCCAAAAAGTTCAGCCTACCACTACACAGATCACCAAACGATTACCGATCCATGTCAAAGGAGAGTGTTTCCTTGCTACTCGAGAGGAGGAAATGAGATGTTCTTTGGAGATTCTTAGTCTAAACCACTGTGAAGAAACCAGTCCTGAATTCATTGAATCTGAAAAGGAGATGATTGAGCAACAGTTTTACCATGGAGGAAAAGTAACTTGGATGAATCTCTGGCTTGCAGATAAAAAAATTGTTGGAGAGGTTATTCAAAGAGATGCTTACAGTGAAGTGATAAGTCTGCTTAAAGATTGTCTTTGTTGGAGTTTGGAACGAGCACCCATCAGCTGCATCAACATATACCATCATCCAGGCAGCGGTGGTAGTACAGTGGCTAGGCAGGTATTGTGGAATAACCGAAGGGATCTAAGGTGTGCAGTTGTAAAATCTGCATACTCAGCAACAGTTGTTTCAGAAGATGCCATTTGGCTTCGAGAATATGAAGAAAACGATCTCCAAAAGTGTCTACCTGTGCTTCTTCTGTTTGAAGACTATGATCAGGAGTATCTAGAAGACGTCAAACATGAATTGGAAGTGGCAATCAATACCAAGAAAATAGCAAGAGGAACTCTTTGCTTCATTCTGCTCAGTTGTAGGAGATCTCACAATCCAGAGAAAATGTGTAAGGAATCAGCTCGACAGAATGTTTCTATTACTCATAAGCTTTCAGAAATAGAAAAAAAACAGTTTTCCAAAAAACGACAAAGACTTGAAGAACAGTTCAATCCAGAATTCATTCTAACATTTGTCTTGATGAGTGAGGAATTTGAGAGCCACAAAATTGCTGAATATGTGAAGCAGTTTGTCAAGCATTTACTGCAGGGCATTGATCACACATCTGTTGTTACTAAGCTTGTTCAGTATGTGTCATTGCTCAACACTTATGTGCAGAACTCATTCATCTCTCAGTCACATTGCGAAGCTCTCCTGGGTCTTTCAATTCATGTAGAAAGATTTAGACAACATTCCTTTGAGACTTCTCTAAGTGAGCAAGTTAGATTGGTCTTAATACACTTAAGGGATGAAAGCACTCACATTAAGTCGATCAGAATCATTCATCCACTGGTTGCAAAGGAAATACTCAATCAACTTCTGAGTGATAATCAAAAACAAAGTGATCTTGCTTTGGATCTTATAAATAATGACATGCTCTTTGAGCACAGGTTTGGTAAAGATCGGTACTTGAAGTTTTTGCGAGATCTGTTAATGACACGACGCAGGATTAGCAAAGGTGATAAACTGGACACCTTTTTCTCTCCTCTTATTGAGCATGTTAGAGAGAAAGAGTGCCCAGATAAAGCAATAGAGCTTCTCAAGGCGGCTTACAAGCGTTTCCATGAGGATGCATTTTTTGCTCAACAACTGGCTCGACTCAATTACAAACATGAAAGATTTGAAGAAGCAGAACATTGGGCAAAAACTGCAGTAGCAAAACGGCCAAACAATTCCTACTTTCTTGATACCAAAGGTCAGGTGTACAGGGAATGGTTTACAGCAAAGTGCAAAGCTATGGATCAAGATCAGAAAACACCTGAAAATGCAATAGGTGCTTTGGAAATGGCACTAAAAGCCATTGAATGTTTTCAGGAATGTAAAAATGCAGCAGTTCAGGAAAATGAGACCATGAACAATGCTGGCTTTGTTGGAGTAGTAGAAGTAGGATGTGCACTGCTGAAGCTAGTGTCCTCTCTTCACATGTTCTCAAATAGAAAAACTTCAAACTTCATTAGATACCTCGTAGATACAGATTATATACCTGTTGAGATAGAAAAATCATGGGAAAATCTTCATTTACCATTGAAAAATCTTCGAAAAGTCATACTTGACGCGTTGGAATGGATTTCGGAAGACTTGAGTTACTTCCAGACTGACCTGAACATAGATGAAGAGAAGACATCTGAGACAGTCGAGAGGACAATAAAACACCCCATGCACTGGCTGGTGAATAAGTCTACTGTTTATGGTAAATTCTTTAGTGGTATTTCTCAAAAGAAAGATCAAAACCAAGGGAGGTTAACTCCATTCATGAAACGCATGATGATTTATTATCATGGTGGGGGAAACATCACAACCATTTTTAACCTCTTAACAAACCAGAAAGATGGTAACCCTATCAACGTTCTGGAGGACATTATTTCACTTTACCCAAGCAATCCATTGGTGGCTCAGATGCAA